>CM057932.1:18229025-18645523 GCA_030141595.1 Chydorus sphaericus | reverse complement strand
AGTACCTTTCCAGATCGGTCGACTTGGAGCCGCCCTTACCTTGACAGGAGAGAAAAAAAAGGAAGGAATTAGAATCATGTAAATGGATTTTTAGATGAGGGATGCTAGAGCGAGAGTGAAGGTTGTAAAATCAGACACTCTGAATTCACTTACGATTGAAACAGCATCTCTCTGAGCGGTAGGCGTAGAGGAGACAGAGCGTAACGACGATGATCAAGAAGAGACAGGCAATCACGACAGCTATGACAGTGGCCATGGAAACAGGTTCTACTAAATGAAAAGAAAAAGAGCTGGATTAGATCCGCACACATGGCACATCTCATAGTGCATACCTTTGACGGTGAGGGTGACGTAAAATGAATCCGATCCCTTGTCATTCTCCACGGTGAGATAGTAGTGACGGGCGTCGTTCATTTCGACCCGCTGGATCCGTAAACGGGTTTCGTAGCATTCGTCCCGCTTCCCCTGTAAAAAGAAATGACATTTGACATGATTATGAATGTCGGATCAGGTGACGTGCCGCAGAGGAAAACGAGCGTGTCAGCTGTCACACAGACAGGTGGATTTTTAGGCGCGCGCATACCGGGTAAGTGAAAACTGCCTGGGGAGGTGCGGGAGGTCGTGCAGGTGCGATTAAAGCGTCCACAACTAAGCTACGTGGGTGCTGCGACGGTGTGCTCAACTCGTCGTCAACAGTAGTAGAGCTCATCTCAGAAGAGATCTCAACGAGCGAAGGTGGAGGGAGCGTGGGAGAAACCTTATGAAGAGCTTCGGCGACGAATCGGCCGCTCCCGCTCCCGGCTTCCATCTGGAAAGCAGCCCAACGCCAAGAGACTCGAATGGGTCGAGGATCGGCGCAGAAAGTTGCTCGGATTATGGCATCATCTCCCCGTTCCACTGAGATGAATCGGGACGAAACTTCACTCAAAACTTGTGGAGGACCTGATAGTAATAAAAACCGTGGGAAAAAGACCAACTCTTATTAGCGTGATTTAAGACACTTCTTTCCCATGATTTAGTTCACTTTCAGGCAGCCATGAAACAAACAAGAAGCAGCACGACATTTTAAACCATTTCAATCAAAACAAGAAAATCATTGAAAATGAAAGTAGTAAATTACCGACTACGCGAACAGTGATGGGCTCACTTTGAACCATCCTCTCTTGACCGTTGATGGTACTCGTAGCGATGCATATGTACTCTCCCTAAAGAAGAAAATCCGTCACATTCCACTCTTAGTCCTATTGTGTTATTATGACAACACAATGAAAGGACGCAGTACCTGATGCTCGTAAGTGACGTTGGTGATGTGCAAGTAACGGTCCTCGGAGCGGATCACAATGTCTGCCTCTTCACCTTCCTTAGGCCGGCGATGGAGCCACTGGTAGCGAGGAATAGGATTGCCTTCCGCCTGGCACTCGAGTCGAGCAGAGTCGTACAGCGTGACTGTCAATTGCTGGCTCACGGCTGGACCCACGTTTACAATCATCGGAGAAACTGTAAATCAATGTAAAACATGAATGCTTTTGTCAATAGAAGCCAGGGTGGAGTGTAAACTTACATTTGATATCGATGGGAACTGTGATCATATTAGAAGACCCGATAGGATTTTTCGCTTCACACGAATACGTAGCGGAATCCTTACGCGTGACCGGTGAGAACTCGAGGACTTCCTGGAAGCTGTAAATGTCGCTAGCTCCGGATGAAGTGGCTAGGACGTGATGGGCGGCGGCAGCGGCACTAGAGACTAAAGAAGGATGGGCGGGACCCAATCGGCGCCAGATTACCGTGGCCGGTGGATTAGCGTCCGCGTGGCACCTCAGCTGGACAGAGTCAATGTTCTCTTCCAAGTCCAGGACGGGCGTTCCCACTAAGGATACCTCAGGAGCGTCTAAAAGCGTGCCCCCACTCTTTAATTAAAAGCCGAACATTTTTTAAGTGAAAAAATGTGATGACTCACAATGGATGTCGAGGTTGACAGCGGCTTCTCGGCTCTTATTTCCAGCATAAGCCTCGTGAAGAGCAACACACCGCAATCGTTTTGAGTGATCCGTCTTGTTGAACGTGTAGGTCAACGTCGAGACGGCCATCCACGTTTTGACCCTTGAGACATCCGTTGTGTTGATCTGATTGCTCAATCCATCCGGAAGCTCCAACTCTCCCAAGAACCACTGGAGTGAAGCGGCTGGATTCCCGCCGCGACTCAAGCAGCGCACCGTCACCTCTTTCCCCGCCAAAAGGGTCAAATTGCCCCCGCTAGCCACGGGACTCAGGTCCATCTCCAGTTGAGGAGGGCTTGGAGGAACTATATAATAGTTAAAAAGCTATTAAAAGAATATCTGAGAAAGAGCTACCGAAAGTTCTCATACCTCGAACAACGAGACGAGCAGGGTCGGAGGTCAAGGCGTCTTGAGCATCGAATGACGATGCGGTTACCTGCAAGCGTTCACCCCGAAAGAAGAGAAGAAAAAACCACATATAAAATGAATGTTGTGCTTCCTATTTCTCAATATAGACGACATACCTGACATTCCCATTCGCCGGCATCCAGATCGGCTCGAGCGGCGGATATCCGTAGACTGCAATCGCCTAAATCTGGGGAGCTCACCCATTCGTATTTCCCCGGATAAATTCCGACAGGCTTTTTAGAAAACAGAGAGATGAATATCGTGAATACATTTATTTGAATGGATGACATACCTTTCCGTCTTTCTGCCATACGCATTGACCCTTTTTGTTGAAAACTCGGCACTGCATGACGACCACATCCCCCGGATTGGCTTCGATGTAACCGGGCTCTCGGTCAAACTGCTGCATGCCTGCACAACATTTTCATATTATTATCATTATTCTACCCCTGTTTTTTGTTTGATCTGGATCATTTATTCATGATGATGACACTCCGGAAACGTTACGCTCTGTGCGGCAGACGAGTGCCGGAAGCCCAATTGTTTTCTATATCTAAGCTCTTCCGTATCTACGCCCTTAGCTTATATCCGGAGTCAGAAAGAAAAAAAAAACAGATCATCATCATGCAAGAGTACATTATTCTTTATAACTCTATTTTGAGGTTGTTTGGAAAGATAAACGCCAGATGCGTGGCTTGAGCTGCTGATAATGATAGAGGATTCCATCCTAAGAAGAGAGAAAACGCGCGGCGTGCAGAGAGCTTCAAGACGCGAGGCCCGTTGATTAACCGCCCCGCCAGGGCCGAACAACAGCTTCAAAGATAATTACGGACCCCTTCGTGGGTGGCTAAAGGCCCTGGGTTCGTATAGCAAGAGAGATAGCAGCTAGCCCTCTACAACTCAATAGATGGAAATAGAAATATTAAAAAAATTCAAATAGCCAAAAAACATCATCGTGAGATGCGAGCCCACCCAGGAAGATCACGTAACCTTGGATTTTTGGGGGGGAAGAAAAATATAAAAATTATTCACGGAGCCCTTCTTGCTCTCTATTATAATGTGCGCCTTTCACGGTTCTAAGGAATCCCGCAGTTCTTTTTCTTCTTTTCCTCCTCGTTCAATATAAAATATCACCGAGCTTGTAAGACGCAACAATAAAATACGATCAGAACCCCTCTTCGATCGCTTATCTTTTTGTGACAAGGAGATCATTGTCATTTCTTCGCCAACTGTCACAGCAAGCAATCCCAACGCTCCTGAACAACACAATGAACGATCGTAAAAAATGCTGGGCGTTGGCGTGCATTCAAATTTCCCTACTCTTCTCGCCGGTCGATTCCCAGGGCGTTATTTTGGAACTTGTTAAAACCAGCGCCATATATATGTTAATGCATTTTTCTAAGGGTATATATCCTTCCATAGCACATGTCAATATTATCACTATCCCCAAGACTGGGCGCTATGCATGTTCGATATTTATGAGCAATCCTCCTCAGCTGACTACGTCATGCCCACCTCTTATGTCAGACAAAAAAGTTCAAGTGCGCTTAGGCCTTTTCGTAGATGTACTCCACCTTTTTTTTAAGGGTGTGCTAAGCTCTCTAATCCCTTTAAAAAATGCAAAGTAAGAAAACAGCGGTAATGAGCAGCAGGATGTGAGGAGAGGCTCATTATAATGATATAATGAAGGGTCGCCCTTAAGGCCTCCGTGATAATGACTTTTTGGTGCGGGTATTATTTACCTTGAGTAACAGCTGAATGGATGAAGAAAGCAATGAGGAAGACCAACATTCCTTTCACGCTGGCCATATTCTTCTTCTTCTTTTATATTAAAAAGTGAAAACCGGTGCACATAACACTATTCGTAAGAGAGAGAAACACCTGAGGTACGTTCGAGAGCACAGAGAAGAAACACACGTCCGCTCACTCCGAGGTTCAGAAGAGGACTGATTGAAACATCCCTGAGAGCTCTCTCTCTCAGTGCGGTGCGCAGCGCGTTGAAAAGAAAGGGCCGCCCGCTGCCTGACCCGTCGGCCTTAAGACCCCCCAGACCATGGGAGAAAAACGGCGGTTCCGCCCCTTAGTACTTCCACGTATTATATATGAAGGAAAATTAGCTCAGCACGCTAGAATCGCATCAGAGGAGCGAGCCAAGCAAAAGATGATATAATGAATAGAGCTTCATTAAGGGAAGATATGCAAAGAGGCTGCTAGGACTATATGGGCTTCTCGAGAGGAGAGAAACTCGAGATGGTACCTCGGAGATAATGTCTAGTCGAGGGCGCGCATAAATATAAAGAGCTTAGTCAGAATTTGAAGACGACGAAGAGGGGGATGTCACAAAAGTCGTCGACGAGTCCATCTTCTTTCCCAAGAATGTTCCAGCTGCTAGGAAACGATGTCGCGTGGATGATAAACCGAACGGACTTGACACAGAGCAGAGCACAGTTGCCTTTTTGTTTCACTTTTACTGATGGTATGAAGCTAGGGATCGGCCTATTTATAAAAAGAAAGACTGAATGGAACAGCTGCAGCGTGGTGGGTCCTACATTGTATTGCTAAAAAAAAGCTATTTTTCTCCCCATTATTCTTTCTTTCTTCTTTTTTTACGCGGCGTAACTTGTATGTATGCTGCCATCATAATCGATTGTCCGGCCTCCCCTCTTTTTTACCTCCGTGACCGGCCCTTAGGTCGTCCAGCACATACCTCCCAAGAAAAAAAAACGACCAGGTAGGCCAAGTTGATAGTTTCCGACCCACTGACAGATATGTTCATTAAGGGGGTTGAAGGTAGAAAGAAAAAAAAAGGGAAAATACCTTTCTTGACTTGTCGAAATGTGGCCACACAGCGGGATCTCTCTCATCGTTGACGTGCTGGATATATCTCTATCTATCGCCCGTCTCGCTCCAGCGCAGTGGCGCGACCTCCCTTGCGACCGAGATTTAAATAAAAAAAACGGATGAGAAGTCTCTTTTTTAAATAAAAAGACATCACGATCTTTTGACTTTTCTTGATTATTTTTCGCGATGAAAGTTGTTGAAAGATATGGATGCGGGGGCCTCACGTCATATTTCCAACTGATGGATCGATGTGAATACACACTATTAGAAATGAGCCCCTTTAAAGAGCAAGACTACCTGTTTAAGGACCCCCCGAGAAAAAAAAAAAACTCAGCTGGAAGTTTTCCGCATGAATTCCGCACTGACAGAGACATCAGTGTTATTGGCCTCATTTACCCGTGTACGCACACGTTTGTTATTGTGTACCTGTTACTCTTGAAAAAAAAATGCCAATCAAAAGCTTTCCCCCTTTTAGGATGTTAATGAACTAGATGATGAATAAATCATGAAATGGCTTTTTTTCTTTACAGGTCGCCCTGGGAGGGCGGAAAAAGAAAACGCCGTGACGCGTGAAATATGCAAAGGAGAGATAGAGAAAAGATCTTCTGCTATATTTACATTTGACATTTTTCTCTCGCCGGAAATTTCTGCTGAATTTATCAACGTCAAAAAATTCTTCCAAGAGAGACCCCCATGATCAAACACGGAAAAGGTCATTTCTTTTTTCGACGAGCTCCAACCGGTTTTTTCTTCTCTCGTGTAATTGCGTGAAGAGAAGTGTATAAATGACCGCTGCGGTTTCTTCCCCCCTCTCTTGTAGTAACATCTTCATTGTTGGCAAGACAGGTAGAAAAGACTTCAAAAAAACTAAAGATAACCCCTCTGAAAGACACAATCTTCCCCTTTTGTCTGTGTGTGCCTTTTTCGGGGCCCAAAGATAAAGACATGACTCTGTTGGTTTTCTTTCTTTTTTTCTCAGACCAACCCCCCTCTTGGCGTTAACTAACCTCTATAGTGTTTTCTCTCTATATATATTCTTTGTTTGCTTCCCTTCTAATCTCCAGTTAAGATCACTGCACAACGGGGATGAAACATAAACAAGAAAGTCCGTCAGGCACTTCCTGCTCCCTCTTGAAGATTTTCTGAAGTAGGAGAGGAAATTGTGGTGGAAATTGGCAATATAAAATAGTGCTGCCTAGGCCATTTGAGGGTAATCTCGGTAAGAGTCACATATATAGGAATATTACTTTGTATAAATCAGTGAGAGAGAGAGGGGGGACGCGCTGCTGATGAAAGCTGTTGGGGGGAGAAAGAAATGAAATGAAGCGCAGCTAAGCGATCATGGCGAATCGTGCATTGCCCGCCTACGACGAGAGGGGGACTAACAATAGAATGGATCATTCGTGATGAGAGGGTACGGACACTGTTACACATTCATTTCCTCGTATAACTCCCTTTTTTTATATTTATCTGTCGAAAGCATCCTCAGAGATCTGTAATTTCGGTATGTGTGTTATTTCCAATTCGATGCTGTGAGGAGCACGCGTGAGCACCATTAAGAGAGGGCGGCAAAAAACCGTTAAATCCCTTCTTTTTTTTCTAATACGTCCGCCCCTGCTCTCTCTGGTGATTCATCAGAGCACACCTGTTTCCATTTCATGGCACAATTCTTAATTCGCCTTCTGCTGTTGTTTTGTAATATCAAGTCTTTATTGATGTGAGCTGTCTAGGTGAGGCCTGTTTACAGCATGTTATGTTCAGCCATCTAGAAATCATTTGATTTTGTAAAGAAATGGCTTTCTTAAATAAGAGAGACATCGTAGTCGTCACCTTTTTTGTGTATGCTGTATACGACATGAACATGCAGCCATAGCGTGCGGGACAACACAACAACAAGGAGTTAACAAAGCGTGACGATATAATATTCATCTTCTCTCGCCCAAGGAAACTTTTTTGGTTTAAAAAAAAAAGTTATTTCGGCTGATTTATTTGAAGCGCTGATGGAAGACGAGAGAGGGGGCCATCTGGCACGTAGTTTTACTCTTTTTAGTAGGGTGAAAATGGTAGAATATTACAAGGGGGCTCCAACTTCTGTGTAGTTTCAAAAGCACCTTCTTATATTATCCCCCTTTTTTAAAAGGTTTTCGAACAGAACCGCTAAAAGCCACCCTCAAAGATATCTCCGCTCCGTGCGTGCCGAATTACCGGTCGGCGGGGATTTTGACATTTTTCTTTAGAATTTACACCCAAATATTTTTTTTTCTTCTTCTATATCTTCTGTTCCCTGAACTGAAAGAAACTATATATATTTTTTCCCCTCTACTGCTGCTGCTATATAGTATCGAGAGTGAGGGGGATTAAGTGGCCAAATGCTCAGTCGCACGGAACTGGCACGAATCCATCGTTTCCTCCGCTCTGAGCACAATTCCATCTCCGCTTATAACCGAATTATACGAACACATACTTCATTTACATAAAAAAGTGGTGGCTTTAGGGGGGAACCGTAGTGAAAAACCGCTGACGCCGTTTTCTATAAAGAGGGGGCGCTCCTACTCGCCATATATAGTACAATCGATTGGATCCTGTTTCCACCATATCTATAATTTCCCATCGCGGCGGAAACGTGCTAGGGGACCGTGTCCGTGTATAGTATAAGGGGAGCACAAGAATTATTATTGAAAAAGACAAAAATCCTGACTGACGGGCCGTGGAATGATTAACCCTCCACCGTTGACTTATGACGTTCTCTTCTTTCATATTCTTTTCTTCTTTGCTGTTTATCTCTGTTAGCCGATGATGCGATTAGAGGATTTTCTTAAAAAAAGGAAAAGAAGAAAGCCCAGAAGTCTCCTCCCCATTTCTCATATTACCTTATAGCTGACCTTAGGGTACGCGCGAGTAGCAGTAGTTGCAATCAAAGAGGTAAACATCGAATGTTACATATGATGCTACTTTGTGCTTCTCCCCCTCTCTCTTCTTATAGTGCAAATAGAGAGAGAGAAACATATGGTGTTTTCCCTTGGATGAATCATGGGTAAATAGCATGCTTCATTCCGGTTTTCTATTATTCAGAAAACGTATAAAACTAGGATGTAAACACGAGAAGGGATATACAGTGTCAATACAAAAGGTTAAACATTAAATTACAAGTGAGGGGAAAACAGAATATTTTAATTTGTAAATCGTCGTGCTTTCTAAATAAATTGCGAATTTCATTTGCATGAAAATAGATGTAGTCGTGTAAAAGCAACTATTATGGGAGAGGAGGAATATTACATTCTCTCTAGCTCGATTATTTCCATCAACCTGCTACTTTCTATTAAATAAAAGATATACATGACGCACTCTTTTTTTTTATATACGTGTATATCAATAAAAGAGAGAGAGAGAAGAAAGAAAAGACATTTTTTTTCTTTTCAGAAAAAAGGGAATAGAAATTCCGCTTTTTTGTGTTGCCCACACACAACGCGCTTTAAAAAAAAGAAATGTTGATGCACGACATTGCTGCCATCTGTGAAGGCGATATAAGCCCCTAAAAGAATTCGTGTTGAACAACGTGTCATCATGTTTTATAACTAGAAAATTGGTTGTAGTCACGTAATTTCGTATTAATATGATTTCACTTCCATTTAATTTCAAAATGTAAACAAATCCAGCTACATTAATTGGTCGTAACGGGACACTTTTTTAAAAACTATACTTTCAAATTACGCTTATGTTCTTTTACCATTACTTAACATATTATTCGTGAATAGCTGTTCGTCTGTCGACCGATGAAGAAAGAAAAAAAATGATTAATTCCCGTTCCCATGAAGAGAGAAAAAACAAAAGAATTTGGATATAGAAAAGGTAAGCAGCACAACACAAAAATGCCCGCATCACCTGGAATGGAAGGGGACGCTTTTTCTCCTTTTTTTTCTTCTTCATCGCATGAATGATTGATGAACTCTTGTCCTGGACGCATCGACTTTTTTTTCTAGTCTTGCTCATCGATGCGAAACTTGTGTTTCAAAGGGATAGTAATCTTATGGCTTGCCTCCACTCCCGAAACAGAACATATAAAAAAAAAAACCGTTCGGATTGCCAACTTTACCTTTCTAAATATGTATCAAAGACGGCAGATCGGGGTCAACTTTTTATTGTGACAATCAAAAGAGAGATAAATGTCAAGTGTTTTAAAGGCGTTCGTGAAAGTATATCTACGGCGGATGTCAAGTGACAGTTTTTTACAGACTTAAATCAAATATAATGTCGAAAGTAGGGCGTGAAAACGTAACATTACACCTGTCCACTTGCCAACGATTTATGCATCATGAATTTTTCAAAATGTGCACAGTTGTCTTTGACTAAAATGCTGAGGCAGCAGAATATTTTTAGGTCAAAATAACATTTGGGCTAAACTTAAAATGTATAGAATAAAAGAATTATATATAATAGATTGTCACAGTTAATAATAATCAAGATTTTGATTGGATTTTGACTATTCCATATACCCCTTCACTTGGCTAAAAGACATGGGATAAACTGTAATAAATAATTGTTTTCAAGATTAGGGAAGAATCTGTATTAATATCTTTTGATTTACCTGTTGGCGCTTTCTTCTTCCTGCGTAATATTTTCGGAACAAAGCTGAAAGGTGGGGAGGATTTGCAATATTGCAGCCATTCGTTCTTAATTTTGGAATCTACAGGTCCCCATTCCTTCGAAGGTGTAAAGCTCGCCGCAATTTTCTATACAAACAGATAAATTTGTATTCTACCCATTTATGAATTTTTCAAAAACTGTAATAGAAAAACCCCAATTAAAGTGGATTCCTGCTTCTGATTCCAAATGACCCATATTCCCCATGCAGGAATTTGGACAATCGCCACAGCAGCCAATGCCCATCCGGCAGCTAAAACCAAATGATTGTTTAAAAAATTAAAAAATTGAATAATAATAATTTACCAGAGACTCCTTCCGGAAAAGGTTGATCATCATCCGTCTCGTCTGGTTTATAATCGATCATGGCGTAGATGAAAATGACCAAAAGAAAAATGGGTACGATAAAGCACCAGGTGAGTTTCCAGTAGATACTCACGCCGAATCCCAGCATGAATCGAATATCTCTGACAATCTTGGGTAAACCTGTCAGTTCATACGTTTTATTAAAAGAGGAGGATGATAAACGAGATGATAAACGCTTGCTTTACCATAGATCCAGAAGATGAAGATGGCTTGAGCAATCACCATCACTATTGAATGAAATATAATAATGTTATGAATTGGGATGGAATGTTTGAATAAAGATGCATACCGTAGATAATAAAACCACCACCGAAATAGTCCACCAGGTCAAAAATGTACGGACCGCCCTGTTAGAAAATGTTGTTTTCTCAAAGAAAGAACTAAAATATCCATGATAATATAACTCACCGGTGTTACGTAAACGAGTCCAATTAGGAAACTCTGAATGAAACTGTTAATGAATATTCATAAGTTATTCAGAATATAAGAGGTGGAACTTACTGAAATGCAAACAGCGGCAGTAATTATCCAACGAGGAACTTTCGGGAAATCATCACACATAATCGTGATGATGCAACTTGTTAATCCAGCAGCACTTCCAGTAGCCAGAGTGATCAACATCAAGAAGAACAGAACGGCAAACAACTATAATTATGCATTTTTGAAATTTTTGGCGCCTGTTAAAATTAATTTTGAAATTATTTTAAAAACCTGAGGGACAGCATCAAATTTTGCAATGGCTTCAGGATAGGTGATGAAAGCTAATCCAGTTCCTCCACGAACAACTTTGTCAATTTGATCCAGTTGGTTCGTCTCATAAGCTAAATTTCCAAGAATTGAAAAAATAGTGAAGCCCGCCAGGAGGCTCGTTCCCGTATCCGCAAAACTGACTATCGTCGAGTCCCTATAAAAGAAGAAATAGTTAAAATTTGAATAATTAAAATTCGATATATTGTTAAAGTTTTTACCGGTAAATTCTGTGTTTAAATGGATTGTAGCTCGCAAAGTTGATGATCGGACCGAAACCAACCGATAACGAGAAGAAGCATTGGGTCACAGCGGCATACCACACCTTTATTAGACCATTAATAAAGATAAGTGTTATTCTCTATGACCTAAAGTAATTCATTAGTTACATTGATATCGCCAATTTTATTCCAGTCGGGAGTGACGAAATAGAGGATCCCTTCTTCTGCTCCTGGAAGAGTTACTCCTCGAATGAGCAGCGTGATGAGCACGGCGTAAGGAAATAAGGCCGTGAAATAAGCCACTTTTCCGGAAGAAGCCACACCTTTAACCAAAGTGGCGAAGATGAGGATCCAGCTGAGAAGGAGGCACAAAGAGAGTCTCCAATCCGGAATTCCTACTCCATCATTCAAATTTAGCGCCTTCTTCAGTACGTAATTACTGAAATAAAATATTTAAAAATTCGTTCAAAATAGATTTAAATCTTCTAAAAAGTAATTTACTTGAAGAATTGATAACTGCTCGATGTCATATTTCCTGTAACATTAAAATTGCTAAAATTGGCTGCCGCGTCGTAGCAAGTTTCATTATTAGCCCATTCAGGATTGCAGTAGGTCCACGGAAGGGTTTCTTGGAAGGACGAGAAGAGGAAGTAAAAAGCCAATGCCATCAAGTAGACGTAATATGTAACGACACACCATGTCGCTATTGCTTGCCCATAACCAATCCCTTTTTTTTTATTTGTATACATCATAAAAAATGGTAATAAAGAATTACTACGTAATAATAGGATTTAATATATATGAAAATACCTCGGGCAAAGGGGACGACATTGTAGACCTTAACAGATCCTGAACTGGAAAACTGTCCGAGAACCATTTCGAGGAAGTATAAAGGACGTCCAATGAAAATTAAGATGATGAGGTAAGGGATTAAAAAGGCCCCTCCGCCATTCGAGTAAGCGATATATGGGAAGCGCCAGATGTTACCTAATCCCACGGACATGGCGATGCAAGAAAGAAGAAATTCTGCAGGATTCGTCCATTTGTCCCTCTCATCTGTGACTGGTCCTTCATCAGGCCCCGCTATTCCCTTTTTTCATTAATTATAACAACTCATTTGGTTTGTTCTAACAAGTTTAAACATATAAAATACCAATGAAGACGATGAGGACGATTCAGGAGTCGCTGTACTCTCTCCCGAAGGATCGAAGGATGCGTTGTCATAGCCAAGTATTCCGTTGGCCTAATGGATGGTTTAAAAATTAGATTCAAATTTTTCAATTGAATAATTATGGATATTACCGATGAGCCTTTGGATTTTGACATAATTTCTTACTCTAAAAGCTTTCCGCAGTTTTAGAGGAAAGAAAGAACAGTTTTAACTGGTTGAAATCAGGCAAATGAATGTTCTACAGACCCTTAAGGATGTATGTTAGCGCTATCATTTTGTAAGTCTAGCAGAGTTTTTCACTTGTAGTTAGCTTTATATCAGAGATTAGCATTAAGCCATTAACAGCCAATTATGGAACTAGTTATACTCATTTTTTTACAGCAGTCGCAAGTGGATTAACTGAAATAGATGTTGCACACATTATACTTTGACGCAATATAAATTAAGCTTCATGTGTAATAAATTACCGGTATCTATTCGAATTACAAAATCGTGTATTAAAATGCGCAGTTTTTTGGGGGAAATTAGCGGGAAATTTAGGAGTCGAAATAATTTGAGAGATTAAAAGATCAAACAAGCCGCTCATTAGGATCAGGATCTTTCTCTCTCTGTTTCGTTCGGGATTTACTTCTTTTGGGATAATCATGAACAATTTGAGTGGTATCTCGATCGTCCAATTCCTCTGATGGAATAGACAATTCGGTTTTGTTGGAACTTCTACAAAATTTTGGGATCCAACTGAACGGTGGTGCCACCTGGTTGTATTTGAGCCACTCACGTTTCAGTTTGAGATTGACTGGGCCCCATTCATCCGAGGGCCGGAAACTGGATTTCCATTTCTGTTTAAAAATTCAAATGAAATGTTAAAAGAATATTTTTAAAGTTTTATCAAGTATACCTCGATCCAGGTGGATCCTTCTTGTTTATAAACGACCCAAAGTCCCCAGCCAGGGATCTGCAGGATCGCAATAGCGGCTACTAACCATCCAGCAGCTATGTTTATATAATCATAATTAATGAAGTGAGAAAGAATTAAAAAATGAAAAAATACCAGTATCTTCAGCTGGATAAGGTTTTCCGTTATCTGTAACCATGGGCTGGTAATCAATCATTGCGTAAACGAAAATAACCAAAAGCGCAATCGGAATGATTATGGCCCAAGTTAACTTCCAGTAAATGCTGATTCCAAAGCCTAGCATGAAGCGGACATCCTTGACGATGTTACTCAATCCTAATAAAATATTAAACTGATAATAAAGTATAATAAAAAATAATAATTTAAATTACCGTAAACCCAAAAGAGGAGGACGGTTTGGAAAATAACGATGACTGCATTTTTAATTAAGCATCTTATAAAAAATAGTAATCAATTTGTAATGATAAGGATTACCGTAAATGATGAAACCTCCACCGAAGTAGTCCATCAAATCGAAAATGTATTGACCGCCCTTTTTGAAAAATTAATGGAATTTTCTTACAATTATTTATGATTTGTTTTTATATAGATTGTCTCTTACTGGTGTGACGTAGACTAGACCAACAAGAAAACTCTGGAATTCAATCGTTTTAATCAATGAATTTTTTTTAAATGATTAAACGGATTTAATATACTGACTAGTATGCAAACAATGGCAGTAATGATCCATCGCTCAATTTGAGGGAAATCGTCACAAATAATAGTAATAACGCAACCCGTCAGCCCTGTAGCACTACCAATCGCCAACGTAATCAGCATCAAAAAGAATAAAACTGCAAAAAACTGAGCCCCAAATTATCTTTCATCTTATTTAAAAAAACTGTAAAAGTTTAAATACCTGAGGAATAGCGTCAAATTTTGATATAGCTTCCGGATAGCTCACGAAAGCTAATCCAGTTCCACCTCGAACAATTTTGTCAATATTATCTAATTGACCCGTTTCGTGCGCCAGATTACCCAGGATTGAGAAAATGGTGATGCCGGCCAGGATGCTCGTTCCCGTATCCGCAAAACTTACAATCGTTGCATCTCTGTTTAATAGAAATCGAACCATTATAATTGTACATAAATCATAATTAGATTTTGTACCTGTAAATTGGGTGTCGGAATGGATTGTAACTGGCAAAATTGATGATTGGACCAAACCCGACTGATAATGAGAAAAAACATTGCGTTACAGCTGCGTACCACACCTGTAAACATTCAATTAAGAGCAGGTAAATATTATTCATTCACTCATTCCGGATGTCCAACGAACTAAATCTACCTGGACGGTGAGAACTTTATCCCACTGGGGTTTGACGAAAAAGAGGATCCCTTCAGCAGCACCCGGAAGGGTGGCTCCCCGGATGAGTAGAGTGATGAGAACGGCATATGGAAATAGGGCGGTGAAATACGCAACTTTTCCGGAAGAAGCTACGCCCTTAACTAGTATAGCGAAAATCAGGATCCAGCTGATCAAGAGACAGATGGAAAGAGTCCATTCGGGGCTGCCAATTCCGGAATCTAGATCGTCCCATTCTTTTAAAACATATTTTCTTAAAAGAAATTTGATTTGATTAGTACATTTCCAATCGATATTATTAATAAAATTAAATACTTGAAAAACTGTTCACTGCTGGAAGTCTTGCCTGTTACATTCAATCCGGAATGATCTCCAGATGTTCCGTAACAGGTCGACATGTCTGCCCATTGCGGGTTGCAAAAAGTCCAAGGTAGTGGATCTTGGAAGGAGCAGAAGAGGTAGTAAATAGCCAATGCCATCAAGTAAACGTAATAAGTGACGACACACCAAGTGGCCATTGCTTGGCCATATCCAATTCCTTTTAAAAATCAAACTTTCAAATAATTTAGAGTTTTAAAAAATCGCATTGAAGTTGAAGAAACCTCGGGCAAAAGGGACAACATTCCACACTTTAACAGATCCTGAGCTGGAGAACTGGCCGAGGATCATTTCGAGAAAGTATAAAGGACGTCCAATGAAACTGAGGACGATGATGTAAGGGATCAGAAAGGCACCTCCGCCATTTGTGTAGGCGACGTAAGGGAAGCGCCAGATGTTGCCCAATCCTACCGACATTGCGATGCACGAAAGTAGGAATTCCGCAGGATTCGTCCACTTGTCTCTCCCTTCTTCTTCTTCATCTTCTTTCACCTTCGAAATAATTTTTATTTTTAAAAAAATAAAATACTTAATTATGAGTTAGGATATTACCGAGGGCAGGCTGGTGGATGACTCTTTTTTAATTAATTGATTTCCAGACTCTAATTTAGTCAAACCGATTCCTTTATCAGAACTGCGACCGATCAGCGTCCTCCATCGCCGCACCGAAGATCCGGGTGAAGATGTGGACGTAGAGGGGCTTCCATCAGCTGCTAACATTGCTGCATATACAAAAGTTCTTAAAATTTTAATTGTGTTATGTTATGAATAAAATATATATGGCATACCAGAATGCGGGGAATTACAAATTAACTGTCGGTCACGAGTTAGACTTATGAAGGATTTACGTAGTCATTTCCGTTGCACACTTTCCACAAATTTATGAACGACACAAAATGATGCATAGGGAAAACGCGGAACACTATGGATGACATCAAATCGGCGGCTCCACCCGAGAACTTCACGTGTGTCATCTAATCTTATCTCGACCACCATAAAAAAGTTCCGACAATAATCGTTTTACAAGTGCATGTTCACAGCTCTATAAAACTGTTTCGCAAGTAGGACATATTAGTAGGCAACTAGGCATATTACTTTTGAATTATCATACAGAAACGAAAGCATGTATGACGAATCAAATGAAACAAGTTTGACGTTAAGATTATTCGAGAAAAAAAAATTTCAGCATTTATTTTAGATTCCATCTGAGTGTCTAACAATGGGTACATTGCGACGGGTCTTATGCCGCTTTTCATTCCATTCATCACGAGAAAATACATTCCATCATTACTAAATTGTAAAGGAAATTGAAATTGTTTCAAAACATTTAACTAAATTAAAATTTAATATTGCTAAAAGAGTATGTCACAAAGAAGAAACAATGACCTGAATGCTCTAGATATTATTGCTTCATTTCTGAAACTTTAATAGAAGTCAAAACACTATTTCTTATTATGTAGTCAATTATTAGCAGTCTAAGCAGCCGCACATGAACCTTACATCATTAAGAAATGTGTCATCTTCAGTTGCGCCAGACCCAAGATATGATTTCACCCTAGTCTCGATGCCGCAAAACCCAGTCGGACAAATAGGGCTCCATGCTCCCCACAATCCCCATTGTTCGCGGATAGAATCTGACCGTTTATGCATTTAAATTCGACGTCGTTGGCGGCAGTGTCGTCTTCGTCGGGTATACCACCCCCTTACGAACTCTCCACTTTTAGTCGGAAGGACGTCATATAGTTACATCATTCCTGGAAGTAGCCTTCCAAGTGGCACCGTATTGCCGTGCGCCCCAAGATCCCCAACCGGCTTCATTAGTAACCCCTATGGTAGCTACCTCCTTATTCGAGCCATCAGAACAAAACATAAAAATCGTAATAATAGGTAATTAATCAAGCGATCTGGTTGATTGAGCAAACGGTTTTTTCCCTCTAGCTCTAAGCCACAATTTATTTTTATCATCATATTTAAAGTGGTCTCAATCTAAAGGAAACAAATTATTTGTATTAGAATTTTAAGGCGGATCCGTCCACACATTTTAAATTTTGCAATACACTTTGGAAATCACATGTTTAGAGTTTGAGATAATTTAAAGAAATATCTGGATGTATCACTTTCATGAATACGAAATGGAATATATCATCACATATTCAAGCAGGAATCGAGATGGACATTGATTTGACTTAGGGGCAAGGACTTTTGGCAGACGGGGCAAGGCGCTTTCTCTTCTTCATCAGGAAGGACTAAACTATCATCCAGTTCAATAATTTCAACTCCTTTTTTCGGAACAGCAGATTGATTAGGGCGAGGAGGTGAGCGAGCTCTGACAGTGCCACCGAGAACGTGGCCTTGTCCTACAAAAGGAGTGAAAGTGCGCGACGTTGATTGCATACTAACGACGCCTCCTTGTGTCGGCCTAGCTTGACTTGATTCATCATCCGAACGAACTTCTGTAATTGATGACGTTGGTTTGACTAATGTGGTTGAACTGCCCCAGTTTTTCAGGGTTCCGTAACCTCCTTGGATAGCTTTGCCTTTGCTCGCAGTTCCACTGGAATTTGAACTACTGGCGCCGATAGCTGGAACTCTCTTTTTGGGTGACTGAGAGCTGCTTGGCGTTTTGGCTGTAGATGATGGAGGGCTGTTGCTGAAGAATCCTCGGATGTCTCGACTCCCAGAAGGAACTGGTTCAATTTTAGGCTTCTTGGATTCTACAAAAATTTATAAATTTAAAAATATACATTTAATGAATTATACTGAAATGAGAAACAATTACCTGGACCGGATGATTTTCCAGCGGAATCCTCTTTCTTCTTTTTCACTCCATAATTTTCCGGTTCTCTAATTTTGATAAATGAGCCGTTGCAGCTGGCTTGATGTGCGGCCCACCAGTTATCATTTGGTCCCGGGGCTCGGTTCATTGATCGCTTTACCAATCCATAGAAAGGGGGTCGATGCTGGCACGCTCCATTGCATTTCCACCAATGCGTTTTGTAAAGCTTGACTTCATCATGAAAGCTGTGATAGATCTGGCCACATAAAAAAAGGTTCAATTACAATAATATTTCTTTGAGATGATAAATGTTGTGTGAGAACTTACTGTAATTTTGGTTCCACTTTCATGGTTGATCCTGTTCATGTGAAACTGGAATTCAGGCCCATGCCCATCCCTATCACGGTTATTGCTTGTGAGGAAAAGGAATGCATGGATCATTTCATGCTAAAAAAAGTAAAAAATATATATTTTGAGTATATAGAAATGTTATCATAAAGTAGATTTACCAAAAGTGTTTCCACCAAATCTTTTCTAGGTCTTAATTTCAGAAGTGGAAGACTCAAACTGATGGAACAGGCACCAGACCTCTTTCCTTCATAGCGACAAAGACCAGCACACCTGTGGAAATAAAGATAATTTTACACAAAACATTAATGATGATTTTAAAATATTTTATATTACACTGTCATTCTGGGGCTCCATTTTATGGACACACTTTTAAGTTTGCCGTCGAAAAAACGATCGTCAAACTGCATAAAGAGGGCAAAGATATCTGGTGTTGGATCCAAGTACTCCCATTCTTCATCCACAATGGAATTTGGGTAAACCATACCAGATGACTTTTTGACAATTGCGCTCATGATTTAAAAATAAACTTTCATATGAATAAAACTGAAATCATTCACTCGAATTAATAAATTAGGAGAATAGTAGAAACAACACAGACGAGAATGAGAAGGATGACTGATGAGATGATTATCAACGGGAGCAAAGCAGACGACAGGCGAAAGCACTACGGCCCCCAAGATTTGCGTTAATTAACTTTTTAACTGGTTAACGATTACTATTTAAAAAGTTAAACTTCTACAATTTATTGCTCCAATTCCAAAATTCAAATGGTTAATTCGTAAAATTTAATTGTACATATATCAGAAATATTAAAAATACACGAGCACTAATGTATCTAATTGCTTTACTGAATATGGATAAAATCAAATTCGTGTAATCGGTTAATTTTGCATTTCTTTCAGTTCATTGTTCAAATATTAAATCTAAATTCTTACAAAATGTAAAAGCATCTGAGTACCAAAATAATATGTAGCTACGCAAGGTAGTCCTCGCTTTTTAAGGGAAAGGGAGATAATCCGATTGCTTTACAAATTACAATCCTTCTCTCTGATAACAATACGAGCACCACAAACTGTTCAAAACCTTGACTCCCTGAAAACAAGAAGGAGGAAAAAAATTCGTCGTGGACCGTAACTAAGGTACACTAATAAATATTAAGTAGGGACCTGAGTCGCCTTTAAGCTCAACCTGTTAAACGGAGAAAAGTTTGCTTCATCTTTTGCCATTCTATTCTATTTTTATTTTTAGAAAAGAGAAATGGTTGAAACAGAGCTGTTCTCAATATTTTTTTTTCTTTTACCATATAACTAAGAATGAATTGTGGTTATTCATATAGTTAGCAATCTTAATTTATTTTTTAGGAATAGGTCCTATTGTCTTAGCGCCAATTTGTTCATGTACGGTAATATTTTACTAATTTTAAAAACTAGTTAATGCCACAAGCCAGTTAGATGAATGATTTTTTATTTAGTTCTTTCCGGTAGACGTAAAAAAGTGAAGTACAAACTAAAGGAACTCAAAATATTTTTACTGATAATTCCAATTGTCGTGATTGTAAAGTCTTGAATTTGAATCTTTATTACTATTATAGCTATTAAATATCCTTCATAAAAATCGAACGATTTTTTCCCATTCCCCATCAAATAATGAAATATATTTTCAATTATAATGATAACACTATGGCAGGATGTCGAGGATGAATAGCATATGACGTAGCGAACATTCATGATACCAATAAAAATTAGATCCCGTGCGCAACTGATTTTACTAGCTATGCTATAGCCCACCTTTACCAAAGCAGTTTGCTAAAACCAGCTGCAGCGACGAGAACATTTTTTTTTATCTTGCTCAATAAATTATTCATTAAAAAAGTTCCATGTCCTCTACCAGACATCGAAAGACGTCCGCAGCGTCTTTGTTGATAACTATATTGATAGGTCTATCATCGATGACTCCATTATGGGCCGCAATGGAATTTCCCAACACCTCTTCTATGCCTAAGAAAAGTAAAATTTCGAGTATAGTTTACCATTTCCTAATCAATTAAATATACTATTCGCATGATTATTAATTCTATGAGATGATTTAATTTGAATGAGCGCAAACAGTGCATTAAATAGCGGTTCCCTTTTATTTGTATGTAAATGTGTTAGGTGGTAACGTGGACAACCTGCAGGGCCGTTCAATCATCAAGGCCGAATCTAATACGAATAAAAAAGAAATGAATTCCGACTTATCAGTGGTGAAGCGTCTAACGAGCTTGGAGAATGCTTTCCAAGAGATAGCAGCATTGAAGGAAAATGTGATTAAACCAGATGATTTGGACAAGATAAACGCTTTATGGGAGGCAAGAAAAAATGATCTAAATCAAGAAAAAAACTGGAAACAGGAAATGCAGAAAGAAATCGAAGCTTTGAAGGCAGTAAAGGAGATGGGTGAAGATGATACTGAAAAGATCCAAATATTATGGGCGGCGAGAGAGCGTCAGAAAAACCAAGAAAAAAATTGGAAAGAGGAACTTAAAAAAGAAATGGAATCTCTCAAAGAACAAAATCGAAATCAAATTGCGCGAATCAATCAATTAGAAGAAAAATTACGGATGCCACGTACACAGCAGATCACAGAACTTATTCCTAATACCAAAACCGGCGGTATTTCGAAAATGCCGACAAATTGCAAAGATCTCTCTGATATTGGCCACACTTTGAGCGGCTTTCACCTGATTAAGGACGGGAAACTCGAGAATGAGAACAAGATAGTTGCTGTTTACTGCAACTTTCAATCACAAAAGGGTAATATTATTATAAATCCATAATTAAAAATGAATGATTGCAAAGTTGCTTTCTTTTAAAATAATAGATGTTATCGAGAAAAACATTGGTTACGTCGACATTAAGTCCTTTCCCAACGGAATTCACTTTTACGTTCAAAGGAAGGCGCCATTCTTCGGGAAAGCAAATGCTATAATTCCATTTGATTTGGCTCTTGTCAACGAGGGAAAAGGGATGGATATAAAGAGCGGAATCTTCACTGCTCCTGTGCCTGGTGTCTATCACTTCTCCTTCAAAGGAGTGAAGGACATAAATTCCTATTCTCAGCCAATGGAAATTCATCTGCGCCACAACACAAAAGTTATTGGAACCGCTTACGCCTCCAGAAAATTGAATCCTCCGGATTTCGCCAATTTGGACGTTCACGCTACATTGAAGTTGAAGACTGGCGATAAAGTGGATCTATGCAAGGTAGATGACAGAGGAATTCTTTTCGATAACTGGAGCCCCGACACCCATTTCACTGGCATGCTTTTGGAAGAGGAGTTAGAATCTCTGCTGAAGATGGATGAAGATTTAAAAAATAGTTTCAAAGAGGGGAATAATGCTACAAAAACACCCAATTTCGATTTGTTATTTTAATATTGCTCTCTTTCAATGAATTTACGCAAAACAAAAATGAATAATATTTCCGCTGCTGTAAGGTTCTTGCGGCTGTTTAATCTAGAATATTTTTGAAATAGCCAAGAACATTTCAGTAAGTTTTTTTCGGAAAATAATTGTTAAGTTTAGATGGTTAATTTTTATAAGATTATAATGGGAAAAAAAATACACAGACAAGCAAAAAGTAAACTAGAATTCAAACGATATTAAATTTTGGTAATTGGATGGTTCTACTAGTTCTAAAGATAGAGATGCGCTATCGTTCCAGCTGAACGAGTCCGTCTCTTGCAGCACATCTGGCTCTCACAGCCCGCGAGTTCGTCGCCTTCTGGGTCTTCGGACGGTCTAGACCTATGTCTTGGGCCAACAACCGCATGTCCGCCCCAACTAACATTGTGCGCAACAAACCGGATGGCACACGTCCATTTAATTTCGGTGCTGGTGAACCTTGCTGCTCTGCTTCCGCCCTCAAAATCCGCTAATAGTCGAATTGTAAATCCATTTTTTTCATCTCAATGAATTGCAGGCAGTTTAATTGTTGCCTGTAATTATTATTAATATTATTTAAACATGTACTGTACGTGCTGAGTGAGCCTTTTAACTAAGTCCGCATTGCCCGTTAGTCTAGTGTGTGCGCTAATTATTGGGTCGTATGCCTCGCTACCTGGACCCGAAAAGCTATCTACATACTTCAGTTGATACAGATACCAGATTACCAGGACCAGGTATACACGATCCAACCCTTTTCTCTCCCCTATTCATTTAAAAGGATTTTACCTTTACCTGCAATTCATGCAAGTGCAAAATACTGCCGATATTTAACGTACCAAGACTTCGGTTAGACAGCAGCTGCTGGAAACTTCTTTTTGGAGAGGTATTATCGTAAATTATTTGAATAGATCCTTGTGATTTAGTTTCATTATAAAATAAAACCAGGTTCATTAAAGAAGCTAGCAAACATAGGCTTATATTTGTATAATAAAAGGCATGTATTTCAATATAACATGACGTCTTATGTTACGGACGCCTGCGC
Organism: Chydorus sphaericus; assembly: GCA_030141595.1. Lineage (NCBI taxonomy): Eukaryota > Metazoa > Arthropoda > Branchiopoda > Diplostraca > Chydoridae > Chydorus > Chydorus sphaericus. The sequence goes on along the minus strand of CM057932.1, from coordinate 18,622,895 downwards.
CTCTAATAACTACTTAATTTCGAGTACCTTAGTTCCTTAATATTTAATTTACAAAATTCAAAATTTAAAAACTTCATCATTTCACGTCAGAGGACGAATGAAAAATATATCCATAGCGCATCTTTTTTCTTAAGAGCTATAATGGTATATGCTACTAACAGAGAGAGCGCACTTTTTACGTTCGTGAAAAAGAAATGGATCGGTCGAGGTTAATGCAGGATATATTTCTTGCTTTCGGATAACGATAGAGGCTATTTTTCTTTGTTCATAAAAAGTTTTCCCCACTTCACGTGAAGCAACAAGACTACCTAGGATATATAGCACTTGTTCCAGATCTAAATAGTAGTTTGGATGTTTTAAAAATTCTCTAGCTAAAGTTCTTTTAGATAAGGGCAGTCAACCCAAATATATACTTCTCGTGAAGGTGTTTCGCTACCGTTAATGCCAAAAAAACAACAAAAAAACGAATCATGCTTCTAATCTAAATGAAACGTGTAAAGGGAAGATTTTTCAAAAACCCAAACCCGTCCTTTGACGACTAATTTACTTCCGCTTATAACATTTATTTGCATTATCAATCACGAAAAGGGGGAAAATTCAACAGATAAAAAGAAAAAGATCCATTTATATCTAGGTTTATGAGATTCTCAAAATCTACAGCAATAAAGACCTGGTGAAACAGCATCGACCAGTTTGAGCAGCTCCAGGACCAAGGTTTTTTTAGCCGTGATTTCACCTAAAAATACCAGACGAAATCGAATTGTTAATTCAAAATTAAAATTAATTTATATTTTATTACTGTACAACACTCGGACTTGCCGCACATCGGCCAGGTACACTTAGGACAATTTACAGCTCGACCATCTAAAAGGCAGCAGCATCCTAGGCAGATAGCGGGTCCGTCAACCTGCTTTGGCGCAATAAAGAAGGGCTCCTCCTTTAAGATGATTTCACCTGAGAGAAAAATAAAGAAGATTTAAATTTTTTAAAATTGGATTGTTGATAACTCTTACTTACCTGGTTCAAGATCCCTACATGCCACCAAGTATTGGTCAACAGCAGTATTGCCACAAATTTTGTAAGCTTTGCATTTTATTTGGTGAATTTTCCAATTCAGCTTTTGGTGCTCTCTTGAGCAGTAGTAAACAGATCGACAACCTGCACATAACTGTGATGCTTCACCGCCACACACTATGCAAATTTTCTCTGGCATGGTTGGTATGGGTCAACTAAAAAGAGAAATCAACAGTTGATTTTCAGATATAATAATGCGATTACTTGACAAAAAACTTAGCCATTAGTGCCTTGACTTGGTTAACAAAATACATTTATTTACTTAAGGCTTAAAGAGTTATCTAAAATAATCCCTTTCTACCATTTTTGACACCCCATTTTATGCCCCATTGCACAAGAAAAGCAGATAGGTTTAACTTATTCGAAAATTTACACTTGATAGTATTGCAGATTTGCAGGTGATTATCCAAAGTATCAAGAGAGAGGACACATTTAAAAAAAATAATTTCTTATTTCGTTTCACCTTGGAAATGTGCTCGTTTTTGTGATGAAAACATGAAACGTAGTTACCTAATAAGCTGTGCACATTGGAAATTGACAATGGCCGCCATGGCGATGGCAACGCAGCAACGGTGATAAATAAAAACTGAAAAAGTTTTTAAAAAGTGACAATGCTGCCTTCTACTATCGGCCTGTTCAAGTTCAGTTCTTTCGGTATTTTCTCTTTTTTCCCACCCATGTTTTTGTTATCTGCATGTCTACAAGTTGCAACTGGAGTATCCTACGTAAAAAATTTTTTTGTAAACGCCGGATCGATGTAATCGCAGAACCTTGGAAAAGTTGTGTGTGAACGAGCAACAAGTCATTTAAAATCCAGCACAGTAGGACTGTTAGAAAAATACCCGAGAAATCGCCACCCGTCAATAAATCAAGACCTGTCTTTGTGCAGTTAATTTGTAATCCAATTTCTTCCGCAACAGGTGTAATTCGTAAATTTGTTACTCTCTATTAATTCAGTTCTAGTTGGATTAAAGTTATGCATTGGATGTATGTCAAAAGCAGAAAAATAGCATCCTAAATTATGTTGCTCTAGTTCTGATCTTAGTAAACCTTTCTTTTTGTAGCAAGCTTTTTAAAATACTTAACACTTTTTTTTTAATCCAGCTCCCAGTTGAATTCTTTGAACATTTTTCTTCTGGCAATGGAGGAAAAACATTGTGCTGTATGTCGTATCAAGGCACCCCTGCGCTGTTCTGGATGTACTTCTGTAAACTACTGCTCCAAAGATCATCAGCAGGTGCATTGGAAACTGCACAAACCTAGCTGCAGTCCCTTCAAGGTTGAATGGGATACACAAATTGGCCATCATCTTGTGGCTTCAAGGGATATTAAACCTGGTAAATCAAACACATTTATTGAATTTTCATAAAATTGAAATTCTATACTTCAATATTTTTTTATCACACCAGGTGAAATGATTCTTCAGGAAGAGCCAATCATACTTTGCCCAGAAGACAATGGTTCAGCTCTTTGTGCTGGATGCTGCAGTGAACTTGACGTGAAGAAGAATTGCAAAAAGAATCAATGTCCTCGTTGCGATATGGTAATGTGTGGCCGGCCCAAATGCTGGGAAGAAGGATCTCTCCACGCTCTTGCAGAATGTCAGATACGTGTAGCAGCCAAGAGCCATCCAGTACCGACCAACTATTTCCGCGTCTTCACCTCTGCAGTCTTCAACCGATGTACCATGGTTCTGCGGTGCTTGGCACTGAAGAAACGCAGTCCAGCTAAAGTCGACAAGCTGACTAAGGACCTCAAGTACTGCGGCTCTGCAGAATACAAGTCGAAGCGTCTGGAAAACTTGAATCTATCGAAGACTATCCAGCTGGTTCGTGATTTTGCGCCGAACGAGGACGTCTCTGACGAGTGGATCACCAAGATGTGCACCGCTTTTGCTCTTAATGGATTGGGCTTATCTGTTATGCCCGGCGTGAGAGCTATAGGCATGCGGGTAAGCCATTTAATTGTTAAAGAATCTATTTTGTGGAATGTTAAGTTCATTTTGTGATTTATTTTTCAGGGTATCTATCCAATGGGCAGCCTGATTGACCACTCTTGCCTGGCCAATGCAACTAGAACGTTCACAATAAAGACTGGAAAGCTCCTCGTAAGAGCTGCCCTTCCGATCGCTAAGGGTACGCGGATCTGTGTCAACTACTCGAGACCCATGTTTGGAACGGTACGGCGACGCAATCTCATCGAGGATTCTGGGTTTGGCACGTGCCGCTGTCGGCGATGCAGCGACCCCACTGAAATGGGCACGTACACCAGCGCAATCTTCTGTCACAACTGCCCCGCCCAGAAAGGGATTCTTCTTCCAATCAATCCACTAAACAAGGATTCGGATTGGAGTTGCAACACTTGCTTCAAGAAGAGGTCCGCAGCGCTCATTACTCAACAGTTGGAAAGGGCCCAGAAAGATTGTAAAGGACTAGATGGCTTATCTGTTGCCGCATTGGAATCCCTCCTCGTAAAGTATGAGAAAATCCTCCATCCGCGTCATTACTTTATGATTGAAGTCAAATGGAACCTTATTCATCAGTACGGAAGTTTTGAAGATCCGAAAGTCTACAAATCAGCCAGTAGGTTTTCTCCTCTTATCACCTGATCTGTCTTAGTTGTATTCTACTAATAATTTATTTTTTAAATCAAAGTGAGCAAATTTAGAAAGAAGGAAATCTACACACGAGAGCTGATCGAAATCATGGACGTCGTATGTCCGGGTAAGATCTCAGTTAATTAAAAATTGGTTTCCGTTATGATATAATGTTTAAATTATCTTTTGTAGGAATGCAGCGAATGAGAGGGATTCTAATGTATCACATGTTTACGGTTCTGCTCGTCCAGTTCCAGAGTGATACCGAAGGTGGTGGTTTTGTTTCTCACGCTAGGGTAATGTTGACTTTGTTTTGCAGTTGAAGTGATATTTCAACTTAATATCTTTCCCCCAAACTGTAGGAGATGGAAAGATTGTTGCGTGATTCTTACACGATCTTGGATTGGGGACCAGAGGAAACTCCCGAAACCAGCAATGCCATGTCGGCCGCCAGTCTTCTGAAGACTGTCCAGCCAATGATTTCAGCATTCAGCTATGGATTTGTTTAACAAAAATTGAATTGGAGATGTTTGTAGCGCAAGTTTTAACTTCTTTTATCTTGTCGATTTGTGAAACAGAAAGTGAATAAGGGTGTTTTTTGCGCAAGTTACTTCTTTTGTATTGTTTCAATCAAGAATAAAAAATCCAGAACTTTTTCAATTTTAAATGAAAGTTGCAGAATTTTTTTCTTGGATTTACAAGTTTTATGACCTTTCATTTCTTAGTTCAAATTTAATTTTAATTTGACGAACTTGAATTAATCTCGCAATAGGTTGCAACACTCTCGTTAGTCGGTCCCTTCATTGATTCACTGTTCTCGCCCGTGTCCCCCATCGCTCCAGGCACCCTCCGGCTGACCGGGCGACCGGCTCCCACAAACCCAAAAATTACCTGATTACCTCTTCAGTAGTTCAGTTTCACCGGACTGTCGCTAGTCGCTGCCTCAGTGCCGCCATTCAATTTTCACTCGGTTTAACGGTCAGCACTCAAAGGCTTCACGATTCATTTTTGTAATTTTAACTTTTATCTGCCAAAATTATTACTGTCGGCCCATATACTGTAATCAGAATTTAAAAGCAGTATTTTAGCAATTGAATAGCCATCGTTGTTATCTGAAGCTCAAGCTTGTCCGACTTCCGCCCAAGGTAACGAAGGCAACTGTAACAACTAACAAGGTAACTTTTGACATTTAATTGCTGCAATCTTGCACGCTATTTTTCTGAGTCAGTCAGTCAATCTGCCCATTAGCTTTCTTCCTGTTTGTCCTTGTGTGGTTTTAAGCTAAATATCTAGCATGGTAAAATCTAATGCTTTAATTTGAATGCAACAGCACTAATTTGTCACAATGTAAACATGTACTTGCTTGTCACTTGATCTTTCAATGCACTGGGATCTCTCTCTTCATTTATAATGGGCACTATTTGTGTGAAATCAGAGACCTAACATGTTTATTTTTAATAATTAGGATACCAAGAAATGGAGAACACAAGTTGTGCTGTTTGTAATGGCCCTGCACCTCACACTTGCTCTGGCTGTCAAAGTGTTCGCTACTGCTCCAAGGAGCATCAGAAGGTCCATTGGAGAGACCACAAGCTCAACTGTGGTCCCTATAAACTGGAATGGGATGTTCAAGTTGGCCAACATCTAGTTGCACGCAGAGACATCAAGCAAGGTATCTACACCTAAAACAGTGTTTGCCAAGCCTTCTATGTTAAATTATGTCTATTTTAAATATCACTCAGGTGAAATCATTGTTCAAGAAGAGCCATTGGTGGTTGTTCCTAAGAAGACTGAGGGGTCTGCCATCTGTGTTGGATGTTGCACTGAGCTCAGAGGCCATGGAAAGGCCTGTCCCCAATGTAAGTGGCCAATGTGTGGAAGGAGAGGATGTTGGGGACCTGGATCCCAGCATGCTCTGGGTGAATGTTCTCTACTGAAGGCCGCTGGTGATCAACCTCCAATCAATGGTCTTACCATGTGGGTTACCAAAGGGGTCTACCAAGGCATCTTGGTCTTGCGCTGCCTAGCTCTGAAAGAGAGGGACCCCGCAAAATTTGAAAAGCTGCTTCAGCTCCACTTCTGTGAAAGCTCTTCCAAGCTTAAGGTGATGGGCAATAGCTTAATGGATAGAGCTGTAGTTATCAAATTGGTCAATAAGTGGCTTCCTAATACCACCATCCCACAAGAGTTGGTCATCAAACTTTGCGGTATCTTCGCTTTCAACAGTTTCGATATTTCCGAAGTCTTGGGAGACACTGAAATGGGCCTACATGTAAGTTATTACATTGCTGCTTAATTAGTTTAAAATCCAAGTTATGATATTCTTTTAATTGTTTTGATTTCTGAAATTATAGGCTCTTTACGCCGTTACCGGTATGATCGACCACTCCTGCGTAGCTAATGCCATTACTTCATTCACGAAGAAGAGTAAAGTTGTTGTCAGGGCTACCGTTCCCATTACCAAGGGCTCTCGGATCTTCCTCAACTACGTGGAGCCCATGTTGCCCTTTGGTACTCTCCGGCGCCAGTATGATCTTTTGAGTCAAACCCGATTCGAAAACTGCCGCTGCGAGCGTTGCAAGGATCCTACGGAACTGGCTACGTACCTTAGCGCGATTTACTGTACGAAGTGCCCAAATCAAGAAGGAATCCTGCTTCCAGAGAATCCGCTTAGTATGATAGGCGACTGGTCCTGTAGCAAGTGCTCTGACCGGAAATCGGTGACTTCTATTGGCGACTTGATGGGTAGGATTGAAAAGGATTTGGATGTTGTCAACAAGGACGACAACCGTGAGAACGCTTCCGTTTGCGAAAAGTACATAAAGAAGTACGAGAAGATTCTTCATCCCAATCACTACATGCTGCTGAGTATCAAGATATCTCTCTGTCACGCTTACGGAAAGTCGGTGCAAAGGGACCCAAAGTGCAACAGAAAAGGTAGTTTCATTTAACTGTAAAAATTGAATGTTCTGATACTAATTTATTTTTATTTAGATGTCATGAAGAAGAGAGAACTGTTGGCAGTGGAGCTCCTCAAAATCATCGATGTGATTCATCCTGGTAAGCTACTAGTTACATCATTGAATTAGTTTTCTTCTTCATTGTATGATTAAATTATCTTGATAGGATGGAATGAATTGAGAGCTGTCTTGCTCTATCATCATTTTTCTGCGCTGGACATCCCTCAATTTAATTCCTTCATGTTCAATCGTGGAAAGGTTCCTGCCAAAGATCTTCTCCCTCGTTTCAAGGTAGAGCATACAAAAAAATTGTGAATCAAAACTAGTTTATATATCTTGATTTATCATATCTCTCTCTTTTTCTAGTTGGCGCAGAGGGTGTTGAAGGAGGCTTTGGGAATCTTCGCCCTGAAAGCTGATAAAACCAAAGAAAGCTGTCGTGCTATGTGCTTTTCTCCATGTGATGCTGGTGGTCACGGCGGATGCGAAGATGGTTGTCACGGCGGTTGCCCCGACACTTGCCCTCAAAAAGAGGAATGCGAATTAAAGGAAGTTGAGTTTATGATCAAGATGTTGGAAGAAGAAGGGTCGGAAGAAAAAGGTTCTGATGAAGAATGGTCGGATGTAGAAGATTCCAATGAAGAAATATCGGATGAGGACTCTGATTAAGATTAATATTTTTTTTTTGCAACGTGTATCAAGTGTTACAGAGTCGTTTCTTCAAAAATAATAATAATCAAGATAATTTCGAACTCAAACGTAATTTTTGTTTCAATTAGATGATTTGGTGAAAGAGTCTTGTACGTTGGGAGACTTTAGTGGAATGTACTTGACTTAGTTATTTATTAGAACTGCGCTCAGTTTTGATTAGGGGAATCTAAAATTTACTGTGTTTTCATTTTTGGTTTAAGCGCATATTTACGCGAGGTTTGCAGTTTGTAGGACAGGGGGAGGCACCGAGTCAACCCCATTTACCCTCCGTAGGATGGCGCACTGCCCACAGTGGAGTAGCCATTTAGATTATTTCATGTCGTCTTGATTTCGTGTTTTGGCTCGAGAAAACAGTTAGTGACGTTTGTAAATCGTAAATTCATTAGTAATTTGTTACCAATCATTATTACCTTACATCTCTTGAGGTCCAGGTAAAATTCAAAACCGTTTTATATTTTTAAAAAAGAACTTCCTTTACAGTAGACTGAGATAGGGAGGTTGTGAAACATCCATCAGATCTATTTTTTTCTTTTTTGCAATGAGTTTTCTTTGTACTATAAACCTACAAATCATGTTTTCAATTGGGATCTACTAACACCTATCTTTTCACAGTGAAAAGAAGTTGCTCTTGAAGTACCAAAATTAATACTAGTTTATTATTGTTTTATATATTATTTATTTTAATACTAATTAATAGTAGTTACAAATTATATTATCTGGCAGAACCCCCAAATTGATAATGGAAAAAGTGCTGTCTGTGGTGGAGAAGCACCTCATCGCTGTTCTGGCTGTAAAGAGGTCCACTACTGCTCTCTCGATCATCAGAAAGCCAACTGGAGAGAGCATCAACCCAACTGTGTTGCATATAAGGAGGAAAATGACAGTGGTCAATATGGGAAGCACTTGGTTGCTCGAAGAAATATTGCAGCAGGTAATTCTAAAATATGATTTATTGAAGCACCATAATAAATGTATCCAATTATAAATTCACTTTCTTATTGATAGGATCAATCATTCTTAAAGAAAGTCCATGTGTGATCGGGGTATTAAAAGACGAGGGACCACCCGTCTGTCTTGGTTGTAGCCGCGACCTTATGGGCCAAGCATTTGTGAAATGTCCTCAATGCAAGTGGCCGATGTGTGGTTCCAAGGAATGCTGGGAACCGGGCTCTCCCCATGCACTGGGCGAGTGCGATATACTGAAGAAGGCCGGTGTAGGCGGCAACTACACCAAATGGGTTCCCAGTGTTGTTTATGACACCATTTTGATACTGCGCTGCATTTCTCTTGTACGTCGTCCTCGAGACACACTCGAGGTACAACTAGCCTTCTGCATTTACAGTTTATTTAAGATTTTCTTTTCAAACTTTCACCTTTTAATTGCTAGATTTTGATGCCGGGATCCGACTGGAATAAGCTGATGGAGCTCAAGGGTTTCAGCCATCATCGCCTTATAAGGCGCCCCCGTGGCGATTACAGAGGCATGCTTGAGGATGTAGACGAGGACTCCATATGCGATCTTGTTCAAGAATGGATCCCCGACAACTGGATCCCTATTGAGGGATTACTGAAGTTCTTATGTGGATTTGTTGCTAATTGTTTTTCACTACCTGAGATTCACGGTGGTCGAGCAAAGGGCACTCATGTAAGCTACTCTTTTTTAAACCATTCTCCTTTTTGTCTTAAAATCGTTTTTGTTTTACAGGCTCTCTATTATGTGGCCAGTAAGCTTGGTCATAGCTGCGTGCCTAATGCCACCAAAGTAGTCACGAAAGACGGCCGAATCATCGTGAGAGCAACCGTTCCTATCACCAAGGGTACGAGGATCACTTTGAACCACGTAGCGCCCTTGTGGGGAACCATGAAGCGCCGCTTTCACATCGTTCAAGCCAGGTTCAGATCATGCAGCTGTGAACGCATGAACGCTGCATGGATCCCTCAGAATTAGGAACTTTTGCCAGCGGAATCTTCTGCCGCAAGTGTCCCAAGCAAGAGGGCGTCCTTCTACCGGAGAATCCGATGGATGATTTTTCTGACTGGATCTGCAACAAGTGCGCTGACCGGAAGTCGATTGAGTATGTTATCAACATTGTGGAGAAAGTGGGAGACGCCTGGAAACGCTTAAATCGTTTTTCCATCACGGAATGCGAGGCCTTCCTCCGCAAGTTTGCCTTGATTGTCCATCCGCACCATTATTACTTGGCTGACGTGAAATTGGTGCTATGTACTAATTATGGCCACATTGGTAACACCGATCACAAGAATGGTACTTGTTAGTTTTATTATTATTTAAAAAATTCGTAAATATTTTATTTTTTAAATGTCTTCTAGAGAAAATCCTGGACAAGAAAGAAGCCTACACGCTGGAACTGCTCAAAATAGCCGACGTTCTCTCACCAGGTAAATTCATTTGCCAGATTTTTATAAAGTAACTTACGAAATCGTTTTTCATTCTACAAGATATAGTCGTTTGAGAGGAAGTTTGCTATAACATCTTTATGCTGTTTACGATTTCCGCTTTGACAAATTGGTTAATTGCCCTAGTACTCCACCCAAAGAGTGCTATTCTCGCCTCAAGGTATGTTTAATTGACCAAGATACATCTTTTAGGGTAGTATCTAACATTTATTCGATGGTTTATTAGGAAATCCATGTTACGTTGAGGGAGCTTCTGGTGGGAACCGGAGGAAACGACAGTTGGCGGTTTGGCTACGCAACTGAGCCAAAAATTGAAGACTGATGAAAGCTATCTCACTGGTTTGGGATTGAAACTGATGATGACCGATTTATTGAACGTGAAATAACGTTCTGTTCCTAATAATGGGCCGCTTTTTGTTTGTTTAATTTGAGGTTTCACACGTTCTTGATCCGCTTTCTCATGTTTGGATGCCGCTTATTGAACAGTGTTTGCATTTTTAATGAATAAATGAAAGCGGAACTCTACAAAGAATTAGTTTGGCAGTAAAACGTCAACGTGTCATTAGCATGGGATAAGTGGGGAATTATTTTATTAAAAAGCAATACGAGCATCCATCCATTTTTCATCAAGCATCGAGAGCCGTTCATTCAGCGTTCGAGTCCTATTCCTCCATTTGCACTTGCATCGACGAAGTTTTGAAATTTAGTTTATATAGATATTTTATTCAAAAGCTATCATTCTCATCAGCATCTCTCATTATGTTCATCTGGCAGGCTTCGTACAGCGCCTGAGCCCTAATCCTCCTTGTGGGTCATTGCTGATGCCAACATAAAAAATACTTAACATTTCCAGAAATTTTAAATAGTAATGGGTCATTTTAATCCTAATACTTAACTGGTTTTTTATTTTAGAATGTTTAAAAAATATATTTCAATATTCTAAGGAGATCCCAACACCATTTGCTCGAGCCGGAAGCCTGCCGGAAGGGACTGATTCAGCCGATGCGACTGAAACACTTGCCCAACAAGGCAACAACTGGAAGAAGTTCGAAATTTTCTAGAGCATTGTGAAGAAAAATTACGCTCCTCGTAGTACCCTTATCTTTAGAGTAAATTTAGAGATTTACTAGATGTCACTTTTCAGAGATAAAATAAGATTTAAAATTTTTTAAATAACGGGGCTAGCGAATTATTTACTTGACAACAGTGTTTATGTCTTCACGTTTACGTACGCTTCGTTACCAGCGGCCTACGTGACCACCTCACCACAGCTACGGTTGTCTGCTACGTGTAATTTAACCTTCGTGTTTTCTCGAAATCTGATTACCAAACAGTAAATTTTGTAACTTATCTCTGTCCAACTGGTTTCGACTTGTGCTACAATAGAATTGAGGATTTATTCAGAAAATTTTCTGATTTCTTATCCTCCGTCTTTCTCTCTACGACTGACAGCTCCACAGAGGTATAATACTTCCTCCCCTCATTCAACACTAGTCACGTGTGACGTGTTAAAGAAACCTTCATCTAATCATACCTACGCTGTGTTCGACAAACTATATACAAATATTTTACAGATTGTTACAGACCAATTATCTAAATTTTTAATTCAACATTCATGCAGAATTGAATAATGCAGCCAAGTAAACAATGTGTTGTATGTGGTGTTGATGGGCTCCATATTTGCTCTGGTTGTGAAGTTGCACGGTACTGCTCCAAAGATCACCAGAGGTCTCATTTAGAAGTACATAAGCTCAACTGCCATCCCTACCTAGTAGTTGCTAATAGTAGCAACAGTACTAATATCAACCAGCACCTTGTGGTTACCAAGGATCTCAAAGCAGGTAATTAAGTTTAATAAGAAATTGCATTAGAATAACAAACCATTATACTTAACCCTTTCCTCTCTTTAGGTGAAATTTTCCTTAAAGAAGAACCTCTTGTGATCAGCCCAAAGCACAATGGGGGACCAGCTGTCTGCTTGGGATGCTTTAAGAATCTGGATGGCAAAGCTGTAAATTGTCCTACATGCCAATGGCCCATGTGTGGTAGTCAGTGCTGGAGAGAAGGGTCCTGCCACACACTGGGTGAATGTTCTCTATTGAAATCTTCCCCTGGTTGTGTGACCAACAATTACGCCCTTGAGTCTGCCAAAGAGGTGTATCAGAGCATTCTGGTCCTACGCTGCCTTTCCCTTCGACACCGAGACGCTGGTAAATGGGAGAAGTTCCTGCAACTCAAGTACGACGAATCCTCTGACCGACAAAAGTCATTTGAAAGCGACGTAAAAGCCAAGGTCGTGCCATTGGTTCATCAATGGCTTCCGGAGGCCGCCCTCTCTGAAGAAATGATCATCAAAATTTGCAGCATTTTTGAAGTGCACAGCTTCAAGTTACCCTCTGCCAATCGTGGTGATGGAACTGAAGGTTTTTTTGTAAGTTTAATGTGTTAACTTTTTTACTTTATTTATTATTATTTTTTTATTTTTATTTGTTAACTACAGGCCACTTTTGCTGATGCCAGCTTCATCGATTACGGATGCGTTGCCAACGCAACCAGGTCTTTCACGAAGAAGGGCAACATCGAAGTCAAAGTTACCACACCCATTTCAAAGGGCACCGCCATCACACTAAACTACCTGGACCCCAGTTACAGTACGGCTCTTCGCCAGCTAGAACTTGAAAAACTCAAGTTTGGTTCGTGCCGGTGTAAGCGTTGCAGAGATCCTACTGAACTGGGCTCTTACACTAGTGGTATCTACTGTAAAAAATGCCCCAGTCAGGAAGGAATTCTACTGTCTGAAAATCCACTGGATGGAAACGCCGAATGGGCCTGCAAAAAGTGCTGCCAGAAGGAGTCAAGCATCTTCATTTCCAACCTACTAGAAGCAGCCAGGAGTGACTGGAGTGGTCTCAATCGTGAATCCTTCTCTGAATGTATGGCTTTTGTAGTCAAATATTCTAATGCCCTGCATCCTTATAATTTTTACATGACGGATATCAAGGTGGCTCTGTGCGATATTTCCACAAAATCTAGCAAAAGGGATTCTCCTCAAAATCGCATCAGTGGTAACTTTTCAAAAATTAGTATTTTTTTTTTTTTTCTAAATGTTGATCTTTTTCCTATTTTTCCCCCGCTTAGATGAAGATCTTGGAAAGGTCTACGATTTTGCACATGAATTACTCAAAGTAGTTGAGATTGTATGTCCAGGTAAGCTCGAGTCCAGTGTGTACAAGAACAGATGCTTGTTAACGGCTTTAAATAACAGTTCTATAATTCTTTATGTACTAGGATTGAACAGGCTAAAAGGATGGATACTCTACTACATTTTCGATCTGACAGAAGCCCGGAATAAGAGGATGCCTGAAGATGATTCAGAAAATGCGCTGATGGCTCGTTTGACGGTAAATATTTTTTCATGAAAAATGTGGTAATGGGCAATTCATGTTGGTAATTTATTTTGCTTTGTTTTTGTAATTTAAGGTGATCTACGAGTTGATGTATCAGGTTCTTACCATTTTCTCTCTTGAACCAGAGAACTCGACTGAAAATCTTATTGTTCAAGAAGTTGCCGAAGATCTGATGCGTATCAAACATGCCATTGGTATCTACCAACTGAAAACGCTTTTGGGTCAGAGAAATTAGTGCCTTTAAAGTAAAAGTGAATCCATTTCATAGAACGTTTTGTTTTTACCAAGGAACAATACAAAAAACTCAGTCGTATTCATTAGCATTCCATAAAGTTTAATTTTTTTTTAGTTTAGTTAGAGGGTTTAATTTTGGGAGTGCTTAATTATTCTCAATTAATTCTTCTCTCGTGAGTCAATGCACATAGTTCAGGCGAACCATAACCATAAGAATTAGCAATTATTTTGTACAGAATATTTCCCGCTTTCCTCGGCCGCAGCTGACCGCTAGCGCTTTATTGGTTTGAGGCTCCACTGAGCATCTTCTTCATTAGAATATGTTTCATTGTCAAACGGGAATTGTCAGCGTGTTTAACTTGAACATGCGCACTACTACTTGAAGCTACTCTAAGGTTACAACAATTTTTAAGTATGATTTAGGTTATGTGTGCATAAGATACCCAAGCTTATTTCAAATATTAGCTTGAATGAATTTGGTTATTTGTATCCGCGATCCACTGACTGCGCAGGCCGTGCCGGCAGAGCCGGTGCCGCATATTCGGCATTTACAGATGGAGGAACATTTAAATTCCGTAGCCCATCCCCGCAAACCGCGTTTCATGTCTGCTCTCCTGAGTCAGCCGCCATATTAATAATTAATATAGCCAAACCGATATGCTGACAGCCGAGTCGGTGATGTTATTGTAGGATATTTGCGTTTATCCTGATCGCAGATGTGCTCTTTCCAAACTTAAGGTAGTACTTTTCAAATGCCTGATATCCTCTATTTTTCTTAATATAACCAGTAGACTAAATATTAGTTCTCTTACTTTCCGGTTTTTGTCTTAATCTATCAAAATTCCCTTCGTAGGTAATATTACAGCGTGTTACTTACGTAACTTACCGGTGGAATCGACTTCACTGAACCATATTTGTCATCGACGAAAGATCGCTAGAGTACGAATAATCACCAACTTCCTTTTTGCTAGTTTTTCTATCGTTGTATCATCGAAAATGAATGTAGGCTGTCCATACATACCTATATTTGTCTCTCCTAAATTATTATTATATTTTATTTATTCCAGGAGGTTATTAGGCACTGTGGTTACTGCCTTTTGGTGTGTCCACTGCCTGCCAAACTTTGTAGTGGTTGTAAGAGAAGAGCTTACTGCTCAAGAGAATGTCAACAAAAGGACTGGACCAAGAAGGGCAATGGACAGGGCCATGCCAACTGGTGCTGCCACTATGAATATGGAGAGGAAGATGATGACTGGGAAGTTGCCCCAGTTCCCAACAAAGGACTGGGCATTATTGCCAAAAGACTCATCCCGGCTGGTTACAGGATCCTGATAGAACCTGTCTTCACTGATCCAAAAGCTCATCCAGGTTTGTCAATCTACACAGATCTTCTGGCCTTCTGCATATGTCACTTAACTTAATCACTGTAATATTTTTATCTGAATAGGAATAATGGATCTGGAGCCTAAAGGAGCTTCTTTACAAGCTAAGTTTGAATTAAACCAACTGATCGGGCATCCTTCAAGAGACGGAGGCAAAGACTTCGTCGGTTTAAGGATCTCCAGAATGAATCACGACTGTCGACCCAATGCTGGCTACTCTTACGACGAGACGGCCAGCGCTGAAATCGTATTCGCTCAGCGGGACATTCAGCCGGGAGAGGAAATCTGCATCAGCTACTTCACCTACGCCACGCAGCACTACGATATCACCGGAAAGAATCTCGCAGAGCAGTATCGTTTGGATCAGAAGACTCTGGTCAGTGGTCACGAAACATGGTGTCATCTGCTCAAAGGACTGCTCTTGTAACGATCCCTCTAGAAAGGAACTTAATGAAGAGTGTGGTCGCCTTTACACTAAATTGTATCGCTCTGCCGCCACTGGCCTTATGGAAGAAGCCCTAGATGCGGGTGAGAAGATTCTGGACCTTACTCATCGTCTTAACAGCACTTGGTTCATCAAGGCTTCACTAGGGCACAACCTCTTTGAGATTGCCAGCACCAGCTCAAAGCTGGAAGCGCGAGCCGAGCGTTACTTCAAAGACAGTCTCAAAGTGTGGCAGATCATCGCTCCTTATTCCGAAATGACGAAAACGTTGGAAAACCTTTGGGAGCATCATGACCAATTCAAGATGATACCGAAGACGGAAAAGATCAAAGCGGTTAAGGAAAGCTTTTCTCACTATGTGAAGAATGGGATGCATGGAATGATGCGTCCATAATGTAATGATGAGTAGTTTTTGCGCTTCGATATTACTTATCAAAATACAGATTAATTCGATTGATCCAATGCCTCTCCAACCCTATTATTTTTAATTTATAAAGCTAAAGCAATTCAAAGATTTTTTAAATTTACGAATATGAACCTTTTGAAAAGAAAAACGAACAGATGAATGAATTTATAAGGTGTAAAGTAGAGCTATGACAACAAATCCCCAAAGAAAACTAACCGATTTATGTATGGATATCAGCATCATTTAAAGTGGAGCAATGGCAACAAATACCCGTACTACTGCAGCAAAACTAGGTTCTCTAGGGGTTGCTTTAAGCGCCGAGCTGCTTGTAGAGTATGGGAACGTAATCGTCGTATTGGACCTGATAGACATTCCCGGCGATGAGCTGTCCCAGATCGTACTTGGCGGCAAACTTGCGGATGGCGAAATTCTCTCTCTTTTCCCCCGACCTAAAGGAATAAATTTTATTCGATTAAATAGTTTCAATTTCATAATTGATATCTCTATAAATATATACCGGTTGGTTAAACGAGACTCGTCGCAAAAATACAATTGACTGAGCTCTTTGTAGTCCAGAAATACGTAACGATGGGGTGCTAAAGATTAATATACATATTTAATCAGATAGAATCTATTGTTCTTAGAATTGTTGTTGTTCCTACATCGCCGATATACAGTCATGCAGTGTTGTAAAGTGAGGATAAATATTTATTCGATGCGGATGCTGTGCGTGTCGTAAAGGTCAAGCGTGTCTAGCGACAGCGAGAGCGGAGAGGGCTGCCTAGCTCGCTGGTTTTGGTGACAGCGAATCGGGACTCGGGAGGCAACAGACTAGAGAGTTTAGGAAAATATAATATTTACTTCAATAAGAAGGACTCGAATTAAAATCTGGGAAATTTGAATATGTGATTGTTGGCCAACTTTGGGAGAAATTCTTGCCGGAACACTAAATGTTCGTGCTGTGCGCAAGTATGACTGGATTTTTAATTTTGTAAATATTAAATTATATGTAAAGGAGATTTCCGTGCCAATAAATTGTTGTCTTTTATTTTAAAAATGTTTCATCTTACAGACTTACAAGCATATTGGTTCTTCTTACAAAGGTCAGCGCAAGGGTCAGTGGAACTAAGAAAAAGAATATTTTGTTGTTGTTATTTGTTGTTGTTTATTACGTAAAGTGAAGCAATTAAAAAAAAAAGTTTAAAAAAAGTTTTGCGCTTGCTCGGATCTTACGCAAAAGGGGCTTTAAGGCAAAACTATTTTGGCTCTAACTAAATTTGAATATTTGAGTATTTGTTTCTACAGACCACACCATGTCGACAACAAGTAAATACCAACCATAATAGAAATGAATGGGTCAATCGGATGATGGCAGTAGGGACGTTGGGGACGATGTAGGCCGCCTAATCGATGTGGTAGTTTTCAACATTTATTCAAAATAAAATAGGTAAAGCAATCAAGTGAGCTACACCATTTAAATTTGTTTATCCTCTTTTTACTACTATTATCAGTAGCTTAACTCGTCGTTAAACAGTTAAAAAATAAAATAAAAATTGCTTCCGATATTTTATTTATTAAGTTCAATTTGATTTGATTCTGGAAAATTGAGTCCGTTACAATATAGCTCCATCTTCATCTCATCAATTTACTCAGTTTATACTTTATAAGACACGTATATTTTATATTAGTTTAATAAGTTGATATAGTAAGATTTCAAAATGTATGAATATACCGTCATACCATCAGCTATTATTTCCAGTATTATTTCTACAAAACAGTCAGTAGATGTTGCTTTAATTTCGTTTATTCTAATTGGTTCCATAGTTTTAAAAGCCAGCCATTTAAAATTTATTAAATACCAGCAATTTCCATCGCTTTTGATGAAGTTTTCAAAAAGAAAAAAGGGCGTCAGAAGGAAGTTCTCTATGTGACACGCTTTCTTTAATCATCCCGCAAATAAAATTCAATTTTAAATTATAGCGCCAAATGAAAGTAATACCGTTATATTTATCCCTAATAGCAATTTTAATCTTAATCGACAAGCAATGTCAGCTCCTCTTCCAAGAGCATGCCTGTGAAATGTGTGTCGGGAGAGGTGCTATCATCATCCAAGATTCCTTCATTCGGTTTGAACAAATCCACTCGATCCCCGGCCCTCAATTTCAGAGTCGCATGAACGTCCAAATTTGCATATTTACCAATCTTCAGATCGTCAAAGGTCGCGTAAGCCGTTCCTATTATCTTCCCATTATGGCGTAGATGAATGTCCAAATGTCCAATCGTCAACTTACTTTTCACTCCTTTGAAAGAGAAGTGGTAAATACCAGATACGGGAGCCGTAAAGCTTCCACTGGTTAAGTTCAAAGCTTTGCCTTCGTCAACAAGAGCTAAATCAAATGGAACCGTAACGCTTTGTTGAGTAAATGGCGTTTTCCTCTGTGCGTAAAAGTGGACCCCGCTGGGAAAAGTTTTGACGTCGACGTAGCCTATCTGTTTCTCAAGAACTTGAGGGGGAAAAAAGAAAATTTTAATATAATAAGAGGTGTAAATGTATGGCGTAGTGTTCAATTATTCGTACTTTTGGGCGATTGGAAGTTACAGAACGTGGTCACAAGCTTGTTCTTAAGCACTCTATCCTTAACCAAATGGAACCCGCTCAATGTATAGCCAAGTTCAGATAGATCTTTGCAATTTGTAGGCATTTTCAAACGACCGCCTTTCTTACTGGGAAGTACTTTGATTTGCTGTTTACGCGACAACTGCAGTAGTTCTTCCAATTGGTCAATTCTTTTCATTTGTTTCTGGTTCTGATCTTTCAGGGAATCTATTTCTTTCTTATTCAGTTCCACTTCCGAATTTTTACATTTAATGGTTTTGTGCTCTCTCGCTGCCCATAATATATGAAGCTTTTCGATATCATCTTCACTCATTGTCTTTTGCTTCAACGCAGCCACCTCTTCTTTGAATGCATCCTCCAAATTCGTTACTCGCTTTGTCAATGATCCTAAGTTTGGTTCTTTAAATTTGCTCTTCGTATTGAATTCGTTCTGGATGCTTTCAACGTTCGTCTGGTTGCCCACGTCATCACCTACGCATGTGCAATAGTTCAGAAAAAAAGGAAAATTTGTTTTGAAGTTGCTTTCACGTCTGTTATCACTTGGGTAATATATTTAAAACAAAAATGAATCAAATCGTGTGTATTTTACCACCCAATTGATCTTTGATTAAGAATTAAATATATAAATAGATACAGTACTTTTTCTTGTTTCTGGAGAGCCATCAGAGTCGACTGATGCGAATGACGATGGTATTGCCAATTGTAGCAGAACCATTAATATGTTTAAAATCAAGCACGAGTCCATTCGATCCCGCGTAGAAACCATTCTCTTGGGGGTAGACGACTTTCTTGATTGAACAGTGGATTATGGTAATAGGATAAAGAAAAAAAAATTACGGGTATAACAGAATGCTAGTCACCTCTAAAAATTTGGTGAAATGCCTCATCACCAAACTACATCATATGAACGAATACTATAGATGCGCTGGCAATTCGAGTCAACCATGAAGTTTAATGGAATCACATTAATTACTCGTCGATAGTTAAATTATTGCATTTCCGTCGCAGCGATCGTAGCGCATGCTTCTGTTGTTCACGTTGATATGATGGTTTAACGTGCATCGTTATTACTAATCTGAATTAAAGCCGCTTACGTCAAATCTATTGCTATGGCGGATCCGCCTTGGTAATAGGAGGGAGATTGTCTATTGGCATGGCGGGCGCATGATGAGGACCAAATGACATGGCGAAAATGTAACTGGCATGAATTATTTAATATTAAAATGGAAGTTAAATCTAGAAATTAATAATTAAAATGGCGAATATAATCAAGCAATTAATAAGAGACACACCTTCGACCAACGAACAGTACTGTAATCAACAGATCTAGCGCTAGGGTCCGCGCTATCTCCGCTGCCGTCGGCTTTTCGTTTCCCCCTTTTTAGTCCCATAAGATTTACACGGGGAACTGTTCAATGTTATCCCGTTTTTTCACTCTTGCCAAGGGAAACTTTGAACACTCATTTTTCTAGGTCTAAATTGTAGTAAAATACAAAACAAATGACATATTTAGAAACCTCAACATTTTCTCTATCGAATCATCGCAATTTAAAAGAATTTGAAAGAGAAATGTGCGAAATATGGCATGACTTACTTTTTCGTCTTTTTTGACAAAATACGTCGCAAAACGTTTGGTGGTGAAAAACGAGTAGATCACGTGATTTTAGCCACTCGAAACAAATGAAAAATTGATTTGTTATTGTTTCTTCTTTACAATGGACCCCTTTTTCACCAGATAGTGAAATCAGAACGCGCGATAGGTGTTAAAACGTGCACTCATGTTTTTGTTCAAAGTTACCCCGCGTGTTCAATGTTACCCCGTTTGACGGTATTGATCTTTGTGTGTCACGAAGACACAAACCCACACAAACCACGCTATTTTTCCAATTTAAAGTTAAGGTAACCTACCAGTTATGTAACATAACTTATGCATCAAATAACGAGGAATTAGTTTGATAATAAAACTTAAGAATATGCATCGTACTCTTTCCATCTCACATCTCAATGACAGATTCAAAATTTGCAAACTTATTTATTCTAGTTTTACTCGTTTGGTATCTTCCTGCGCCAACCGTATACGCCCTCCTCCTTGCCACGCTGTCGCCCAATGCAAGATCCTATGAATCACGCGCACTGGATAGTTTGCCTGCGTATCTATCGTCCTTATACCATTCATTATGTCGTAACTTCTTTTTGATTCAAATTTAGGGTTAACCATCGCTCCTTACTAAGAAACCTTGTGCTGAGCTCTTCGTACTGTTTATAATTATATATACACTTATGTATGTATACTGTAAATAGGTACAGCGAACATTTCATTAAGCATTTATTTATTAGTTAAGGTGTCGTTTCAATAAGCGCTTTAATACACGGTTATGGCATGCCGTTGAACACCACTTTAACTGCTAACGAGGTTAAATTAATTAATTAGTTAACTAAAGAACTATACTTACAGCTATACTTACAGCTTTCTTTTTAATTAACTAACTAATTAAATAACTAAATCAGCAACTAAACTACTAATCAAATCCTTAACTATTAACGAAACAGCTAATCAAATCCTAAACCATTGACGAAACAGCTAATCAAAACTCAAACTATCAGCCAAACCTAAGTTAAATCCTAAACGAACGATTTAATCTGAAACAATCTATTGAACTCCTGTGCTTTCCTGTCTTTCTGCTGTGCCCTTTCACCGATCATATACTAAACCAACTGCTAAATAGTTAATCAATTCCTAATCCAGCAACTAAATAGCTATTCAAATCCTAAACCCAAAAATTAATGGCTAATCAAATCCTAAACCAACATCTAAAGAACTAATTAAATCCTAAAGAAACCATAAACCTGAAACAATAAATTGAACTAAAACTAAATTGAAACCTTTAACATCCTTTTTAACCCTTTCGAAACTGAATAAGCCACCCCGAGGCTTACCGAGGCTTACCGAGGCTATCCTCTTCATTCAAAAACCCCCCTCTGTGGCTCCGCCTACTCGCAAAATATTTTTTAGCGGCATCAGGAGACTATTTCATTGTTAGTTTAGCATTTAGTTAGTTGTTTAGTTTTTAGTTTAGAATTTGATTAGCAATTTAGTATTCGGTTTAGGATTTGATTAACTTTTAAGCCGTTGGTTTAAGATTTGATTAGCTGTTTAGCTAATGGTTTAGGATTTGAATAACTATTTAGTTGCTGGTTTAGTTAGTTAATAACATGATTTATTAAATAGATTTCCTGTTTAAGTTATCGGTTTAGCGAGTTAATTAGTTCTTTAAATCGTTGAATTTGTGCTATAGCTATACGTTTAGTTGTTTAGTTAATCAATTAATTAAAAATGGTCAGTTAGCAATTATAGTGGTGTTCAACGGCTTGCCATACACGGTATTTATTTTTAAATGGTCAAAGAAAGATCCACAACCAAAAATGATACGCAATTGCTTATTTCTGGCTTATTATAAATACATGTAGTAGGTGGGTATACAAATACATATAGCTATAAATGTAATTACTTTTTTGTCATTATGAAAAACTGGTTATATTACCCGCATGCCTGTAGCGGTTTATTAATGGCTGATGCACTGACGCAGGCGGCAAGACATATTGACTTATGTAATCAAACACCAGCAACACATCCTACTGTATTATTCACTTTGAAGAGAACGGTAGCTATAGGACCTGCTGAAATTGAGCTGGGTATATCAGGACGAGCGAAGTACTGGTAAACCAAAATAGGTTCATTAAAATTACAACTAAATTGCTTACTAAATATTTCCCTTTGAGTTTTGACTTAGTGTAAGGCATGCCGTTGAACACCACTTTAATTAAAGATAATCAATCAATTAACTAACGAATTAAACATATAGCTATCTATTTAATTAACTAACTAATGAGCCAACTGAATCGGCAATTAAACTTCTAATGAATTAACTAAATCGGCAATTAAACCACTAATCAAATCCTAAACCATTAACGAAACAGCTAATCAAATACTAAACCATTACCTAACGAAACCGAAGTATTTTAATCAATAGATTAACTAATCAACGAAACGTATAGCTATACCACGAATTGAACGACTTAAAGAACTAATTAACTCCAATAAACCGATAAATTAAACTGGAAATTTATTTAATGAATCCAGTTATTAACTAATTATATCAGCAACTAAATAGTTAATCAAATCCTAAACCAGTAGCTAAACAGCTAATCAAATCTTAAATCAACAGCTAAACAGTTAATCAAATCCGAAACCGAAAACTAAACAGCTAATCAAATTCTAAACCAACAACTAAACAACTATTTAAATACTAAAAAAACAACGAAATCATCTTCTGAACCCGCTAAAAATTCTTTTGCGAGTGGGTGGAGCCACAGAGGGGGTTTTGGAATGAAGAAGATGGCCTCGGCAAGCCTGGGGGTGGTTTGTTCAGTTTTTTTTCAGCCTCAGTCGCCAAACATTTACAAATGGTCTGCATTACCCAAAGAAAAAGCATCGGGTATGGTTCAAACCTACAATTTATCATTTTTCAAAATATGTTTTTATGGTTTTTTATAGCTTTAAACATGGATACAAATTTGAATAATCTAGATATCATGCCAGAAAATGCAAGTAGAAACTGTTTTTCTATAATTTTTTTGCGTGCCACTTTTTTTTAAGTGATCGACCATTCGACCAGACCCGATGAGTACAAATAATTATTTAATTAAGGAAACATTTACTGCTGTTTTAATTATATGTTTTAGGTATATTTAACAAGAGGCTCGTTGGTCTAATATAATAATAATAAGCACGCTAATGTTTTATTGAAATGATTAACATTCGGATGTATTTATATAGCCTTAATGACGGCTTGGAACATATCCACAAGTGGCACCATCGTGCCAAGCGGCGGTCTGGCCACCACCGTAGTTCTTCATGAAGCACTTGCCGTGGCGATGCACGAAATAGGTGCACTGTGAATTGGCGATACAGAGGCCACCGCACTGCTCACCCGTGCTGGGCTGATCAGCCATGGTTGAACCGTGAAAGTCGCAGTTGTAGTCCCACTTAACCTGACCGTTGTTGCCGTCTTTCCAATCCCCACCTTGGCTGTGTCGTGTAATTAGCAGCCACTTAGAGACTTGTCGGGAGAGAGAGAGAAACACTTTCAACCTTGAGCTCCAGGAAGCGAGCGTCATCGGTCAGCAACACGCAGCAGTACGTGTCAAGTTACGCCTACGTTCCCACGGCGGGAAGCGTCGGGTTTCAATTTTCTTCTACAGTGCCACAGAAGCCGAACAGTGAATCGGGTGGCAGTCAGAGAAGCAGTTCGACGAGATTCGCATCGTCAATTTACGCCTTCGTTCCCACGCCGGGAAGCGTCGGGTATCAATCCCCTTCTTCAGTGCCGCAACAGCCGAGCAGTGACTCGTGTGGCAGCTCAAGAAACCGTTCGACAGACATAAGAAGCAGTGTCCGTCGTAACAATGTTCTGTCCATCAAACAAAACCTTAACAGCTCATCTTACATCCGGGATGGCGGCAGAAGCCCCGGCGGATCCCGTTGCCATTACAAAGCTGCGAGGGCGTTGTACCGTCGGGAGTAGACGGCTCGTTTGGTGGCAGCAGTTCCCAGCCGGAGTACAGCGGGATATTGAGGTCATCGATGATTGGCAACGGAATGCAAAGTCATGCGATGCCTCAAAGGCCATAGAGGAGCAAGGTCGTTTCTCTTCCCGCACGCGCCAGTGCGACATTTCGTAAGGGCAAAAGGAAGCCCAAAGCAGGAATAGGCAGCGTCAACGGTATCAGCTGGCCTGGTAGGCCTACTCGAGAGGAATTGGGGACGCCCGAACCTCTCCCGCACACGCCCGTGCGCCATTCAGCCGAGGAAACAGCAGCCGAGCCAACAGCCACGGTCCCAGCCGTCGGATCGGGCCCATGGTGGGCCATCCCAGGAGACCAGGCGTGAGAGAGCAGCCATCAGCCCACGAGCGGCCCAGGAGAAAGAACAATATATTGTATGCTGTGTCTTTGCCCTGTGATTTATGATGCTGTTTTTTCTCATTAAAAAAAAAGGACATGGTATGACTTGCTACATGTGTGTATGCTCCATGCCCCAGTCGTCATTCAGTAGCCTAAGAGTGCAGACGTGTATGTCGTGTAGCTCTCTCGACTCAATACAATAGACCTAACAGTTATACGGTCATAACACCCTAGGATTGAATCATTTGCACAACTAGGGCATCGTTCATCGAGACATTAAACCGACCATGTACTCGTGTTCTCCTAAGAGGTAAATGGGATGAAAGGGACACAGATGATGAAACTGACGAATTTCGATCTTGCAAAAGCTTATGGCATGCCGTTGAACACCACTTTAACTAAAGATTAATCCATCAATTAACTAACGAATTAAATGTATATCTATCTATTTAATTAACTAATTAATTAAATAACTAAATCAGCAACTAAACTTCTAATAAAATCCTTAACCATTAACGAAACAGCTAATGAAAACTTAAACCATCAGCGAAAGACCTAATTAAATCCTAAACCAATGACTAAATCTGAACTGATGTATCGAACTCGTTTAAAACACGAACACCTTTAAAAATCCTTTCGAATAGAATAAGCCACCCCGTGTCCACCCTGTTCATCCCAAACCACCCTCGACTGAAAGGTCGCTGACTCTGTGGCTCCGCCTACTCGCCCAGTACTGTTCTGCGGGATCCGGGAATGTGCTCCGTGTACCGAAGGTGCTATGGAGCGGGTGACACGAAGATGCGGAACGCGGATTGGATAAACGTTTGGTCCCGTATAGTACGGTATAATACCATATAGTATGGTATTTTCATCATAAAACTCAACTATTTAGTACAGTACATAGTATGATCTGGTAAAGCTTATCACGATGAAAACATACGATTCCATACTGTCATTACGACGAAATATTTACTTTATTGTAAAGCTTCATTCCATCATCGTGTACCGATGATGCGTTTTAGCTCATTCCCGTATCCCGCAGAACAGTACTGGGCGAGTAGGCGGAGCGACATCAGAGTCAGCGACCTGTCAGAGGGTGGTTTTGGGTGTAGAGGGTGGACACGGGGTGGCTTATTCTATTCGAAAGGATTTTAAAAGGTTTCGAATGAGTAAAAGAGTTCAATAGATTGTTTCACATTTAATCGTTCGTTTAGGATTTAATTAGGCCTTTCGCTGATGGTTAATTGGTTAATTAGCTGTTTCGTTAATGGTTTAGGATTTGATTGGCTGTTTCGTCAATGGTTTAGGATTTGATTAGCTGTTTCGTTAATAGTTAAGGATTTGATTAGTAGTTTAGGTGCTGATTTAGTTATTTAATTAGTTAGTTATTAAAAGAGATGATATACGTTTAATTCGTTAGTTAATTAATTGATTTATCTTTAGTTAATTGATTGATTAATCTTAAGTTAAAGTGGTGTTCAACGTGTTCTAGCTAAAAGTTTAAAAAAAATATCAGTGGAGCAAATAAGAATAGTAAGAGGAATAAATAAAGAAAATGATGCTTTACTAATCCAGAAGGTTTTTTAGCCACGGTATAAACGAATTAGACCTACCAAAACATTGTATTGATTTTAATAGATCTTGAATGCTTCTGATGCAATAACATAATTACCAACACCAACAAACATAAATATAATACGGTAACTTAACCAATTCACGCGATTTATAGGCTAGAATTATATAATTGTTTCAAGTCCGTTTAGAATTAATATAAATAAATAGCGATGTTATCAGCTTGTTCGAATCCCGTATCGATGGCTGCATGAACAGTTGAATAGTGGCCTTTTTGCGTAGCTTCTCCAGAAAATAACAAGCGATATTTATCGTTGTCATCTTGCTCCGGTTCTAGTAAATTTCCCGGCCAAATATTATTAATATCGTTTGCCATTGAGCGGTAGCTGTATGAGCCTTTAAAATGTGGATTAGAGTTCCAAGTCGAACGGATGGCTATGATCGGTTCAGTATAATTGTTAAATTCTTGACCGATAGCTCCCTTCAACATTTTCCAACAGATATTTAAAAGCTCATCTTCGGGCATAGTTTCAAACGAGGTATCGCTACCGGTAATCCAACCAATCAACAACTTTGGTTGATATGTCATGGTGTAGAACCCGTTTAATCTACTTGTCCAGGTATTCGTTCGGTTTACAGGTGCAGTGAGGAAATTAACCCCTCCCCAATAATACCTGTCCCACCAAGGCTCGTCGAACTCGAGGATTACCTTATCAACTGTTCCAAAAGCCAAGTTCTATAAGAAACGATGACAATAGTTTTAACTTATAATAAGCAGAATACTTAAGAGATTAAGGGAGTAATGATAATAACTGGAACTTTCCATTCGTAATAAGTTATCATGCTCGAATGAAATCTGGTACGTTGGCTCTGCGCTCTCCCAAACTTATTATATTACTGGTATTGCGATTAAGAATCTTTTATTTGCACAATCAGTACATCACAAAGTTCATTAATCTGTCTATGCTGGATGTAAACCCATGGAAAAAAACCAACCTCCACCGTTAGATTTTGGTAATTTTCTCACCCAAATATATATGTCATAAATTAACTATATCCGAGGCAATATAGATATTGAAATATATCCCTGGCGGAAATATATATGTCATAAATTAACTATATCCGAGGCAATATAGATATTGAAATATATCCCTGGCGGATATTTTAAGCGTATGTATATTTGTTGATATTATCCGCTTGAGCGTAACCGGTCGTAATGGCTGCATTCACGGTGGAATAGAAATCGTCGTGGGTTGCCTCTCCAGCGAACAACAGCCTATAGGATCCGTAGTAGCTATCTTGCTCTGGATAAAATAAATCGCTTCCCCAAGCTTTGTTAGCGGCGGTCTCCAAAGAATGGTAACTGTATGAGCCCAGGAAATTAGGATTGCTGTTCCAATTAGAACGGATCAAACCAATTGGATCAGCATAATTAGGAAATTGCTTTCCAATCGCCCCCTTCAACAACTTGGAACAGTCACTCAAAAGCTGAGCCTCGTTCATTGTTTCGTAAGAAGTATCAGCTGAAGCGAGCCATCCAATCAACAGATTTGGCTGGTCTCTCATTGTGTAGAATCCAAGTAATCGACTGATCCATGTATTCGTTCGGTTTACTGGAGAAGTAAGAAAGCTGACGCCACCCCAAGTCGCCCTGTTCCACCAAGGTGCCTTAAACACCAAGAAAATCTTGTCCACAGTCCCGAAACCCAAATACTGTTTTGAAAAATATACCAATTAGCATTTTTTAGAAGATAATATTATGCGGATTAACTGTATAGTATTACTTTGATTGCGTTGATTTTGTATGATGGAAGTGCTGGAGTAAACATGGTGGTATACTTCTTTTTCAAGACTCCAACTGACACAGTAACGAGGACGATATCTGCCGTGTAGACTTGCCCGTTGCTCGTGGTCACTACAACTTGGGTATTTCGAGGAGCTGCCAATTTGGCGTTAGGCTTCCAGAAGATTGATGTTACGGTAGAATTATATCGGATCATAGCATTGATGTTCACACCTTTCTAATGGATTTAAACGCGTAATTGTGTTATGTTTGTTTAGAAAAATTATTTACTTTAAATTTACGTACTAGGAGAACAGGGAATAAAGAAGAAAAGCCACTCTTCCAAGTAATGTCTTCATATCCAACCGGATCCTGATAGTCGACATAGCGCGACCCACTGATATCGAACCAAGTGGGACAAGCCGTTTCAATTCCTTGAGCTCTATCGTCCCAGTTGAGAAGATCCCAGGCAGTCGCGGTGTCTAAAGTACTTAACTTTTTCCCCAAATATTTTGGAAAGCTATATAAAGCAATAAATATAAGCCTGCTATCAAATTCTTCAACAAGAATAGTTATTAAGCTGCAATATTACGTTTGGTTGAAATAAGTTCCAAGGGATAGAGTAGACTTAATCAGATCTTTATTGGCAGAACTGTAAATTTGATCAGCGACTCCACGGTATTGAAGCCACTGCTGCTGCGTTAGAGTCCGGCCTGTATTGGGGTAGGCCGGTTGAACGTTGTCAGCCCATCCAGTGGATTCTTCTGTTTGAGGCAATTCAGTGTGGAGGAGACCAGCTGGGTTCGCTATTTTATAGGTAACGCTGTCGGTTCCATGACAAAATTGGGCTCCAAGTTCGATTTTAGCCGATCCTTTTGGATAGAAATATAAAATAGCTTAGAAATTAATAGCCCCTTGAATCAGGTAAAACGTTTTTCTTTTTTTCTCACCATAATCAAGGGTGTTGATTCGTCCACCAATCCTATTTTCAGCCTCTAAAATTGTGATTTGAGATGGGAGGAAGCCGTATGTTTGCACTAGTTTAGCTCCTGCCGCTAGACCAGCTGCACCCGCTCCGACAATTATTAGTTTTCGAGCCTTTCGACAATGGACTCCATTATCTGTACAGTTAATTTTGTGTCCATAGAATAGTAGCTTAGTAAACGGTACTTATAAATATAACCAGCAAAATAATATCACCGCTTAGCAATAGTATCTACCTCCATAAAGAAGAACAGCGACCAGCAGTGTCAATCGAAGTATATGGCTTCTCATTCTCTTGGAGACTTGGCTTCTAATGTTCAGATGAAAGAGAAATTAGACGAGTTTTCAGGTGAAACCGGAGACAACGGAATGATTGATATATGCAAGCTAGAGTCGCAATTATACAATGCGCATCGCATATTCACTTCAGTATCGCCCCACACGAAGTTACGACGTGGCATTATATGGTCTATACTGTAATGTATCATGGACATTTGTCCAAAGTGGCAGCTTTATTTAAAAGGAAATTTGATTGAAAGGTGAATGAAGGTTGAATAATATTATTCGCAGCACGAAAGGCCACTGCACATGTAGAGTACCAGGTGCCATTGATAATTATATGAAGTTCCTCACAGGATAAGCAAACATAGTTGCGGTTCCGGGTTGAACGACGCACCACATTCGCCATTATTTTTCCCGAAAGCTCACCTAAAAAAAATTATCTTTTATTCTCATTAATTGTGGGATGATATCAATGACAATATTAGATAGGAGTCAACGGACGATCTTAAAACGAAGAAGGCCCCATTTTTATTAGATTGAGATTCTAATTATCCAAAAATGCTTTTATAGAGAGGAAAATTAACTTTGACCAAACAAACTTACTTGATTATACATGCGAGAATTTTTTTATATGGATTTTCAGGACAGGTTTTTCGGCGAACGCAAAATAATATATTGTAAAAAGATTACAACACCATTTATAACTTGATGGAATCGTGAATAGATTCATAAAAAATAAAGATGACTTTGATACTTTAATATTTCAAAAAGTGTAGTGATGTACCTATTTACGAGGGATTATCTCATCGTGCTGCGTTGAGACCTAAACTAATCAAGTTTTAAAAAACGATGAATTCAAATTGCTGGATAGATAGCTCGATCCAAGATATATGCAGCCATATGCCACATAGCAATAATAGCTGCGGTGGTTATGGTGCATTGATTCATCATTGTATAATGAAACATTTCTGATGTATAATGCCATCAATATTTATTGTAAATAATAGTGTTTTGTTATAATTGAGTCCCCCTCGGCGAGATCCCGGATTCGATTCCCGGACGTACCAGGATATGACGTGGGAGAGCTTATATTTATTAATAATATGAACCTTATTGCGCAGAACGCAGGGCGCTAACATGAATCGATCTTCGAATCACTCAATAAGTGTCATTTGAAGAAATTTCAAATTTGGTATATTAGTCTACAGCACCTTCACCAAATGAAGAATTTAATTATAGAAAAAAACAGCGCCTTTCAGCATTAACAGTGCATAAGCACTTGTTTTTGGTCAAATGTTCACCCCATATCTGGGATTATTAGTTTTCACGAAACACCATATCTTTTTCATAAACGTTCATCATATACAGGGAAATCACGGGATATATGAAAGAACCATTGACGACCAGCAAAGAAAAAAATTTTAATTAAAAAAAGTTTAATGCGGTAATATCAATGAACTCGTGTATTCATTTGCAGCTAGTCTATCAAATTAAAGACTGTCCGTTGAATTGGCGAAAATGAATCGGCCAATATTTAGTACGAGAAACCTGCGATATTATCCGCCTGCATGTATCCCGTATTGATGGCTGCGACGACAGTCGAAAAAACCTTGCTGTCAGTTGCCTCCCCAGCAAACAATAAACGGGAAAAGCCCTTGTCATCTTTCTCCGGTTGACGTAAATCAGCCGGCGAAACATTGTACTGATCGCTTTGGATAGAACGGTAGCTATAGGATCCGCGGAAATTCGGATTCGCGTACCAAGACGACCGTATAATACCTATAGGGTTAGTATAATTGCTGAATTGTTTTCCAATAGCTCCCTTCAACATATTGGAGCAGAGAAACATTAGCAGGACTTCGGGCATAGTTTCGAAAGAAGTATCCGTGGAACTAAGCCATCCCGTTAACACATTTGGTTGATTCTTGTCAATGTAGAAGCCGAGTACTCTGCTGGTCCAGGAGTTCTTTCGATTGACGGGTGAAGTGAGGAAATTAACGCCACCCCAATATTTCTTGTCCCACCAAGGGGCTTTGAAAATGAGGAAAATTTTGGCTACCGTTCCAAAGCCCAAGTACTAAATCATGATAATTTTATTTTTTAAATATATTTATAAACTGGACAGCTATCACTCAGATTGATTTTGAGTTCTACTGACTTTGATTGCATTCGTTTTAGGCCATGGTAGGGGCGGGGTAGGGGCGGATTGAACAAAGTGGCTGCTTTCTCTTTCAGCACTCCCAAAGAGACTGTGACGAGAACGACGTCCGCTTGATAAACCCTATTGTTGCTAGTGGTAACTTGAACTTGTTGATTGTTTTTCTTTCCATCAGGTTTCCAGTCGATGCGGGTTACAGTTGAATTTAATCGAACCATACTGTCAATAGGTACGTTTTTCTAAGCAGATCATTGAATAAAAAATATAAACCTGATTGGATATTATATTATATTCAATTATTTTTATTACTAAAAGTTGAGGAAATAAAGTGTTGTAGCCGTTTTTCCAAGAAAAGTCGTCGTGCCCGATGCTATTCATATACAGTGCATTGCCAGGTATACTAAGGTCAAACCAGTCGGGGGAAGGCCATTCAGGGCCTAGGAAATTATCTTCCCAGTTAAGAAGATCCCAAGCCGTCGCGGCATCCATTGAGCTTAACGAGCCATTTTTTATGAATTCAGGGTAGCTAAAAAGAATTGGCATAATTTTAAATCATACTATTAGTTCTATAAATGAAAAATATTTCCACATCACGCAATGATTGTATAGAACTTTGCATATTACGTTTGATTGAAGTATGCTCCTACAGACATTGACGGATAACACGAAGAATTACTTTCGACGGCCTCGTAAATTTGATCTGCAACTTGACGATATTGTTCCCACTGTTTCTGGCTTACAATCTTGCCTGAATTTGGGTAGGCTATCTGGAGGTTGTCTCCAAATCCAGGAACCTGGTTGGATTCTTCTAACGTGTCGAGTAGTCCAGCTGGGTTCGCCAGATTATATACGATACTATTGCTTCCGTGGCACCATTGGGCTCCGATTTCGATCACAGCGGACCCTGTAATTTTCAGATTTTCAGGAAGAGAGAGAGAGAGTTAAATGATTATGTTGTAATAATTATGATTTTTTCGTTTACCATATTTAACTGTATGTATCCGTCCACCGATTCTGTTTTCTGCCTCTAAGATGGTTATTTGAGATGGGTTGAAGCCATGGTTTTGGACTAGTCGAGCAGCTGCTGCAAGGCCAGCAGCACCCGCCCCGACAATAATTGCGTTTTGAGCCTTTCTGCAATGCACGCCATACCCTACGTTAAAAAAAGTGAGCGTGATGCCATGGGACCAGAAAAAAAAAAAGAATGATAATTCATTATAGTAGTATTTTACTACATTTAAAATCCATGTTTACCTTCCCAGCATATAAATATACAAAATACTAATAAAAATTGAATTAAAAGGCCTCGCATGTTTAAAGATTCCTCTCGCGTCCTTTTCGAAGACTAAAATGATCGTGCTGGGTAAGATTGTTAGTAGTTATCTTGCCAGTTGTAGACTGAAGCACAATAATTTATATAGCCCCTCATAACTAATAGAGAAAAACTATTCGGGTTACATGGTAATAACGCTGCTTAGAATACAGTCGAATACAGTAGGCAGTAGGCTACAGTGCTGGCTCGGTTATAAGGACACTTATAAGGACAATACGGTTATAAGGACGATTTTTTCTTGCACGCCTTTTTGGCGTGAAACTGAAATTTTTCAAAAAGTATCACTCTTTTTCATTTATTTTTGCCTAGTCCTCGTTTTTCTCCTTTGGGCGATGAAATATGGAGGGGAAAACTGTTTTTTTTTACCTGAAACTAAAAAAGAATCGAAAAATTTTGCACATTGCACTTGAAGTGGTCGGTATACTACTACTATGATGGTACTCGGTTTTGAAGGACAATTCGATTATAAGGACACGCACAACTTGTCCTTATAACCGAGCCGGTACTGTACTTGCCTTATACTGTATATGTGCGACTAAATTTCAAATTAGCGTTCGTTTTTTATACCCTTATTCAGAACTCAAACTGGTTGTATCTACCAGACTTACATAACGTACGTGGCATCACGTAGCTATGGGTTGCATGAGAGATGCTGCTGATAAGGCATTGAAAAGAAAAGGAAATTCTAAAGAAACTACACGATTTAAAAATTGATGGACATATGCGGTATGCTGAAGGAAATATCTTATTGTTTGAACTTAACCTTCGTTTTTATGGAAATCTAATAAAATAAAAGCTCCTTCTAGTTCTTTATACATAGGTTACAATAGGCTACTTACAAGTTCAGACCAATGAAATATTTTATACCTCCACAAAGAAGAACAGCGACCAGCAGTGTCGATCGAAGCATATGGCCTCTCATTGTCTTGCAGCCTTAGCGTCTAATGTTCAGATGAAATTGGGATGAGACGAGTTTTCAGATGAAGCCCGAGCCAACGGAATGATTGACATATGCAAGCTGGAGTCGCAATTATACAATGCGCATCGCATATCCACTTCAGTATCGTCCCACACGAAGTTACGACGTGGCATTTTTACTATGGTCTATTGTAATGTATCGTGGACATTTGTACAAAGTGGCATATTTATTTAAACTAATTTGATTGAAAGGTGGATGATGAAGGTAGAATAATATTATGCGCAGCACGAAAGGCCACTGCACATGTAGAATACCAGATGCCATTGATAATTATATGAAGTGTAATCTAATGTAAGCTAATAGAAAGGTTTGAAAAATATCGTTTACTTTCATTAATTGGGGTGATATCAGTAACAATATTAGGAATCAATGAACGATCTAAAGACGAAGGCCACATTAATATTTTATATATGGATTTTCAGGACAGGTTTCTCGACGAGCGGAAAATAATAACGAAGAAAGATTATAAAACCATTCATAATTTGATGTCCCATTACTCCATTAGCTCATCATTGAGACCCAAACTAATAGTAATAAAAAAAATGATGAATCCAATATGTTGGATAGATAGCTCGATCTAAGAGATATACAATACAGCAATATGCAACATAGCAACAACAGCAGCGGTGATTAAGGCGGTGCATTGATGCAGTATTATATAATGAAACATGCCGGTATTAGTGCTATGATAAGAGTGCTATTTTATAATTGAGCCCCCCTCGACGAGATACCGGTTCATATGTACCAGGGTATGACGTGGGATAATAATAATATGAATTATGAACCTTATTGCGCTGAACGCAGAGCACATGAATTGATCCTCGAATCACTTGAGTATCATTTGAAAGAAGTTCAGATTCTGTGTATTAGTCAATAACAACCCCCGCGCAATTATGCAAACCAAAGCAGATAATAAAACGGGAAAAGTGCTCTCTGCTACAATATTGGTTTTAAAATAGAATAAAGCTAAAAAGTATAACAGGAATTGAATTTTTTAATACTTTGTTTTGTTTGGTAACATAGAAAGAACTTTACAATAAAAAAAGAAAGAAATCAAACACCTTCACCAAGTGAAGAATTCAATTATAGAAAAAAAAAAAAAACAAGCGCCTCTCAGCATTAACAGTGCATAAACACTTGTTTTTGGTCAAACTTTCACCCCATATATATGATTAGTAGTTATAGCCAGCTATACGATCCGCTTGTTGGTAGCCAGTATCAATAGCTGCATGCACAGTTGAATAGTAGTCACTGTTAGTTGCTTCTCCAGCAAAAAGCAGGCGGTAAAACTTGTTACTATCTTGTTCTGGATCAAGTAAATCATCTGGCCAAGCGCCGTTCTTATCGCTTTCAACAGAGCGGAAACTGTAGGAACCGCGGAAAAGCGGATTCATATTCCATTGGGTTCGGATTATATCAATTGGGTCAGTATAGTTACGACTGAATTGTTTACCAATAGCCCCTTTTAACAGATTGGAACAGATACTCAGTAGCTGCTTTTTGTCCATAGTTTCGAAGGAAGTATCGCTCCCACTAACCCATCCAATCAACAAATTTGGTTGATTCCTCATCGTGTAGAACCCCATTAGTCGACTGGTCCATCTGTTCGTTCGGTTGATGGGTGCTGTAAGGAAATTGACACCGCCCCAATGAGTCCTGTTCCACCAAGGCGCTTTGAAGATGAGAAAAATCTTTCCTACCGTTCCCCAGCCCAAGTACTACATTAAGTTTACAAAAAATTATTTCTGGTTGTTGCATTATTTACTTTGGAATTCTGTTTATTACTTTAATTGCGTTGGTTTTAGCTTTAGGAAGTGTCGGGTTAAACATAGTGGCAGCCTGCGCTTTTAAGACTCCCAAAGAGACTGTTACCAAGACGACATCAGCTTTATAAACTTGACTATTGCCAACAGTCACTAAGACTTGATTCGTGCTCCCGCTGGGTTTCCACTTGATAGATGTTACATTCGAGTTATATCGAACCATAGCACCAATGTTGACACCTTTCTATAAAATAATCGAAGATATATATATAAAAAACTAACTAAAGCAATCAAATGAAGTTGATATTTATACTGTGAGCTGAGGAATCAAAGTAGAAAAGCCATTTTTCCAAGTGATATCTTCATCCCCTGCGGAATCCTGGTAACCCGCAAAACCCAATAAACTAATGTTGAACCAGCTAGGAGCAGGCGTTTCTATTCCTTGTGATCGATCCTCCCAATTGAGGAAATCGTAAGCTGTGGCATTATTCACAAGATTTAGTGAACCTTTTTTTACGTACTTGGGAAATCTAATGTTAAAATTTTAAAGTTTTATGTTGAGCAGATTTTACACTTATCCGTTTAAAAAATGAATATTTTACTCTTGATTAAAGTATGCTCCAAGTGATGCCAAATTAGTTCGAGCTGTGAGTGCCGAATCGTAAATGTCATCAGCCACGCCTCGATATTGTTCCCATTGATTCAGCGATATAACTCTACCCGTAGTTGGGTAGGCTACCTGAACGTTGTCAGCCCATCCAGTTGACTCGTCTGATTGAAATTCAGTGTGGAGGAGTCCAGCTGGTGCCGCTAGATTATAGACGATATTATCGGTTCCATGGCAAAACTGCGCTCCCAGTTCAACAAGACCAGACCCTTAAAAAATATAGATATAGTAAACAAATAAATGTTTAACAGGCCTCCATTTGAATATTTTAATCATGCATATAACTGTTGTACCGTATGGAGCGGTGTGGATACGTCCACCAATTCTTGCCCATCCTTCCAAAATTGTGATTTGCGAAGCGTTGTAACCGTGTTTTTGAACTAATCGCGATGCTGCTGCTAGACCAGCTGCGCCTGCTCCGACAATGATAATACTCTTCGCCTTCCTGCAGTCTACGCCAGTTTCTAGGGAAAAAAACGCATAAAAAAGAAGGGCAATACACAAATATTTTTGATCTGTTTGTTGAATACGAAATAATTCGACTGAGATTCAATTAATTAAATGATCGCATCCGGCTAATGGATTCTTTTTCTCCTAACTTATAATGAAAAAAAAAACTAGCTACGTTATGCTAACATATTGTCGTCGAAAGCACCAAATAACATTTCGACTACGGTATATTATACGACCACTGATAATTTGGCTTGCTAAGGACTAGCTCTTAAATTCGGGTAGCGCGCTCGTCAATTTTGCAAAAACCATCTTATTAAATTTTCTAAAATTCGGTTCATCAGCTATAACCTAGCTTCTTAATGTTAGTTTTTAATCTGTGAATTTTGTTTACCTCCACAAAGAAGTACAATGACTAGTAGAATAAGTTGCTGAAGTAGTTTGTAAATGCTTCGCATTCTTCACAAACTTTTGCTCTCTCGTCCTGACTGGAGAAAATTATACGGGGTTCTACTGTTGAAGAAAACTGAAATACTGATGACTGTGCTGCGTGAGAATTACATCGGGCAGTAATATATAGCTCCTAATAGTAGAATTAAAATGCTCGTTTTGTATACGTTTCAGAGTTATTCTCAACGTGGCATCACCTGTTGAGAAATTTTGCGCTCTAATAGCTTTGCTGAACTGATGCCATACCTGAAAAAAAATTACTTTTTATGTATAATAGCTCGGTAAAACGTTTGGTATTAGTATCTATGGCGATCAATACAATTTGTTTTTTTCTGGGGCGGCCATCCTTTTTCTATTTTTTTTTTTTTTGTTATGATAACTAGATCATCGATTTAGTTTTCAAAATTAGGCGAATAATAGAGTGTGCATTGTGTGACTATAAACTCAAAGAGACTCGCTTGTCGCAGTATGAAAGGCTTGATGATCATGCGGGAGCACAGCTCAGGCTACATTGCAAACACTCGTATGTTGGTGCAAGAATTTGAATTGAACTACTATCAAAAACTGATGTGTGCGATGATAATGGTGTTGAAATTCGTCTCAGAATGTCCCCATTTTCCTGGGCAATAAATATACAATCATCGTTTAAGAGGGGTGCGTGTTTCCAGATTTGTTTTACCGACGCTAACATACGTGAATACTTTATACAGTATTTGGGACCAAAATATGCTCGGTAACGGAGCTATGAATGCCATCTGTGATTGTTAGCAATGACCGAGGCGATGACTGGCAATACGACCAGCTTGTTTGTTGAGGGAACAAAGTAGAAGTTGGTTCGCTCAGAGTAAATTTTTACAAATATTGATTCCATTCCCTATGAATTACTTACAATTCACATAACCCGACCTGCTCATATTGCTGAGCCAACTAAGAGCACCGGATTTGTACTATGCGAATATGCGGACTTGCGGATAAAGAATACAATTGAATATCGTTTCAGCACTTGCTCCAACAGCTGATTGGTTGTAGGGAATGTTACTGAATGTATAGAGCTGAGAGCTTATATGACGAACCATGCGGGCAAAAGAAATTAGGACTTTTTTATGGATTAAACAAATAGGAATGACTCATCCATATCCGTCATCCAGGATAACATAATAAGTAGAGTTGGCCTTGAGACCAAAAGGAGAACGTACCGATATTGAATATGAAATATAAGAATAGAAATTCGAATAGTGCAACATACCAATGAGCGTGCGAATGCACAATTCTTCATGAATTATTAAAACGTTCCTCTCCTTAATCGTGATCTACATTATACATCATCGGGCGCTGAGTAGGGAACCTTAAGAGCTATCAAGCAGTATTATAGAGTAGATATTGTCTAAAACGGTAAAAATGTTAACAATAGAAAATGGGCCTGCTAAAACGTTTTATTGCTTTCAGTAGATCCAGAATATGACACACATCACAGCAAGCTCAGATTATAAATACTTAAACACCTCCACCATCGACTTCATTTTATGCCAGTTATACATTATTCCCAGTGAGCAAAACATCTTGAAACGACATGGGCATTTCAACACTCAGGCAACATGGATTCTACTTCAAGAAGTGTCTAATTGATCCCAAGTCGATTCGATGTTGTCGAACAACATGTTTAAATAACATGTTTTCTATATTGAGTACACAAGTCGTTTCACTATAGTTGAACAACAACTTGAATGTATGTATTTTCTATATTGAGACAACAAGTACGGCATAAAGTAGGTTTCATATGTGTATTATGTAGAAACGATATGTTCAATAAAATAACATCGTATCTTGAGTCAACATTGACCATACATGTTGTGTACATAGAAGGGAGAATCTTCCGCACTTGCAATAAAGTTGAATTGAAAATAGAATAGATTTGAATAGTTGCAATTGATAATGAGCGTAATAGGATTTTGGGGGGAATATAGTACAGAACGAATGTTGTGGAATCATGATAAGGGCAGACAGTTTCAAGACATGATGACTATTATGAGGAATCCAAAAAAGAAGCACCATTTCCGGTCTCAGTTCCAGTCTCACATGTAGGCTCCTTAACGCTCTCATTTCCTGGCTCCTTTCCGGCCGGTTTGGAATCTTCTTTTTTCTTCCTTGCGGCCGATGCCCGCTGTTCTGTGAACCACCTTCCGATCTTCGAATTCAGTTTGCGATCGTCCAATGGCATTAGGATCTTTGGTAGCCCAAAACCGTTTTTCGGATTCTGAAAAGGAATACAAATATAAATAAAACACTTATACACCAGTTAAGAGATAAAACACAGAATCCAGTACGGTACCTAGTATGATGTGTTTAAGAGGGAACTTATTGAACAGCACCAATCCGGCCTTCTCCAATCAGCAGCTGGAGTGATGAACAGCAGATGAGATGGTTAAATGAATTGTTCTCGACTAATATCTGACCAGGAGTTTCAACCTGAAATAATAAGTAATAAAATAATTGAGATTGAACATAATAGTAGTCCATTTTACTTTGTTACCGTAATTCGATGTATTTTGTGGGGTTCAACCATGTTGACACTTTAAAGCGCTGCTCTTCGATATAGAAGCCTGATGTATTTAAAAAATAAAACATAAAATTAAAAAATTTAGCATAATTTTCTTACGTTAAGACAAAAAAAAACAAGACTGGGTTTCACTTGTATTATAGTAAATTAAGTTTAAAAATATGGACGTTTATAAATTTAAAAATAATCGCAATGAAACCTAAGCAACTTAAAGTAGGCTTAGTACCAAAAACGCAGAGGAGCTAGCAAAGAATAAAACGGAACTTTACAATAAAATCTCCATTAAGAATATTTACCCACTTCACTTTCAAGAGAACTTGACAGTTTTTTAACACGTAAACAAAACGTAAACTACTACATTACATTTGAAAGCAAACATCCACACCGCCACACCAAGCCAAGCCAATGGGTGCGTCCAAAGTCTCCACTATGTAAAAACATGTTATCACGTGACTACTGAAAACCAATAGGAAAGCTGGATTTTAACAGAATCGTAGCACACCGGAATGTTAGCCTTTTTCAGTGTTGCCATACTGGGCTAACACAGGAAATTTCGAAGTTCTGACGAGAAAAAAATTTATTGGATTGATTAGATTGAATTTTTATCTTAATTCACCTAAGATTAACTAGTTTCATAAAAATATCAATTATATCAACATAAATTGCATTTATCAATAAAGATCTAATTATTATTTTGAATATGGTCTTGATAAGCGGGTTTAGCTGACAATGTAACCATCCAGTTGGCCCCGATTTCGATTCTTGGGAAGTCGTTTTAAAAAAATATTATTTATCTTAACTGGCTTCATGCGCTATCCTTACCGGCGTATTTGAATGCACATTTTGGTAATTAAATTATTGTTTAATATTGAAATTGTGTAATTTAAACGAAAAAACCAGCCTTACCATACATGGTTCAAATATACAATTTTTTAAGTCCCAAGTTCAAAGAGTGCCTATGGTATAGTGGTTATAGTACTGGCCTTTGAAGGAAGAGTTCCATGTTCGATCCTAGATAATTTTTTTTTTTTCAAAACGACTTTTTTATAGATTAAAAAATTAAGATATATATGCTAGAGTCACGTGACTTACCTGGCCAAAATTCAGTAAAAAGAAATAAATAATGAGCAAATTTTCTGTTTTTATTTATTTTTGGTTTACCTTATCGAGTTTATTCCTCAACGAAAAGATTTTTATTTACTTTTTTATTGACTTTTTGATTTTTAAATTGTATAGTTTGTTGGTTAATTAATTGAATGTATTGTTTTGCTATTTTTATCAGAATCAGTATCCGTACTAGCTCCACTAGCTCGTAGTTTTAGAATCTAGCAGAAACTCAATTTCCTATCTAGTTCAACAAGTTAGAAAAAAGAAATTTAAATTTAAAATCAGATTAATTATAATAAACAGATTATTTAAAAAATTAGGTAGTAATTTCCCTACTTCAAATCGCCGGTGAGACATGTGAAGATTTGGAAAACAAAATGGTAATAGCTAGATGTTCATAAGGCCCAATCATTTTTCAAAATTAATAATTATGCTTGACGGGAAAGCCACTTCACAAAAAATCTGGAAATCAAGAACTACTATAAAAGCTCCTTCTCATCTTTATCTTAATT
Organism: Chydorus sphaericus; assembly: GCA_030141595.1. Lineage (NCBI taxonomy): Eukaryota > Metazoa > Arthropoda > Branchiopoda > Diplostraca > Chydoridae > Chydorus > Chydorus sphaericus. The sequence continues at coordinate 18,582,084 of CM057932.1, read as the reverse complement.
AAAATTTCACCAAACGCACTCCAAATTTTTGGGTACCATCATAAGTTTTTTAGATAGGTTTTAGGCCTGGGTATTTCAAGCTTAAAATGTTAAAATTCTGCAGTTAAAGGATTTTATAGCCTTATAATATCTGGGCAGTGAAACAACGATTCAGGCCTGGCGTGAGTCGGATTAGATTCGATTTTTTTGGACCCCTTCGAATCTGAATCAAGACTAACTAAAAGATTAAATTTTTTAGAAAAAATGAATCTGATTCAAACCTAAATTTCGAATCCATCTAAATCTATGAGCATTTCGTTTCAAAAAGCAAAATAACGTAACATAGCAATCACAAATTTTTTTTTTTACTATTTAAGGCCTATTTTAAGTAAAATGAGACTAATAGAAGATCATTCAGTCGGTTTCTTCGCGCTGTAAGAACATGAGATCCAGCGGTAAAGAGTCGCTCGAAAGGTGCGCTCGGTGGTAAAGTTGTGTTAAAGCAATTGAACAGTTTAAGAAAAGAAGCGGATATTTGTGAAGCATTGAAACATGTTTGTCAGTGTCATTTAGAAAGTGATTAGTTACAAAATCAATTAGTTGTTCAGGGAGATCTACAAAAAAAAACAAAATAGTCATCAGCAGGTGAAATCAAAGGAGCCAACTATGTGGGATTTTGTACTGGGGCAAGTTCGACAGTCTGACTACCCTTTTCCCGCTGTCTGCTAGTGGCGTTTGTTTCATTTTAAAACAAAAGAAGAGCTACGCTCGCTTTTTTAAATATAAATAAGGCTAAATAATATAGTAGAAAACCTAAAAAAAAATAATTTTAGTGTTGCTTTACATATAGATTCAGTGCGATTCGAATTCACACAAAAATTTGTTATTGTGATTGATTCCGATTAGACTCAAGTGTGTGAAAATGTGAATCTGATTCAAATGGGTTGATTCATCCCCTTCGAATCAATCGAATCGATTCGGGTTTTTTTAGATTCAGCGTTGAGTCGTTGTCTCACTGTATCTGGGTATTTTATTATTCAAAACCTTTTAGCAAGCTGCCCATTGCCCAATGTATTTGAAGCATGTCTAGACCAAGGTAACCTACATTTATCAATTAGTGGCGCAGTGGTAGAGTTGTTGGCTAGTACCTCGAAGGTGAGAGGTTCGAATCTCGCTGATATATAAATAATATAATTTTTTTCCGAAATACAAAAAAAACTCTGAGAAATTATGTTTTTAAAATCTGTTATAATGGGTGAAGTACAGATACCGAATTACTGAATATTTTAGATGGATTGGATAATATATTAGATGGATGGATAATAATCTTAAAATAGGTTTTAAAAACCTAGAATTTAATCATCCTCATCGAGTTATTACATAACCTGCATTACCATAACCATTTTAAACAATGTATTATTCGGCTTATTATCGCTTTATAACAATGTGTATACTTATTAATACTAATTTGTTTAACTCTTTTTTTTTAAAGTTTTTTTTATCTTTAATAGATCTAGATAGTAGAAAGCGCATTGGATAATTGGATTGTGAGAAATATGACAACGTTGGTGGTTTGACATAAATGGTACAGAGTCTCCTTCAAGCAGAAAGTCAGAAAAGTGGAGACTTTGGACGCAACCAATGACAACTGACAATCCGTATGCAGCATTGTCGTATTTACAAAATACAATGTTGCCAGATTTCAGTGATAAGTACACGGTGATAAGTACGTAATCCTCTTTAATTCTCTACCTCGTAAGAGTACGGCTCATACCTCGTAAGAGGACTAAAATAAGCAATTGACCCCAGTAAATCTACGGATCTTATTCTCTTACATCATCCTTCTCCGTGATATAAGCCCAGGATTTAAATAGATTTGAAAGGAATAGAATTCAAATATTTTTTTCAAATCTTTAGAAATCTTACGTTATTACAGTTAAATGTCAAAATTTCTCTGGATAAAGGATTTTCGTTAGTTCCTTAAGTTCAGTTCTTTTGCATAATTTAAAAGAATACTTATCTTTTAATACTCTAGTGCATTTACCAAACTGGTGCTCTTTTATTGAACAAATAATATGGCAAGTTGGAATGAGCCTCGCGCACGAAAACGTACACAACGTGAAATTAATGAAGGGTTTGACATTATTCAGAATATTAATATTATTGACAATTTTTTTTCATTTAATACAATATGCATAATACACGTATATACAATTTCAACGTAGAATCAATGTAGACTATTTCATATTGACATGGCGTTGTGCATAAATGTAGCATATACTTGTATTAACAATGAGCTTTCTATGTTGTATCAACGAACAGGGAAAGTTCATACGGAAACCCATGTTATAACTTTCTAATGTTAAACCTTGTATATTTCGATATACACCTTAAATTTCCATATGCACCTTATTATATATTGCCTAATACACGAACATACGATTTTAACGTAGAATCAATGTAGACTCTTAGATATTGCCATGGTGTTGTGCATAAATGTAGAATCTACTTGTATTGACAATAAGCTTTCTATGTTGTATCAACGAACAGGGAAAGTTCATACGGAAACCTTATGTATTTCCAACAACTAAACAACATCCATAGATGACATGGTAATGGTGTTGTGCATAAATGCAGAACAGACTTGTGGTACCAATGAGCTTTCTATATTATATCAACAAGTAGGGAAAGTTCATAGGGCGCCTCATATATATCCAATAAATTCACCATCAACTTCATTTTATGCCCGTTATACATTATTGGCATAAAATATTAGCAACAAAACTTTTCTCTTCGAACTAATATGAATAACCACCAACGCGGTCCGCTTGCTTGTAGCCAGTGTCAATGGCTGCATGAACAGTTGAATAGTAATCTTCTTGAGTTGCTTAATTTGTTTCTTTTTTTTTCAAATAAAAAATAAATTACGTCAAATGAGGGTAAAAGTCTGCTACATATATGATTACATGATTTATTTTAACTAATAAACCATCCTTACTCAAAAATCATTAGCATCGCCTGAATATGCCCTTAATTGCAGTTTCCAATCAAACTTCGCAGTTAAAATCGGGTTCTATATGCGGAAGAAATCGAATTGCAGCCTGTTAAATATTAGAATTTGCATAAAGTTGAATTATTCTTTGGAACTCTGATTCAAATGTTTATCTGAAACCAATAGAAAGCGATATACTGTACGTATTACGGGATTAATTAATTAACTCATATTCATCCATTCATTTGAAACTATCACATAATTAATCGCTGTTAATATTAGCTCATAAAATCGAGAGATCCCAACATTATTATTTATTGTCAGGTTATTAACTATAGAAGTAGCGGTACATGTTTACGTGTACGTGTTTACCTTTACCTTATTTCTCTAGCTTTTCGGTTAAATCGATAGCAATTTTTTTCTTGTGACGCATCTTATGACCATATATTTGTATGACCATATCTTTTCATTTATAATTTTAAAGATACATAGTTTGTTTTTGACACTCGTTTTCTTGACGCATATAGTTAATGACGCTCTAAGGAATTAATCATTTAAATTGTAAAATGATTTGTAATTAAAATAGAAATATACGTCAGTAAAGAAAGGGATCACACCAATTGATGGTCAAAAGAAATTGCTCTTGTGACCCACTTATTCTGTGACATCTTGCTCTTGTGACCAGTTATCGGTAAAAGTAACACGACTAATACAGGAGACTGCAGATTTAAAAAAGGCTGATCAAAATGTAGGTCGTCTATATTGCCCTCTTTCGTACGAAAATGCAGCCAAACAAGTGCGTTTTCTATTTTATGACAGAAAACTTTCATAGTTATATTATCTATCAACCCAATTTTACAAGTTATATCTGTCTTGATTCCCCTTATTTTAGAAACAGGTACCAGAAAGGAGAACAAAAAACCTGAACATTTCACACTAACATGTTCCTATATTACTGAATGAAAGTGATGATGGATAACTAAACATATGTAAAAATGAGGTACGGTATCCAGTGTGTCATTTATGACAGCCCCTCAAAAAACCCAAAGAGGGTTCCAATGGATTCCCTTGGGCAGGAGGGGGAAAAAAGCAAAGGCCAAATCAGAAAAACAACCCAAAACAACCCTACGAAATGTGAAATCTAGGGGAAAAACCAAACATATCATGAAAATTTTAAAAACAACCCAAAACAAGCTCAAACCCAGTTCCAACCTTTTATAAAAATAAAATAAATTAAAACACAACCAAAAAGGTTGGAAACGATTAGTCGGATTAAAAAAAATAGAAAATGAAAAAAATAATAGGCCTATATAACTGGCATTTGATGCATTAAACCTGATCATATTTGCTGTCATTTCCCCCTAAAATTACAGATTCACATCTGTTATTTCTCTTCTTCCCTTTCTTTTGTCAAGTTAGTCATAAAAAAAAAATCCGAGGCAATCAGGTCGATTTGAGGAGCAGATCTTATATAAGCGATAACTTTTCTTAGCGTATAAACTATCACATTTATATGTCATCCGTCTCCCAACTTTTCCGAGTGACCGATATAAACTTCTAGATTCCGGTTTATTCGTTCATCCCGAGAAATCGCTCTCGTCTTACTTACTGAATACGTTGATGAGAAGTAAGCGTCTATAAATTACGTAAATACATTTTTGACATTTCTGACCCCCCCCCCCTTCCCTCTTGTCACCGCTCTTATGGGAGAAACATCAAATTTCAGATCTACCCCCCCCCCCTGACCAGTGACCACTGACTTAATTTATGGACGTACCTCAAATGTAAATTTTGTGAAAGGAATACAGGTTCTCTTACTTCCTATGACGTCAACAGAGGCCATCTCCTCTACTATAAATTGTACCCATTTAGCCTTTAGTCAAACAGTCGGAATCTGGCTAACATTGCGCAATATAGAATATATTAATTTGAAATGAATTATTCGTCGTTGACTTCTGTGGTAAGAGTGAAGGCTTAATATGATAACATTTAAAAAATAAATCAAAATATTAATATTGTGTTGGTAAAAATTTCAATTAGATTACGCTTTTCATCATCTTTGAGGTGACGACACTCATCGAACATGTTTACTGCATTTCCATCTTTAAGCAGCGGAACTATCACGTTGATAAATTTAATCGATCGTACTTTCAGCAAGAAGGTGAGAAAATCTGTTAGATACTTTATTGCTCACTTTTAAAATACCGAAATAATAAACTTATTTTTTTTTTTTTAATGATATTGCCAGATGATAAAAATAGCCTTAAAGAGACGCGATATTTTTACAATAAATATCAGCAATTGGGTAATGGCCAGACACCCATTCATTTAAGACCATTAAATTCTATACCTGTCATTTTACCACCTTTACAACTCAACTTATACGACAAGGACATCTCTTCTATGAGACTCATAAACACTGGTGAGACGGTTATGGTAGCACTCCCGACTAATTATCCAACCGATCAAATACCTTCCGTCAGTGGAAGTGCATTTTTCGCCAATTATCGATTCGTTCAAATGCATTTTCACTGGGGCCAAAACTCAATCGACGGAGGCAGTGAGCATGTAATCAGATCGAAACGGTACGCGGCCGAGCTGCACCTGGTCCATTACAACACGAAATACAATTCACTTTCTGAAGCTGTAAAATTCCCGGACGGATTAGCAGTGGTCGGCGTCATGTTGGATACGACCAACAATCCCAACGACAATCCAGGATTCGAGAAAATCGTATCGCAATTGAGTGCAATTGCTGTAGAAGGAACCGAGACGACTCTGACCAGTCCGTTGAAGTTTAAAGATTTGATGCCGCTGAATACGAATTTATTTTACCGCTACAAAGGCTCACTGACGACGCCACAGTACAACGAGATCGTCACTTGGACCGTTTTCAAAAAACCTATTTTTGTTTCGGAACGACAAGTAAGTTATTTTAGTATAGGCCTAATATTTCAATTAATAGTAGCATTGAAATTATGACTCGTCAACCTTACAGGTTGCCGCTATGAGAAGCCTTCACAAGGCAAGCTTTAGCAATTTCCGCGAACTACAGTCCCTCAACGGCCGACGTGTATTATACAACTGGTGGCCAATATTTCCGACATCCTTCTATTAAGATTAATTTTTGACAATGTCATTGTCCATCGAACAGCTGAAGGAGGAAATTCTATAAGATATTGAATCCACTTTTAGGTTCCATCGATTTTTTTTTATATCTTATATTTGGATCTTTTTATTATGTTTGTGTTATATTATTTGTTACCCTCTTACTTTTCATGAATTTATAATATTCTTGCTTATTTTCTCAATAATGTTCTGCGTTCAGCAAGACCTCTCACGAGCAATTAAGGTGGATTAATAACAACTTAATAGTAAATTACGACTGTATAATTTACGGTTTTATGTTGCTTGTTGATGTTGCAAGTAATGTGCCAAAAGATCAATAGATCGTGCAATATATACATTAATTACATTAATTCTTAAGACGTGAGGTAAAAGGCGAGAGCCTGTTTAACTACGTCACTAGTTTATTGAATGAGTCAAAACAGAGGATATATACACGTCCGTGCTCTTAAGCATAACATTTTCTTGAAGTCCACTCTAAGGCTAGTTCACACGGTCGCCTTTGCTTAAGTCGTGCTTAAGCAAATTTCTTAGGAAAAAGTATGTTTGAACCAATTTAAGAGAAATGAGTTCTTAAGAAAAATGCTTCCTAATGCTCTGAGAGCTTAAGAACGTAAAAAAAGCGGCCGTGCTGTGACCGACCCTTTAACCTACATACTGGGCACAGCGCAGTAGATCCAATCAGGAAGCTCAAGACTGTCCTCCAATCTGACAAAATGAATCCTGTTTTTGTTTCATAAACAGGTAGGTAACTTACACATAGATCTGTTTTTCATAGCTGCCCCAAATAATAAACCAGATTTTTTCAAGGTCAGCCAAGAAATTCATTAATAATACGTTTATTTTTAAACGAAGAATACAGGTCGATGAACGGAGAACTGGACAAATCTATTTCTCCGGGGTTCACTCCTTTTTCTAACACAGGTATCCACTTTTTGCAATGGGAAAAGTGGATTCCCAAGAACAAAAAATTAAGAAGACAAGTCTTATTAATTTGCTCTTCGCTCTTTTTTGGCTTGTGAATGGGAAAGATGGCAACCATTTTTTGAATACCTCTTTACATTTTTTTTTTGTTTTCTTGCTGCATGAACAAATTACTCGACAAATAATTTGTATAAAAAGAAGCAAAAGGGGTGGTAAGAAAAATTGATGGCAATTATTAAGCTGCGGTATTGCGGCTTTAATGTTTTGAAATCACGCAGGAATTTGAAAACCGCATATTATAATTTATTTATGTTTTAAAGTTGCATAGAATTTTCTTTTTATGAAAATTAATTTCTAACGACGAATTATTTTTTAAAGAAAGAATTTTGTTTAAATAAACAATCACCACAGCCAAATGGCGTGCCATAAAATTGGAGGTATTATTACGTGTTATAAATAACATTTTGGAAATTCTTATTTCCAAAAATATATTTTAAAAAATGGTTTCAAACTTTCAAAAATGAGAATCCGGAAATTTTAAAATTTAGTTGATAATACATTTTAAAACAGATATGAAGACACTATAAAATTAAATTTTAGAAATAGATATTTCAAAAAATGGTTTTAAAATTGAATATACAGATAACATATATTAGTTTATATTCGCTAGAGGACCGTGAATGCATTGATATCATAAAGTGAACTGTGCACTTAAAAAAAAAAAACTTAGTTAGCCATGTACAAAGGCAGAATTGTCCAGTCCATAATTGTTATTTGAGAAGTGTTGTAACCATGTTTTTTAACTAATCGCGATGATGCTGCTAGACTAGCTGCGCCCGCTCCGACAATGATAATACTCCTTCCCTTCCTGCAGTCTACGCCAGTTTCTAGAAAAACAAAACACATAAAACACAAATATTTTGACTTGTTTGTTGAGAATAAATGTCGACTGAAATTCAATTAATCAAATGATCGCACCCGGAAAATGAGTTCACTTTTCCCTAACTTACAATGCGGAAAAAACTAATAGAGTATGCAATTTTGAATAAACTCGAAGAGACTCGCTTGTGGGAGTATGGGCGACTTGATGATCATTCGGGAGCACGGCTCAGGCGCATCTCTTCGGTGCTTCTCTTCTACAGCAAACACTCGTATGTTGGTGAAGGAATTTAAATTAAACTACTATAAAAAAAACTGATGTGTGATGGTGGTGTTGTAAAAATCCCTCAGAATGTCCCCATTTTCCTGGACAATAAATAAACTTTTTTTCGTCGCTAGCATATACGTGAATACATAATACAGTATTTGGGACCGAAATATTCTCGATAACGCAGCTATGAATGCCATCTGTGATTGTTACGAATGACTGGCAATACGATCAGCTTGTTTATTGAGGGAACAAAGTAGAATTGCTATAGGTGCCAAGTAAATTTTCCCAAATAAGGATTCCATTACTTACGGATTATTTTTTATAATTCGCATATTCCAACCTGAGAATATTGCTGAGTCAACTAATAACCGGATTCATAATTTAAAGAAAGCATTGTACGCTTATAGAATTTTGACTATCGTTTTAGGTAGGCCTATAGAAGAATAAAACTAAATATCCTCTTAGCACTTGCTCCAACAGCGGATTGGTTATAGGGAATTATTTGACTGAATGTATAGATGAGCCTATATATATTGGAACCATGCGGACAAAAGAAAAATAAGACTTTTTATGGATTAAACAAATAGGAATGACTCATCCATATCCGTCATCCAGGATAACATAATAAGTAGAGTTGGCCTTGAGTATGGTGCGCAGTTTGTGCAACTTTTCATCAATTTTTTTTCCTATTTTTCAACTGTAAAAGGAAGCTTTTTTCAAACTCAAAATGTATCGCAAAACTCATTCCATTTTACTTTGGACCCAACATTTTACCCTAGTTATTCAAAAATTTAATGATCATTCAAACTCAAATTGTAGTTTTCGATATTGAAAACTTAAAATCATATTTGAATAAAAAATGTAATGAAGTAGTATTTTGTATATAGTATTAAATGTGATTCAAAACCGAAGTCAAAAGTTGAGAAAGGGGTTGTGAAAAGTGAAAAGTTGAAATGTGCAAAGTGAAATTAGTACGAAGTCCTTTTTTGAATCACTTATCCAGCTGTAAATGCAAAAAAGGAAATCTTCTAAACGAATGCGTGGCGCCATCTAGCGGTAGGAAATAACACTATGATGATGTGGTATCAAAAATTATTGTTTATACTCAGCTAGGAGTGTATTATTTTTTAATGTCAACAACTACTTTCATGTTTACACTTTTTGTATGTATGAGGATTTCTTAATACAAAATCATTAAAGTGTGTGGTTTTAATTGTTTGTTCTCATTTGTTGGTAATATCACTGGTATGATAACTAATGTGTAAAGCTCTTAATCAGTTAGTGTTTACTTTTTTTTAAATGAAGAGATAAGTTGATAACTACCATGTCTTATAATAAAAACAAGAGCTGGAATTAAATCAGGGATTCATAACAAAAGCAAGAAATTCAAGAAAGCCTCATCAAAAGTTGGAAGACGAACAATGTTTGTACCGAACAGATTGGGGAGAATAGCCTCAGTGGGTTTGAGAGGATTGATGATCCAGGGAAGCTGGGTCTCGATATGGGATGAATTTATCAGTAGACCCATTATTCTCTATAGAATTCTAAGTAATTTAAGTTAGATTTACTAAAAATATAATTTGTTTTATAATATTGTATAGAACCTACTGTACCTAATATTCTGTCAGATTTTCACTGGAATCACGAGAATTTATATTTAAATTTTTTATTCTCTTTAACAGCCAGTCAGCCATAATTATTTGAAGAGGAGTTAGTTTCCCTTCGATGCGAAAACCTTGGTTGTTCCAAGCTAGAACAAACCGTTCATCTGCGGAAGGTAACAGTGGTGTGGCCAAATAGTGGAGACAGAATAAATCTTTGTCGTTGTTTGGGTCTAGATGCCTTAGACGCTCCATTTCACTATACCAAGAAAATAGGTAATATTAATATTTTATACGGTTTACTGCCTTGCATATTTAAAATATAGAATTAAATGATAAAGATGGCGGTATAAAAAATACTCACTAGAACTTTGTGCAATAAACTCCGATAGATTTTTCCAAGACGTCCTTCCATAGACGTTCAATTCCTTTATTATTTACCAACTTTCCTTGAATAAAGCTTTTACGACCAGTGCCTCGCTGAGACACCATGACTCGTTTCACCGATACGTTTTCCCAGCCATGATCGGCCCGGACCCTAGACGGCCAACCGTAAATGTTTACGGCATCGGTGAATGCCTGGAGAACACTGTTAGAGCGGTTGTTGCCCGAAAGACGAAGGTATCCGACAGAACGTGAGAATTCTTTGATTGCATCGTAGAATACAAAACCCCACCTGAAATTAAACAACATAAAATATTAATATTTAAATAATTGTCGATAAAAGGAACGAAATTATTCAATTGTCAAATAATACCTTATTTGTTTATGGTGCTTATCTATTTGCCACATTGCTAGTGGACCTCTTACAAAATATCTGTGTCTGACGATTTTGGGCTTGGAGTGGTTTCTCATTCCACCAGTGACTCTCCTGTAGCTGTTGATCAGTCTCGATTTGCTGGCCCATGTACCTTGATAAATAATTAATCCTCGCACTATCTTAAATCCTAAAATGTAAAGGTATAAAAATATGTAGTAGAAATCATTTATAATCCTAAAAAATATAGAATAGCATACCATAACATGGGTCTTGTTGGAAGATTGCCTGAACCTTTCTGTCCATGGTAATAGTTGAGAAGTTTGTAAATTTTTTGGCTGCTTCCTCCAATGCATCCCTTAATACAGAGCAAATGGTCAAGTGGTGAAGGTTAATTATAAAATAGTTAAATTATGTTAACACTGCTTAACTAAAAAGAGATGCCATAAAAATTTAAACAATAATGAATGTACTACCAAATATTACTGGAAGACAATTCTTGTTAGCATTTATAATTCTTTAGAAAGAATAAAGTGGAATACACACCTGTGCTGCTTATCACGGAAGGAAATCCATTTCAGAAATGAGCGATGTAGTTCTTGATTATTCTTTCTATATAACATCCTGGCAGAATAGATACTTCTGGCAAAGTGAGATCGTAGAACTGGTTTCACGAAAAATACTTTTAATTGTCTCCTGAAATACTAATTTAAAAGTTAACAAGAATAAAATTAAAGTTTTCAAAATAATTAAGCATTTCTGAAAACCTCGGTGAAGTAAGGTGGAATACTCGTAGTGAAATTATAATAATTGCTAACATGACCCGCAATGTAGTCATTACTAGCCCTAGTTTTTATATCTCTAAATGTTTGAGCATCAATTTAATTCTTGAAGTAATTATTATTTCATTATATTTACGCAACAATTATTTTTGAAACGTCAGGTCACTGTTGTTTACATTGCTTTATCGTCTGCTAATTAATTATGGAAGTGCCTTCAAGAGACCCCTGCCGGGTAGCTATCAAGAGACATCTGGTGGATCAATTCAGCCATGCTTTTGGCCTTGTTTCCGATAAGAAAGTTGAAACAGGTTGATGGGCCTAATAGGTTACATATCAAGTTGCGTCTTCCAGATATAGACAGTAAAGCATTGCGTCTTGTGTTTTAATTAACGTCGTGATTCGATTTTTAAAATTTATTATCTCCCTGCATCCATTATTCAAATCGCGTTGTTATTGCAGATATGGCCGACAATCGTAATATTTTTTCTAATAAATATGTGTATCCAAGTTTTACTAAATTTATTATTGATGTAGAACCGAACGCAGGTGGTGGCCCGCCATTCAATATGGAGGAATCTGCACGCTGGATGGCCAATATGCAGCAAATGTTCAGAATGATGAGTCAATCAGGTGAGTTTCTAATTTTTTTTTTACATGTTATTCAAATTTTACCAGCTTTAATTTCCTTAGCGGGGATTGCATCCCCCATGCCATCAGCTTCATCACCTGTTCCAAGTGCCAGCAGAACTGGATCTAGTAGATCGGAACCCCCTCCCAAGAAAAGGAAACCTGGTATTTATTTGATTTAAAAATTTTAAGTGATGTATAATTCAATTACAAATTATTATTTGTAGGTGCTTTTGGAAACCAAGGTCTTGGCCCCATCAATGGAAATAGGGGCACATCACGGTCCCTTCAAGCCCAACAGCTTTTTTTAAGTGATGGTTCTGGACCTTCTAACTCTGCTGCTCCCATTGGCGGAGGAAGTACTTCTGGAGGTATTGTTTGTATATATATTTGGAAAATTTTCTGTTTTCTTAAATACTCTTTCTCTTATTTCTAGATCAAACGTTTTCTAAAACGTTTGTTTTGCTTACGAAGAGAGGTGCAACGATCCCAGACGCGGTAACCCTCCTTGAACTTAGCGAAAAAGGCTGCGGAGAAAAGAGTGTGACTCTTTCTCCTAGGGACACAAAGAAAGAAGTCATGAGAAAATTAAAACAGTGAGATTTACTATACAATTTTAAAAAATTAAATCTTTTTAATGAAATCAAAATTTTAAAACAGAGAATTTCCAGTACTTGAAGATGAGCAGCAAGCCATCCAATGGATGAAAGGGGAGGGTGGAAGAAGTTCGGCACTCGAGGGGATCACAGTGAATGATTCGCCCGTATTCTGGATGACTGGCTCTCAGATTAAGGTAAATAGAATCGCTAAAAATAATGAAAAATAAAATTATATTTAATTTTTTTCTTACTTTTCCAGAAATTGACTTGCGGAAAAATTTACCTAGTCCCGCTACAGAAAGACATACGGCTACGTCTTGACTCTGATGAATTCCTCGTGTGTCAATGGTGCTACTCAACACTTACAGCTGAAGAAATTGTCGATCACATTGAATCATGCCCCAGAAATCCAGCCACTGTTGCCGGCGATGAAGAAGTATTCACTCCATTTTCAAGTCCCAACCGAGCTGGATCTCCTCCAATCATCGATATCTCTGAAGCCGTGCCTTCCACCCTACAGTCTGATGAAGCTCCTCCAGGGGGAAGTGTGTCTCACGCCTCTTCCTCAGATCAACCAATTTTCAGCTGTGAAACGGTTGACGCTCAACCCATCATTTCGATGCTTCAGGCACCTACTCCTCTCAAAAGAAACGAGGAGAAAGCCTTCTCCAACTTCAAGCAATTCGTCAAGAATGCCGAAGCTGGCCAACTGGTTAACGGTCTGAATGGGAATACCGTGAACACCTGTGCCATTTTCAAGTGGATCACGGGAATCAATTCTCCGATCACGGGAATGACTGCTCCGATAATCAATGTCTCCTTCTTACCGGACTCTGTCGACCCTGTCTACCCTACTGTCACTCCCAATTCGCTGTCACTCCCAACAATCACAGACTATTCTGAATTGTCAGGATTGTTGCTCTGTGCGATTGCCTCTTACGATTGCGATGATTAATTTGAATGCATCCTTCAACTATTGTATCATACCCAAGGTGATGCAGCGATACTCGGAGATCGCAAGTTTTTTCCCCTGTATGATTGCGCCTTACCATAGCGGTAAATAACTTTGATGTATCTTTCAACTTCTGCTTTATAACTAAGATGATGTAGTGATTCCCCACTGTCACTCCCAACTCACTAGCCCTCCCAACAATTACAGAGTATTCCGAAATGGCTGGATTATTGCTCTGTGCGATTGCGTCGTACGATTACGCTAAATAACTTTGATATATCCTTAAACTATTGTATCACATTTAAGATGATGTAGCGTTATTCGGATATCGCAAGCTTAGTTGCCTTGTACAATTGCGTCTTACCATAGCGCTAATTATCTCAAATGTATCCTCCAACTTTTGTTTTATAACTAAGATGATGTAGCGTTATTCGGAGATCAAAAGGATGGTTAATCTCTACGATTGCGTTTGCCATAGCGCTTAATAACTTGGAATGTATCCTTCTTCAACTTTTGTTTTATATCCAAGAATTGTTATTCGGAAATCGTCAAGGATGTTGCCCTGTACGATTGCATCTTACGATAGCGCTGAATAACTTGAATGTATCCTCCAACTTATGTTTTATAACCAAGATGATGTAGCGTTCGTGATAGAATCACTTAATACAGAAAGTTTTTAACAAAACAACCGTCAGCAATGGGAAAAATAGTTATCATTTTTTTTCTTATGGTAATGAAGTAGAATCACTTTGGTTAAATATCATAGTATTGCCATGTAATTAAAATTTTCAAACGAAATTCATTGAATACCCATACAATTAAAAACTTTCAAGGAACATGTTAAATGATCTGTCAATTACCAAATTAACCATAAACACTGCTTCAAAACAGGTAGTGTTGAGGTATATTGCGCCGCTGTGATTGCGTCAAAACAGTATCGATCGACCCGCCGGCCAACATTGGGAATAATTGAGCCATCAAAGTTAAATGTAATAAAGTTAAAATTGGGTCGATTCACATTTTATTTAACTTGAGATTCTTTAGTGAATAGGACTAGAATGAGATCACTTTTGCGTTTAGAGAGAGCTGTGACTAGTCTATAAAAAGCCAAGAAAATGTTGATATCCGCTCCCGATGGAGAATCGGTTGTTGATGGCGTAAAATTAGGAGCGACTAGTACACCTGAACCGGTATTACTATTCAGCATCCCCACCAAGTTTCTGCAGTGTTCTGGTTTACCAGCAACACATTTTTGACCTAATGATAATAATAATAATAATAATAAATTAAACTGTAAAATAAAATGAATTTATCTCTATTACCAAGTATTTTGATGCAGTTCGAGAGCAACTGTTTAGCTGGTGGAAAAGAGTTAGTCTCTTCTTTTACGAGCTCTACAAGGATGTAAATAAGCGCCGCACCCGTTTCCAATACGGCAGGATCAGTAGACGCCCGGATGAACTCGAAAAAATTCTTCGTCTACCAAGAGGGTCGCTACGCAAAACTCTTTGACGGTCGGGTCCTGGTGGTAAGTCTTTTGAGAGCCCTCATTTGAGTAGCTTCTTGCCGTTTACTCTCCGCTTGGCTCCGGATGGAAACGTTCGCTCTCCACGGTGGGCACGTCAGCCGAATGACGGCTTCTCCGCTACACTTGCCGGTCTGCGTTTTAGCGTAGCTCTCCACTTTGGTGCTACTGAGTTGTCCCAGAAGGAGCTCTTCGTATTGACAATCTAAGTTAGTTAGTTCGGTAGTCTTTTGACTTAACTGTTCCGCCCGGATTGTCACCATTTCGAGGTGGCGGTTGAGATGACTTTGGAGTTCCTTCACTTTCTTGGAAATGGCCGGTGAAAGACCGGCAGGACGCTGAATATGGATTGATTCCTGCAGTATGACGGAGAGTACATGACGGAAACTTCGGCCGCTGACAAGTTGAGCTGTTGTAGTAGCTATAATCCGCCTGGATGAGCCGTTGAAATACATCCAAAAGTTTTGTTTGACTGTAAATAACACTTGGGCAGGTGACTAGCAGGGGGAAGAGGTGGCAAAAAACGACCAAAACGGCTCGGTGCTGCCCCGACATGCTGTTACCAATAGATCGATTACTGCTGAACAAAAATTCCGACAGTCTGTACCCGGCACTCGTCACTGATATAGAGCAGCAAATCAACTGAAAAGGAGCTCTACATTCTTTCTCAAAATTTGAAATTGTGGGTCATCTTGGAGTTGGCGTACGTGTCGAAAGGCTCTTCCAGTCTGACGGATCGTCCGTTAAAAATCTTCAGGGTAGCAGTCGAGAGTGCGAAGACGGGAGTTTGAGCACGATATTTCAAGCCCACTGAACGAAGAAAGTAGAACTCCACGATATGGAGAAGCTCACTAAAAACTGAACGGAATCCGATAAGAAATTAGACGCCAAAGCTGGAACGACGGATGAGGGTGCAATTGCGCCGGAAGTCTGCCATGGATAGAGACCACTTCGACGAGGAGTAGAGCCATTTTCTGATGGAATCCAGGACTGAGTAAAGGTCTTGTCCGTCCACTTTCTAAAGCCCAATTTAAACGAGTCAGGATCGTGACGGCCAGCTGGTGACGAGTGGAATTCTGCGTTCTGTATCACGCAAACGCTTGGGTCAAATTAAGTTGGATACTACTGAGCGAGAGGCAGTTCCTTAAAAAAAATCAAAGTTGATGGTGGTTGTTGTTCTGTCCTTTTTAACCTCTTCATAACGAAAGAAACGATCGGCATATGTCTTCTGGCCAGGAATATCAAAGTGAAGCAAAGCTCTCGTATTCTAATTTCCATCAGCTCCTAAGCGACGAGATGGAGAAAGGTATCCTCCACATTGGATTACGGCTAATTCTCCGGTGAATCAGTTATCGAAGATAAAATGACCAAGAAAACGAACATTCCCGGTTTCGGTAGCTGGATAAGTAAAATTCCTTGATGGATTTTAGCTTTACGAGTTCACCACAAATTTCCGAACGCCAGTTTAGTCAGAGATCGAGCCGCAGACGACGAATTAGACTGGATAGACGAATCTGGCTGAGGAGGTGCTACGAGCGCTGTTGTCTTGTCCGTATGAGCGTATTTACTTCCTTTGAAACTAGATGCTCGTGCTCTCTTAACAATCGCTCCATTATATGATCATCTATGGGACGACGAATTTGCCATAGATCCCTCCACATATCAATAACGTTGCTGACAGTGTGCACCACAAGTTGATCTACATCTTTAGTTGAATTATTGTAACAAACTTCTTAATATGTACGCAATCCAGTTCCTAGTATGGGTAGCAAGTGACGAAAGAACTTGATCCTGCTCCCGGAGACAAAAAGTGCAGCAGAAGATGTTTGCTAAATTTAGTTGACTACTGATCAAAGCCAACCGATCGCCATCATTCCCCGATAGATTGTAAGGCACTTATAAATATGGACGAGCCCATCGACTCGTCAATCCTGCAGGGCAGCGAAAGATGTGGTGAGGTATGAAGAGGTAATCTTCCTTCCGGGCTCGTCTAAGAATACAGACGGTCACGTAGTTTATCCAATAATTGAGCTGATCAACAAAGATTCGACCTTTGAAAGATCAATGGGGAAACGCGAAAAAAAACAGAAATACTCCTGTGCTCTTGTCCTGCACTATTCCAAATGAGAAAATCTATTCAAAGCTTCAACCGGATGATTTTTTTTTGCAATAGCTGTCCATGGCTGGGAAGCAGGAGCTTCAATATCTCGGTCAAACACTGTCAACTCTCTCTCCTCTTTCAGGGTGTTCCTGAATGCGATTCGACAGTGAAGGAATCAGCTGAGGCGGTTGTAGAGACGATGCTGCTCTAGATTTTTCCGATAGGCTTTAATATGACACTTGAAGTTTAAACTGATTTGTTTCTTGTATTTTTTAGGAATTTGAATATGACTAAAATATATTCACATTTTCTCACTTTGTCGGCCATCGTTTTTGTTATGATATAATTTATTTATGATACGTATTATTGACGTATTTACACTGGTACTTTGGTCAGTCCGTAATAGATAGCAGTAGTGGTCCCCGACTCCCTGTTCGCTAACCTATAATACATTTCACGACTACCTAACACAAACAAAGCCTTTACTAGCTAGTACCGCTTATTGTGCGATGGTGGCAAAAAATTATGCAGTGTTTACCTTTCCATTTTATGACCCATTCATTCATATATGGTTCTATTGTTCTATTTTTCAGAAGTAATCTGAAATCTTGATTGGGTACGTACATTTTTTTCAGTAAAAGGGAGAAATTGAAATTATTCGGCTAAAAGAGCCTAAGTGGCGGCAGCACCACCACCTTTTGTCAACAGCAGCTGCGGTGCAACATTCTTGATTGAGGTGTTGGTAAACCATTTATTGAACGTCTGATTGTCAGACCCAAACAATTTTATTTGAAGGAGGAGCCCAAAAGTGTTGTTGATGTACTTGAAGGAAGGATCCAGAAAAGTGAAAGGATTGTCATCATCATGAGAGGAACTCCCAGGTCTGGAAAGGCCCATCTTGCTTGGCCCATCTTGCTCGTGGTGAAAGGAGGAGGGGCTGTGCTGACTGCTGAGTACTGATCACTTCTTCTACAATTGTCATGGAGAACACATCTTTAATCCTGATGGGTATAAATAATGTACTACACTATTAAAAATCATGTTTTTTGATTTATTGTGAATTTAGTGCACTTCCAAAAGCTCATGAATGGAACCGGAAGAGAGCTGACTGGGAGTTGAAAGCTGGAACAAATTCTGTAGTTATTGACAACACCAATCTGGAACCATGGGAGATGCAGCCCTATATTTACTTGGCTCTCAGGTATAACTTTCAAATTCTCATTAGTATCTCCTCTTTTCAACACTTTTCCTTTTGAAATAGGTATTCTACTGGGTTGAATTGGTTGAACTAGACACACCTTGGCGTAGCGACGTCCGAATGCTATCACAGAAGAATACCCTAGTTCCTCGCAAAAAAATCAGCATGATGGTCAAAAAGCATAAAGTTCCAATCGATATAGTGTCCGTAATTGAAGAATGTCGTCGTAAAATGAACAATTTTCCATCCATCCGTGTACTGAATCAACCTGTTCCCTCCGTACCTGCACCGAAACCACCTGTCGATCTTGTCGCTACTTCAATGAGCCAACCCATCAACGGAAATTGGCGCTCTCGTACTCCTTCTTCTTCCTCTTCCAATCATTCCAGCGGCAAAGATGAATGGTCATTAGCTTCTCCTAGTGTCGCACCTGTATTCCCTCCTTTAGGAAGCCTTCCCGACGTTGCTGCCTCTGCTACAAATGCTCTGCTAGACGATTTGAGTCCTATGCCAGTCTGCGTTGAAATTGGCATCAAAACTTCTCTTGCCGATCCTACGCTCTCTACTTTAGATTGTAAAAGCCGCTCTATTCAGTCCTCCAGAATCGTTCCCTATTTCCATAGAGCCTCTAGCTCTAAATTCATGCTCGACAAAGGGTGCAACACGGAAGAATTCGTTGAAGATGTAGCTCCTTCTCGTAAATCACTTTCAATCTTAAAATCATATTTTCCTACATCAATGCCAGCCCAAGATTTAGCTGATGTTTTGGATCAGTGTAACGGAGATTTGACTTGGTAATAATCTATTTTCTAACATTTTTCAAACTCGAATCTAAATTTTGGTTTATAGGGCCGTAAATTTACTGTTGGATTCTGGATACGAGTGCGCTTCCGAAATGTTTACGGATGACGCACAACTAGAGGATGATATCGGGTATACTGAATCAGAGTTGCAATCCCCTGAAGCCCATCTACTTGTACCGAGGGATGAAGAAACTTATTCCTGCACTTCATCCGAAGCTTCGTCATCCCAACAATCTTCATCGACTCCATCAGCATCATCATCTGAAGTGGAATCCGCCAGAAGTAATTTTCAATTTAAACCACATTTGAAGTGCTTTTTAAAATAATTATTTGTAAATTTAGAACACGTTGAAGAGTGTTTCAAGCTGACAGACACTCTAAGCGATCAAGCCCGTAGAATTTGCGGCAAAGAAGATTACAGTAAATTCCGGGCTTCACAAATCAGCAAAGCTCGACATCCAACTCCCGAAGTAGACAACCACATCGTCGGCTTGCCCATAGACATCCATCAGCCCTCAAGTTCAACAGATAACTACTCCTATTCAGAGATAATGGAAGGAGACGTCAATCTAGAACTCTATCAGCCTCTGGAGATGGCTAGTCCTCCAACATCTTCGGAAGATGAAGTCGGCGGATTTCATGTCGGAGGAGCCATGATTCCGATGACTCTTGAACCCACTTTCGTCAATCAACTCGTTAGCCTTTTCGGTGCACCGGGTATGAAGAGGAACGGCCCTTCCAATCGACCCGTCTCGTTCGACATTCCCTGGTCTCTTGCTGAACAGATCTACATGCACTGGTGTGCCAGTTTAGTGAGCGAGGAAGAAGAAAACGACTTTACCCTGACGGATCTGCAGGAGTCAAGTTTTCAGATGGATCTTCTCTTTTCGAGCTGTCTGCCTTCAATCTTCATCTCGCCTACGGGACCATCAACGAGTGCGTTACTCTACATCTCCCATATCAAGAAAGACGGACGTTTTGTTATATTAAGTGACGAAAAAGTGGTTCTGTTTGAGAATCCCCGGCTACTTGTACATACACTGTCTTCTTTAGTCATAATGTCGTGATTTATTGTTCCTTTTCTTTATTTTGGCTGTGCTGTAATCATATGTGTTTCGTCCATCTGCGAAATAGCCTCTGTAGTCACTATACACTGACAAATAAATGGCGTAGACGTGTTTTTAGAAATGTGCTGTTGATTACACTTGGAATAAGAGAGCCCTAGAGTTCTAGAACCTGTAAGTTACCGAATTGGTATATTTATTTACACGACCTTGCCATATTTTAAAAATGAATGATATCCACTGTCTGGGATCAAACATTATGTAAGGCATAGATTAATATAACGGTAAATAAATAAAAAATTTGTGTGAAGTATGAACGACGATTTCCAGCTTTAATATTCACGTATTGTAGCGCTATAATTTTTAATGATATATTCCCTTTTTATTAATTTTGCATTCGAGAAACTAAAACATTTCATCAATATTTTACAATTAAAAAATTAAATTTAACCCAAATGTAACAAATAAGAAGTTATTTAATATCTACATAGTTAGGCGACTCTTTTTATGCCAATGGATAGCTGCTAAAACCATGTAATAATTAGTTATATTGAAAGAGGGATTATATTCTCATTAAAATACGTCCAATATTTGCTTGCATTCACTATCGATTTAGAAAATGGAGTTTAAATTGTCATATTCGTAATCTTCTTGTTTTCCTGATTCCGAATGTGTACGCATTTGTAAAAATCGAAAAAGTTTTGGCTGATTTTCGGCTGATTTGGTATTTCATTTGATGAACCGGCTGCCCTGTATTACTGACGCCCAGTGTGCGGCGTGGCTACGTCCGGCCAAAAATAAAGCGTACCATCGGATGTGGCCTGAGAGTATAAATTAAAACCAAATATAACAAATTAAGGGTTATTTAATATCTCCATAGTTTGGTGAATCTTTTTATGCAAACAGATTGCTAAATAAACTGTATATAAGCTTAACATATTGAAAGAGGGATCCCATTGTCTCAGAAATTGATACAATATTTGCTTGCATTCATTACTAAATTCCAAAATTAAATTTTAATTATGGTATTCATAATCTTCATGCTTTCCGGATTCTAAATATGTAATCATTTTTAAAAATTGAAATAGTTTAAGCGGGTTTTCGGCTAAATTTATACTGTATTTGACGAGTCCGGCTGACCCTGAATACCGACGCCCAGAGTGCGCGGCCAAACCCGGCCAAAAACGAACCGCGTCATCGAGTGTGTCCTACAAGTGTAAATTTTAACAAATTTTAACAAATTAGGAGATATTTAACATCCCCATAGTTTGGTGAATCTTTAAACGCAAACAGAAATCTAAGTAAACGGTATAAAAACTTCACTATCTTGAAAGAGGGATTGCATTGTCTCAGAAAATGATCCAATATTTGCTTGCGTTTGTTAGTTCCGTCCAAATTGAAGTTGAAATTACTATATTCATAATCTTCATGCTTTTCTGATTTCAAATATGTATTCATTTTTAAAAATTGGATTAGTTTGAGCAGGTTTTCGGCTAAATTTGTATTGGAATTCATCAGATCGGCTGACCCGCCATACTGACGCCCAGAGTGTGCCGCTATGCCCGGCCAAAAGTAAAGCGCGTCATCGGATGTGGCCTGAAAGTGTAAATTTTAACCAAATCTAACAAATCAAGGGTTATTTAATATCTCCATAGTTTGATGAATCTTTTTATGCAAACAGATAAATAATTAAACTGTATATAACCTTAACATATTGAAAGAGGGATCCCATTGTCTCTGATATTGATGCAATATTTGCTTGCATTCGTTACTAAATTCCAAAATGAATTTTTAATTATGGTATTCATAATCTTCATGCTTTCCCGATTCTAAATATGTAATAATTTTCAAAAATTGAAATAGTTTAAGCAATTTTTCGGCTAAATTTGTATTGAATTTGATGATACCGGCCGACCCGTCATACAGAAGCCCACACTGCGCAGCCATAAAGCCGCCCAAAAATGAAGCGCGTACGTCAGCAAGTGTGGCCTAAAGTGTTAGTACCAATCGAAGAAATAAATAAGACTTATTTTTATCCCCACATAGCTAGGCGAATCTTGTTATGCAAATGGATAGATGATATTAGACTATACAAACTAATTCTATCGAAAGAGGAATTGCATTCGCATGGAAATGCGTCCAATATTTGCTTGCATTCATTATGTATTTACAAAATGGAATTTAAATTGCCATATTCGTAATCTTCATGTTTTCCCGATTCCGAATGTGTCCTTTGTTTTACATATTTAATTAGTTTGAGTATAATTATTGCTGAATTTCTACGGAAGAAACGATCCGACCTCCCTCGTGAAAATTATTCGTTTTAAAATTAATACATGATCGCGCATTGCAATGGGACAAAAAGGTGAATGTTCCCATTTCTTTATCTGCAAGAATATATTAAATATCTATTATTAATTTTGAATTCTTAGACAGATAAAAAAGTTTGAGATGTTTTTTTAAAAGATGGAACAGTCCACTTGATTCATATAAGGTATACAGGACTTCCTTTGCTGAAAAAAAATGTTCGATCTTTATAGCTGTCACATTTTATAATAAAAATATTACAAATTAAATATATTATTGTAGATCTCAAGAAGGCGATCATTTTTATTTTCGTCCCATTTTAATACGATCATCTGTTTATTTTTAATTAAATATCAAAGTTTCCCAATAAAGGCGGGAAAACGCATTGTTTTCCCGAAAATGTCATAATGGGCCCTATCGTAATTTGACTCGTTCGGCATCATTTTAACCTCGTTCGGAAGTTTTAATTACTGAAATGTGATCGCCTTGAATCCAGGCACTTGCTTTAGCCTAGTTTGCAATTATTTGACCACTGGAAAGTATTGATAATTGCATCGAAAGACGACATTTTTTGACAAAAGCTGTCAAAACACTTTGTCAATGCCGCGGGCGGATGCTGTTAAATAATAACCCTTAATTTTTTCCCCCCAAAGAGTTGTGTACTGAGTACTGGTTTACTTTTGAATGATTTATTGGGAGAACTCTTCATCTCTTTCATCATTCCAGTAATAAATCCCAGCTTTTAAATGCTTTTAAATTAAAGGTAATAAAAACTTTTCGTGCGCAGTCTGGCAATGCTGGCTTTCCCGATCCCATCCCGTCAACATTCGCTTTTCTCTTGTGAGTCGTCTGTCATTTGGACTGCTTGAGGAAATCGTGATTTTATTTCTCTTTCTTGTTGATTTTGATTGAAAGCGTCTTCAATGTTTTTATTAAATTCATCATGGATGTTGCTGCCGGTCAACAAGCACCTAACAAATTCAAAGATGAAGTAGGTCAGAGATGTCAGAAACTCTTTCTTGATATCCTTGAAGGGTAAGTAATTATCGATTCTTGTAGTAGGTGCTTGATTTTTAAACCCACAATTCTTAGGCCTAATTTATTGACGATTTTCTTTACAGTTTTGAAGTCCATGGTCAACACAAGTATTTGGAAAAGGCAAAAGAATTAGTGAAACACGAGTGCAACACTCTCCAAGTTAGCTACCAGGATGTCGAATACAGTAATCTGGCATCAACCATTATTATTGA
Organism: Chydorus sphaericus; assembly: GCA_030141595.1. Taxonomy (NCBI): domain Eukaryota; kingdom Metazoa; phylum Arthropoda; class Branchiopoda; order Diplostraca; family Chydoridae; genus Chydorus; species Chydorus sphaericus. Next base: position 18,558,347 of record CM057932.1, on the reverse strand, counting down.
ATACTATAGGTAATTTGTAAATTATTATTTTTTTTTAACTCCAATGTACAATGTAATTCCTTATTTTCTAGAGTCTACTTATTTTTATGCCAGGCTATATATGGCTATGTGAGGGAGAAGGCTGATTTCAATGTAGAGAAACATCTTTACATCAGTTTTGTGGATGTCAGCTCCAAGTACAAAGTTCGTGATTTGAAGACTGCCAGTGTGGGAACTCTGTTCCAAATTTTTGGCCAGATGATTCATAATCATCCTGTCCATCCTGAACTTGTCACTACTACCTTTGTCTGCCTGGATTGCCAGACTATTATTAAAGATTTAGAACAGCAGTTCAAAGTAAGTTTTATAACTATCACATTATTTTATAAAATGTAATCTAATATATATTTAATTTTTCAGTATATTAAACCTTTTGTGTGTCGCAATCCCATTTGCTTCAACAGAACTCGCTATTTGTTGAACGTGAACAAATCTCGATTCGTCGATTTTCGAAAAGTCCGAATGTGGGAGACTCAGGCTGAGTTGGCCCGCGGTTGTATTCCCAGGAGGTATGTTTATTAGCAAAAAATATTCAGTATTCCAATCATGCTAACGTAATAATAAAAGTTTCCTTCGCAGTGTTGAAGTCATTCTAAGAGCTGAAGCCGTCGAAACTGCCCAGGCTGGTGACAAGTGCGATTTCACTGGAACGCTCATCGTCGCCCCCAGTGTTGGCTCCATCTCAGTTCCAGGTGCCCAAGCAGAGAGTGGGGCACGCAAAAATAATGAGGGACCGGACACTGAAGGTGTGCGTGTTCTCAAAGCTTTGGGTGTTCGTGATCTAAACTACCGCTTATCCTTCCTCGCATGTGGTGCTGTGCTAAGCAACCCCATGGTAAAATTTAGAATCTGTTAAACATCTGTATTCCTTAATATTGTAATATTTTCTCCGTGTTCAGTTTGGCGACAAAGACCTTCATCAAGAAGAAACGACGGGTGTCGAGATCAAGAACCAGATGTCTGAACAAGATCGGAATCAAATCTACAAAATGACGAAAGATATTAATCTTTATGACAACTTGATCAAGAGTCTTTTTGCCACTATCTACGGTAACGACGAGATCAAGCGTGGAATCCTTCTCATGTTGTTTGGTGGTGTACCAAAAGAAACGATCGAGCACACAACACTCCGCAGTTCTATCAACGTTAGCGTTTTCGGTGATCCTAGTACTGCCAAACGCCAGTTTCTTAAACAGGTAACAGTTTTATCAAGTCACTATAAAAGGCTCGGTGTAATAAATTTATAACGATGTGTTAACAGGTGTCTGAGTTCACACCTCGAGTGGTTTACACGTCTGGGAAAGCATCCAGTGCCGCCTGTTTGACAGTTGCCGTCGTCCAAGCAGAAAAGAGCTACGAGTTCGTAATTGAAACCGGCGCTTTTATGCTGGCAGATAACAGCGTCTGTTACATCGACGAATTCGACAAAATGGATCCACGCGATCAAGTAGCTATTCACGTAGCTATGGAACAGCAGACCATCTCTATTACTTATGCAGGAGTCAAAGCTACACTGAACGCCGGTGCTTCCATTTTGGCCGCTGCTAATCCGATAAATAACCATGCCTCTTCTTTACTATCTTTTTTCCTTGTATGAGAAAGTGTGATAAACATAGTTACACAATTTAGAAATTACAAATTATTGAAGAATTCTGTCTTTATTTTTTTTAAACAAGAGGCACTACAGCATCTAGGTTGTAGAAACGTATACAGATACAATTTCACATGACAAATCAGATGGAAAGACATATAATCTTGATTATAATTTGTTCCTGATAACGAGTTTAGAAAACAGATAAGGAAAAAAAGAGATTGGGAATTATCATCAAACTAATCGTAATCCCGCAATGGAGGAAAGAGCCAACTGCCGTCACACAGGCGTTTTCCATTTCTTGATAATCAGTAGTGTACACATCTAACTAGTCGTAAACCCGCACTTGAGGAAAGAGCCAACTGCCGTCACACAGGCGTTTTCCATTTCGAGATAATCAGTATACGACGGGAGACGGAGTGAAAAGTAGCAAGTGCAGACTTTGGGGAAAACGGGCTCGACACTATCAGGTGCAAACGAGACAGTAATCTTCCGATCGGTCTCCGTCAAGATTTTCGATCCGGTCAACCAGTAGTAGATGGTTTCGGGGTCTATTTTATATACACCATCCAGCCCGTAGGAGAGATCCCTTCTAGCTGCTTTGGCGACAAACTCCTTGTAGTTCTCCAGCGCCCTGCATTCATTTCTTCTCATTGTATGATCAACTTTCAGTCTCGAAAGCACAGTCGAGACATCGAGTTTCGGATTTTCAGGGAAAGCAACTTTCAAGCCGGGGTTCTGGTCCAATAACTATGAAGAAAATTTAAAAAAATATAATATTTTTTAAATTAAAAAATGTATATTATTATTCCTCACCGTGGCGATGCCACAAACATTCAATCCCTTTATGAATTCGTGTTGTCTGTTTGACCTAAATTTTAGGTAGTAGTCGTACATTCCTTTAGTGCGAATTCCGCACTGTAGAATTGCAATTCCTGCAAAAAAATAAAAATGAAAAAAAGTTTAAGAGTAGATAATTATAAAAACTAAATACCAAAAAATAGTCCCGCAGCAAAATGAATATCATCGATGATGTCGGGGTCGAGTCCGTTGTCTGGAACATTCCCTGGTAGGGCATAATTGTCGAAATGATGGACAAGTGAAGAAAAAAATCTTGCCGTAATCCACCATGGTCCCTTCCGTCCTCCCCTTCGAATGTAACTGAAATCGGCTTACGAATATTCCCTCTGAAAAAAAGTATAATATTATTTTATATATGGCACACTATAAAAAATTTTAATAATTTTTTACATGAAAGATTCATCTTTGCAAAGAGAGTAACCCTTTTCGATGAGGGAGACCCGGGTAACTTTAATTAAATTGGCCTTCAGACTCAAGTCCATTCGTGCTTGGACATCAGAGCAAGTCATAAATTCCCTTTTCTTCTTTTCAATGATTTTCAGGGCATCTACAGAAAGATAATATTGAAAAACAACAAATCAATAATAATAATAAACATATAGACTAATGTTTTTTTACCTTCCAAAGTAAGATTGTCTCCTACGGACAATTGTGAAACTGGAAACGGTGGAGCTGGTGCGGAGGAGAGCTCGCGCTCAAGCCTGGAAATCGGACGTAAAGGAGTGCGACGAGTAACGGGTCGCAGAGGAGGGAAAGTCGGATATAACTGAGAGCGACGCGTAGCGGTAGATGGGCCAGCGGTTCCCTGAAGAGAGGAAACCGAACGAACCGAAGTACGACATGAAATGGCTGCCGGTTCACAAGATAGATTGTGCTCATAGATGTGGTCAATGTAGAATCGGTCAGAGCACCACTGGCATGTGACGCAACCAACATCTTCAAAATGCGAGCCTCTTGAAGCACTCAAAGGAGGCGTACTTGTAGCGGTAGATGGGCCAGTGGATCCCTGAAGAGAGGGAACCGAGCGTACCGGAGTACGACTGCATGTAGCGGTAGATGGGCCAGCGGATCCCTGAAGAGACGGAACCGAGCGTACCGGAGTACGACTGCATGTAGCGGTAGATGGGCCAGCAGATCCCTGAAGAGAGGGAACCGAGCGTACCGGGGTACGACATGAAATGGCTTGCGGTTCACACGATAGGTTGTGCTCAAAAATGTGGTCAATGTTGAATCGGCCAGAGCACCACTGGCACGTGACGTAACCAACATCCCCTTCAAAAGGAGGCGTGCTTGTAGGCCGCTCTGGATTGCTGCGGCAGTTTTCAATGTGGTATACAATTTCTGCTGCCGTCAAAGGTGCGAAGCACCAGTGGCAAGCAAGATAATCACCATCGTCGTCGCTTGAGTTTGATCCTATTGATAAATTTACTTTACTTTACTGAGAAAGAGTAATTGCATAATACATTATTAAGAATTTAAAATAAACATACCATTTCTGTTTCTATTTAGAATTTCTGATTGATGAGGATGGTTATTCACCCTTGGAACAGGTGATGGTGGAATAGAGTGTGCGGTCCCTGCAATTATAGTAAATTATAACATTTTTAATTACTTGACAAGCTTAACAACTTACTTTGTTGATTCATCATTAACGTTTGCTGCATTTGAGTGGAAAAAAGGGGAGCAACATTCATCCCTGCGAAGACAAATACCACTCTAAATAAATTGTAAATATAATGACATTTAATGAAAATTACCTTGTTGATTCATGAAATGTAACATTTGCTGCATATGAGTGGATAAAAGGGGAGCATTCATCCCTGCAAAGACAAATACCACTTTAGGTAAATTTGTAAATATGACAGTTAAAGCAAATTACCTTGTTGATTCATGAAATTTAACATTTGCTGCATTTGAGTGGAAAAAAGGGGAGCATTCATCCCTGCGAAGACAAATTAAAATAATTAAATTGAAAATTTTTTTTTAATAAAAAAAAATTACCTTGTTGATTCATAGTATTAAACATTTCCTGGATTTCAGCGCAAGCACGGCTTGCTTCGGCCATGTTGAATCCCAGGCCACTATTCGATTCTACATAAAATTGTATTTGTTTAAACTTAAGTAAAAATGATATGATGTTATATAACTAAACTTACGATTGTTGGCCATTATTCCACAAATCAAAGACAAATTTAGATGATAAAAATTATGGATGCCAGTAGATAAAAAAAATGATAATCTCACAGTTTAAAAAACAAACACGATGCGTTCTTCACGAAGGTTACAAGTTAAATATAATTGGTGAGGCCAATGAACTTTAATTCAATTTTGAATCCAAAAATATATAAAAAAAGGTCAAGCGCATGATCGAAAGCATTCGCCGCCAGATGACTCTTAATAACAGTCAGCCGATATTTGAACAAGAAAGAAACCGTAAAAATGTCCATGTTCCATGACAACAACAGAAAAGTAGTGAGCAGAGAGTAACTTTCATCCAAGTTCATGATGCAATAACGTGAGATAATTAGTTAGCAAGTATAAAGCTGTATTCCACTTGTAAAATTGCATACGAGCAACAAGCTTCATCACTACGAGAAAGTGGATTAACTACGAGGACAAGTAATTTTCAAATTATACCTTAAAATTCGTCTCATCTTCTGTAATCATATTTCAACATGACGTAGATTGCTGTGGTGTACAAGGACAAAGATACTCGAGATGATAAAATAATTGTTGCTGTTCCAAAGGTGACATTTCCTTCTTGTTGTCTATAATCCTGCCAACATCAAAGCACTCACACTTATGACCATTGAAGGATTCGAGTACTTGCATCTTCAGTGGATATTACGCAGGATTTGTAATCTCACATTTTTATACAATTTGGTTTGATTAATGTTACTTTAATATTATTTCAATAGATTTTAGAATTTGAAAACACAACTGTTTGTTGGTATAGAGGCAAGGAATTTTTAAACTGGGTGATTTTGGTCTTGCCAAATCTTTTACTTTTCCCAATCACCAGTGTACTCATCAAGTTGTTACGCAATGGTACAGGTATCACCTGACTCTTTCTATTACATTTTTTTCTCCATAATTATTTTTTTTCCACTAGAAGACCAGAATTACTCTTTGGATCACGCATGTATGGGACGGGTATTGATATTTGGGCCGTTGGTTGCATCTTGGCGGAACTGCTCCTCAGGATTCCATTCTTTCCGGGTGAATCAGATTTGGATCAACTGACGAAAATCTTCATAGCAATGGGAACCCCTACAGAAGAGAATTGGCCAGTACGTATCCCATTCTTCACGCTTTAATCTTGTACATTTAATCAAATTATTTAGCTTTTTTTGTCTAATGAAGAGCTTGCCGGATTTCGTCCAATTCAAAGTGTTTTCTCCTTACCCACTTTGGTTCACCTTTTCAGCTGCTCCCGGAGACCTGCTCCAACTTTTGGCAAAGTTCCTTGCTCTTAATCCGGCTTGCAGATGCAGATGCACTGAATCCTTGCAAATGGCTTATTTCAGGTGATATTAACTTATCTAGAAGCCTCGTATTTCCTAAAAGCTAATCCTAACTGCATTCTTTCATCATTTCCTATTGCTACAAGCCGGCACCTACCCCCGGGCATCTTCTTCCATTACCAATATCCGTGATTAGGTACCAAGAGAAAAGTGACTGATATCGGAGATGGGGCCTCTCTAATAGCTAAGAATTTTTTTTTTGTAAAAAAAATTTTTTTTTTGTAATATTCCTCATTTTGTACGTCTCTCCCTTGATTGAAAGATGAAACATAAAAAAAAAGGAATTTTGGGTTGGTTATAAAGACACCATCTAAATGTATTCTCCAAGTCTATTCGTTAGTTTTTATATAACTTTACACCGCAATGCTCGAGCAGAGCTGGAGAGTTAGCTCACTTCCTGTACCACATCTGCGTCTTCATCATCCGCTTTACTTTCTTCTGCACCTGGAGAATGCCGCACATTAGAGCCTCGGCTGTTATTGGAGGGCATCCGGCCACATAGATAGCTACAAGGATGATCCTATCGCAATCACGAACCACAAAGTAAGAATATTGATAATAGCCTCCTCGGTTTGCACAACTGCCCATGGAGATTACCTTCAAAGCAATTGATAAATTTTACAAACTCTCTTCCTACATTAAGTGAGTAAGACATACCCATTGGGATACGGGCATCTGATCGTAGACCTTACGAAGAGCAGATGACATTTTATGGGTAAGAGTGAAGGCGACAATGATAACCTCGGTCTGCAGAGGTGAAGCTCTAAAGACGACACCGTAGCTATCCATGTCGTAGGTTGGAGCATCAATATGCATCATTTTCACAGCACACCAAAACAGACCAAAATTTAGGGGCCACAGAGATCCCTGACTAATTAAATAAAATTAATTATTATATAATATTGTGAAGGAAGTGTAAATGGTGATACTTTACCGAATGAGACAAATTGATGTAAGAATATGTTTGGGCTAGTTGAGAAGGTCATCAAAACGGGCAACATCTTCAAATTCATTGTTTAGATGTAGGAAAAGGGAAATCTTTTCTTATCTGGTACAACTGGACATAAGTAGGGTGAATCAACAAGACTATAAATTTTATTAATTCAATAATAGACATTTACCAGCAAGTTATTGTTTAAGTTGGCGAGTATAGGAGCGTTTTTGATGATGCCAGGGTAACATTTTACCAATCCAGAAATAATTACGCCTCGGAAGGCCCGCATTCTTAATAGCTTTAGTTATGAATCTAAAAATAGAGCAAATGTTCTGTGAAAACTATGAAAATTGCAAATATATAGAAGTAAACAAGCAGACGGCAAACTGTCTCAGTGTTTTGAAACTCCAGGGCTGCCAAGTGCAAACAAGGAATTAGGATGTTACCTAGCAACCCAATGACCGAATTACTAAGGGGTGTCTGCTAAATTTTAGAAACTTGAGTTGGAACAGAACATAACTACTACTTTGCTATCTTACATTATATAATTTATACATGTAAAACGTGAAAGAACTAAAAATGCAAAGTAATTTCTTGAAATCTCTTAAACGTAAAAATATTAATAAAATTATTAATGAATTTGTCTCATTAGGGACTTCCAACCAACAGAGAAGAAGGCAGCCAATTGTTTCTACAGAAAGACAACAAAGATTCCTTGAGTATATTCGTGGAACATCAGCTGCCTCTGATGAGGCTGCTAGTCATGGTATTGTAATTGATTATATTAAAACACAAAGAGAATTTCTAATGTTAAAAAAATAACATATTCTTATTTGAATTGTATCACTATGAAGAAGACACAGACCAGAACGGATATGAAGCCTTTTCAAATGATAGTTATGATCATGACGATGAATTAACTACAGATTCTTCAGATGATGAAATCCCCTGGGATGAAATCCCTTCTTGTTTTGCCAACCATCAAGAAAATGACAAAAGAAAAATTGGGCCACAAACTATCTTAAAAATTAAACAACTTTTAAGTAAGATATTTCCATAGCAAATGTTTCGAATATATGCTTAATTTCATGACACAAACTTTTAAAAAATTTAATGTTTAGAGGAAGGATTCAAAGTCAAGTACATTCAAAAGGAGCTTCAAATTCCATTAAGGACTTTACGTTATCACATGTGCAAACATGGGCTGTATGCCCGAAATTGGGATCCAATTTCTGATGATGACCTAGACAGCAAGGTCCAGGCCGTCTTGCAACAAGACCCATGTTTTGGTATGCTATTCTATATATTTTTTGGGATTATGAGTTATTTCTACTATACATATTTTTAAACTTTTACATTTTAGGATTCAAGATAGTTCGAGGATTAATTATTTCACAAGGTACAAAGGTCAGTAAATCAAGATTGATTGAAAGCTACAGGAGAGTCACTGGTGGAATGAGAAACCGCCCCAAGCCCAAAATCGTCAGACGCAGATATTTTGTAAGAAGTCCGCTAGCTATGTGGCATATCGACGGGCACCATAAATTAATAAGGTAATTTTTGTCGATTCTTTATAATTTCATTGTCGTTACCCACTTTTTTCATATATTAATATTTCACATGTATAATGTCAGATGGGGTTTCGTATTTCACGGTGCCATCGACGGATTCTCTCGTGTTGTCGTATACCTTCGTCTTTCGGACAACAACCGCTCTAACAGTGTTCTCCAGGCATTCACCGATGCCGTGAACATTTACGGTTGGCCGTCTAGAGTCCGAGCCGACCATGGAGGGGAAAACGTATCGGTGGGACGGGTCATGGTGTCTCGGCGAGGTGGTGGTCGTAGAAGCTTTATTCAAGGAAAATCTGTGCACAATCAACGCATTGAGCGTTTATGGAAGGACGTCTTTGAAAAATCTCTCGCAGTGTATTACGCAAAGTTCTAGTGAGTATTTTATAGAACTGTTTTCCTTTTTAGTTTCTTAACGTTAAGTAATAAATGCAGTAACCCGCCTCATAATTATAGTTAGAAATAATTGTCTTAATATATTATAGTGAAATGGAGCGTCTAGGTCACCTAGACCCAAGCAACAACATAGATTTATTCTGTCTCCACTATTTGGCCACGCCACTGCTACGTTCGGCAGCTGAACGGTTTGTTCTAGCATGGAACAACCATGGTATTCGCACCGAAGGGGAACTAACCCCTCTTCAACTTTTCTCGGCTGGACTAGAAAATTTGAAAAAACATTCTCGTGATTCTGGTGAATACATGACAGAATTGGATCAGGTATAATTGTTTCTATACAAAACATTTTCTATTTTTAATGAATCAAACGTAAATTTCTTAGGATGGTGATGAAGATGATAATACTGATGAAGTAATTCATCATCGCACCCCTGACCATGTTCCACGAGTAATAAATCCTCTTACACCCATTCAGAATGCTTTTCTCCCCTATCTGTTTGGTACAACTACTATTCGTCTTGCAAATTTTGATGAAGCTTACTTGAATTTAAAAGCTTTTGTTATGAATCCTTGAAGTACTAATATCTCTTTACTTCATTAAAAGATGTGGTAGTAATCAACTAATATAACCATTTTCAATACAAGATAACCACTACCTGATTTAGGGCTTTAATCATTGGTCATAATGGCAGTGCAATTACTCGCCAATAAGCTATTGAAACCATATAGACTTAAAATGTTGTATTAAAAAGTCAAATGGTGGATGATGCTTCCACTGTTGAATTGAATTCAACTTCAGCTTGGTTGGGATGTTTCTTTTGCACTTTAACTATATTTATGGCTATGTTCGTAAAAACATTAGAGGATTGTTTTTAAAATTAATAGCACTCAATTCGAAGTGGTCTACATCCATGGCAGACTTCCGGCTGTTGTACCCTCATCCGTCGTTCCAGCTATGGCGTCTAATTTCTTATCGGATTCCGTTCAGTTTATAGTGAGCTTCTCCATATCATGGAGTTCGATTTTCTTCGTTTATTGGACTTGGAATATCGTGCTCAAACTCCGTCTTCGCACTTTCGACTACTATACAGAGTATTTGTTATGGATGCTGTATCATCCTGAAAGAGCCTTCCGACACTTACGCCAACTCCAAGATGACCCACAATTTCAGATTTTGAGGAAGAATGAAGGGCTCCCTTTCAGTTGTTTTTTCTGCTCTATCAGTGACGAGTGCCGGGCACAGTCTGCCGGAATTTTATTCCGCAGTAATCGATCTATTAGTAACGTTCAGCATGTCGGGGCAGCACCGAGCCGTTTTGGTCGTTTTATGCCACCTCTTCCCCCTGCTAGTCACCTTCCCAGATGTTTTTTACAGTCAAAATAAACTGTTGGATGTGTTTCAACGGCTCATCCAGGCGGATTACAGCTACTACAAACAAGCTCGAAATCTTTTAGTGAATCAATGCCCCGGTTCTGTGCTCCTCATGCTGGCATTATTTATGGAAACCACCATTTCTATTTTTGTAAACTGAATAGGTAACTTATTTTCATGAATTATATTTATATTTTTAAACTTTCAAATTATTAATTTTTCATTTATATTAGATTAAATCTGACCGGATCTATGCCAGCTCCGGAATTGTGGCTCAACTTGCCAGCGGCCAAAGTTTCCGTCATATACTCTCCGTCATATTGCAGGAATCAAACCAAGTTCAGCGTCCTGCCGGTCTTTCATCGACCTTTTTCAAGAGAGTGAAGGAACTCCAAAGTTATCTCAACCGCCACCTCGAAATGGTGACAATCCGGGAGGAACAGTTAAGTCAAAAGACGACCAAACTAACTACCCAAGATTGCCAATACGAAGAGCTCCTTCTGGAACAACTCAGTAGCACTAAAGTGGAGAGCTACGCTGGAACGCAGACCGGTGAGTGTAGCGGAGCAGCAGTCACCCGGCTGACGTGCGCACCTCGGAGAGCGAACGTCTCCATCCGGAGCAGAGCGGAGGGTAAACGTCAAGAAGCAACTCGATTGAGGGCAACTATCCACCAAAATCCGACCGTTAAAGAGTTGTGCGTAGCGGCCCTCTAGGTAGACGATGACTGCTTCGAGTTCATCCGGACGTCTACTGATCCTTCCGTATTGGAAACAGGTGCGGTGCTTATTTACATCCTTGTAGAGCTCGTGAAAGAAGAAGACTAACTAAAAGTATCCACCAACTAGACAATTGCTCTCGAACTGCCTCAAAATACTTGCTCCTCATTTTACGTTTTCGACAACCGATCCTCCATCGGGAGAGGCTATCGAAGCTTTTTTTTTTATTCTTATAGACTCTTGACAGCTCTCTCTGTAAACGCGAAAGTGATAGCATTCCAGTTCTAATCAATAAAGTATGTCAAGTTAAAATAAAATGTGAATCTACCGAATGTTTTATTAATTACATTTAACTTTGGTGGAGCAATTGTTCCCAATGTTGGCCGGCGGGTCGATCGATACTGTTTAGAGGCAATCACGGTGGTGCAAGATATGGTCCAGCACTACCTGTTTCAAAGCAGTATTTCTGTGATATAATTTTATAACTGACTTATCATACAACATGTTCCTACGAAGTTTTAATTGTATTGGTATTCAATGAATTTCATTTGAAAATATAACATTGAACACAGGTAATTCTACTGCATTACCATAAAAATATTTATGGAAAACAAATTTTAATCCCGTTAATATTTATTTTGTTTAAATGTTTCTGTATTGACATTCTTTCACGAACGCTACATCATCTTGGATAAAAAACAATCAGAAGTTAAAGAACACCTTAAAGTTATTCAGCAATATCGTAAGACGCAATCGTACAGAGCAATAATACTGTCACCTTTGCATAACGCTACATGATCTTGGATATAAAACAATAGTGTAAGGATAAATCAAAGTTATTCAGCGTAATCGTACGACGCAATCGCACAGAGCAATAATCCAGCCATTTCAGAATACTCTGTAATTGTTGGGAGGGCTAGTGAGTTGGGAGTGACAGTGGGGAATCACTACATAATCTTAGTTATAAAACAGAAGTTTGAAAGATACATCAAAGTTATTTACCGCTACGGCAAGGCGCAATCATACAGGGGAAAAAACTTGCGATCTCCGAATATCGCTGCATCATCTTGGGTATGATACAATAGTTGAAGGATGCATTCAAGTTATTCATCGCAATCGTAAGAGGTAATCGCACAGAGCAGCAATTCTGACAATTCAGAATAGTCTGTGATTGTTGGGAGTGACAGCGAATTGGGAGTGACAGTAGGGTAGACAGGGTCGACAGAGTCCGGCAAGAAGGAGACATTGATTATCGGAGCAGTCATTCCCGTGATCGGAGCATTGATTCCCGTGATCCACTTGAAAATGGCACAGGTGTTCACGGTATTCCCATTCAGACCGTTAACCAGTTGGCCAGCTTCGGCATTCTTGACGAATTGCTTGAAGTTGGAGAAGGCTTTCTCCTCGTTTCTTTTGAGAGGAGTAGGTGCCTGAAGCATCGAAATGATGGTTTGAGCGTCGACCGCTTCACAGCTGAAAATTGGTTGATCTGAGGAAGAGGCGTGAGACACACTTCCCACTGGAGGAACTTCTTCGGACTGTGGGGTGGAAGGCACGGCTTCAAAGAAATCGACGATTGGAGGAGACTCAAACACACCTCGGTCGGGACTTGAAAGTGGAATGGAAAGTGGAATGAAGATTTCTTCATCCGCGGACAGATTGGCTGGATTTCTGGGGCATGATTCAATGTGCTCGACAATTTCTTCAGCTGTAAATGTTGAGTAGCACCATTGACACATCAGGTACTCATCAAAGTCAAGACGTAGTCGTATGTCTTTCTGTAGCGGGACCAGATAAATTTTTCCGCAAGTCAATTTCTGGAAAAGTAAGAAAAAAATTAATTGTAATTTTATTTTTCATTATTTTTTGCGATTCTATTTACCTTAATCTGAGAGCCAGTCAGCCAAAATACGGGAGAGTCATTCACTTTGATCCCCTCGAGTGCTGAACTTCTTCCACCCTCCCCTTTCATCCATTGGATGGCTTGCTGCTCATCGTCGAGTACTGGAAATTCTCTGTTTTAAAATTTGATTTCAATAAAAAGAGATATTTTTTAAAAATTGTATATTAAATCTCACTGTTTTAATTTCCTCAAGACTTCTTTCTTTGTGTCCCTAGGAGAAAAAGTCACACTCTTTTCTCCGCAGCCTTTTTCGCTAAGTTCAAGGAGGGTTACCGCGTCTGGGATCGTTGCGCCTCTCTTCGTAAGCAAAACAAACGTTTTAGAAAACGTTTGATCTAGATAACAGTATTTAAGAAAACAGAAAATTTTCAAAATATATATACAAAAACTACCTCCAGAAGAACTTTCTCCACCACCAATGGGAGCAGCAGAGGTAGAAGGTCCAGAACCATCACTTAAAAAAAGCTGTTGGGCTTGAAGGGACCGTGATGTGCCCCTATTTCCATTGATGGGGCCGAGACCTTGGTTTCCAAAAGCACCCACAAATAATAACTTGTTATTGAATTATTCATCATTAAAATGTTTTTAATAAAATAATTACCATGTTTCCTTTTCTTAGGAGGGGGTTCCGATCTACTAGATCCAGATCTGGCACTTGGAACAGGTGATGAAGCTGGTGGCATAGGAGATGACATGGGAAATGTCATTCCCGCTAAGGAAAATAAAGCTGGTAAAATTGAATTATGTTAAAAAATGTAGGACCACACCTGATTGAGTCATCATCCTAAACATCTGCTGCATGTTGGCCATCCATCGTGCAGATTCCTCCATATTGAATGGCGGGCCACCACCTGTGTTCGGTTCTACATCAATATTAAATTTAGAAAAACTTGGATAAACTGATTTCTAAGAAAAAATATTACGATTGTCGGCCATTTCAGTATACAAAACACAATTTGAATAATGGAAAGAGTCGATGCAGAGAGATGAAAATTTTTTAAATTAAAATCACGACGTTAAAACGCAAGACGCAATGCTTTCTTGTGTCTGGAAGAAGCATGTGTAACCTATTAGGCCGATCAATCTGTTTCAAATTTCTTATCGGAAAACAAGGCCAAAAGCATGGTTAAATTGGTCCACCAGATGTCTCTTGATAGCGCCCGGCAGGTGTCTCTTGAAGGCAATGCCAAAAATATAAATAGCAGACGATAAAGTATTCCAAACAACAGTGACCTGACGTTTCAAAATAATTGTAGCGTAAATAAAATGCAATAATAATTACTTCAAGAATTAATTAATTGCTCAAACATTCAGAGATATGAAAAAGTCATTTAGAGATATTTGGTCTGCATTAAGGAATGCATTGGAGGAAGCAGCCAAAAATTTTACTACAGATGCCATGAACTGCAACATCCAGGCAATCTTGCAACAAGACCAATGTGTTGGTATGATTTTTTTTAATGGTCTTCAATTATTTCTTCTACATATTTTTAACTTTTACTTTTTAGGATTTAAGACAGGGCGAGGATTAATTATTTTCCAAGAAACAAAGTTCAGTAAATCAAGACTGATAGACAGCTACAGGAGAGTCCCTGGTGGAATGAGAAACCGTGCCAAACCCACAATCGTCAGATGCAGATATTATGTGAGGGCTACTAGCAGTGTGGCAAATAGACAATAAGCACCATAAACTTATAAGATATTGTTTGTCAATTGAATAATTTCATACATTTCACTGAAAATTATTTAAATATTAATATTTATTATTGTACAATATTTCAGGTGGAGTTTCGCATGCTTCTATTAATGGCCGGGTTCTCACGTGGTGTCGTATACCTTCGTTTTTGGACATGAACCGATCTAACAGTGTTTTCCATGCATTTGCCGATGACTTCGTGAAAGTAACAACTCGAGAGAGAACGCGTTCTCTCTCATCCATACACAGTATTAACACACAAGTATCCTGAAAAAAAATTTATAAAACATGAAACCTGCTTTTTAAATAAATATACGGGTCTATTTGATAGTTAGATCACAGGTTAGATATTCCATTTAATTTTAAAATATTACCTTTTACGTTGTTTTGGATTTACTTGCAAAGTAAATAGCTAAATAAATTGTAAGTTTAAACATGAAAGTAGTTGTTGACATTAAAAAAATAATACACTCCTAGCTGAGTAAAAACAATAATTTTTGATACCACATCATCATAGTGTTATTTCCTACCGCTAGATGGCGCCACGCATTCGTTTAGAAGATTTCCTTTTTTGCATTTACAGCTGGATAAGTGATTCAAAAAAGGACTTCGTACTGGTTTCACTTTGCACATCTCAACTTTTCGCTTTTCACAACCCCTTTCTCAACTTTTGACTTCGGGTTTGAATCACATTTAATACTATATACAAAATACTACTTCATTACATTTTTTATTCAAATATGATTTTAAGTTTTCAATATCGAAAACTACAATTTGAGTTTGAATGATCATTAAATTTTTGAATAACTAGGGTAAAATGTTGGGTCTAAAGTAAAATGGAATGAGTTTTGCGATACATTTTGAGTTTGAAAAAAGCTTCTTTTACAATTGAAAAATAGGGAAAAAATTTAATGAAAAGTTGCACAAACTGCGCACCATACTTGAGACCAAAAGGAGAACGTACCGATATTGAATATGAAATATAAGAATAGAAATTCGAATAGTGCAACATACCAATGAGCGTGCGAATGCACAATTCTTCATGAATTATTAAAACGTTCCTCTCCTTAATCGTGATCTACATTATACATCATCGGGCGCTGAGTAGGGAACCTTAAGAGCTATCAAGCAGTATTATAGAGTAGATATTGTCTAAAACGGTAAAAATGTTAACAATAGAAAATGGGCCTGCTAAAACGTTTTATTGCTTTCAGTAGATCCAGAATATGACACACATCACAGCAAGCTCAGATTATAAATACTTAAACACCTCCACCATCGACTTCATTTTATGCCAGTTATACATTATTGGCATAAAATATTAGAAACAAAAATTTTCTCTTCGAACTAATATGAATAACCAGCAATGCGATCCGCTTGCTTGTAGCCAGTGTCAATGGCTGCATGAACAGTTGAATAGTAATCTTCTTGAGTTGCTTCTCCAGAAAATAACAAGCGGTATTTGTCGTTATCATCTTGCTCAGGCTCAAGTAAATCAGATGGCCAAACATTATTCTTGTCGCTTGCCATAGATCGGTAGCTGTACGAGCCACGGAAATTGGGATTAGAGTTCCAAGTCGAACGGATCACTCTGATCGGTTCCGTATAATTTTCAAATTCTTGCCCGATTGCTCCCTTCAACATCTTTGAACAGATACTCAAAAGCTGTGCTTCTGGCATAGTTTCAAATGAAGTATCGCTCCCGGTAACCCAACCTATCAGCATGTTAGGTTGAAATGTCATGGTGAAGAAGCCCGTTAGTCGACTAGTCCAGGTATTCGTTCGGTTCACGGGTGCGGTGAGGAAATTTACGCCACCCCAATAATTTCTGTCCCACCAAGGCTCGTCGAACTCGAGGATTAGCTTGTCTACCGTCCCGAAGCCTAAATTCTATGGAGTGATACTCGCATTCAAATGATTTTTTACCTGATAATTTCTACAATGAAATTCTGTACCTGAATCGCTTTTATTTTATAAGATGGAAGTGGGGGCGTGAACATAGTGGAATACTTCTGTTTCAAGACGCCCAGAGAGGCAGTGACGAGAACGACGTCCGCTTTGTACACTTGGCCATTGCTTGTGGTCACTGCAACTTGGGTAGCCGTACTTCCGTCGGGGTTCCACTTGATTGAAGTCACAAGGGAGTTGTATTTTATGATGGCATCAATGTTAACGTTTTTCTATGTTAAAAAGTCGAAAAATTAAGATAGTTAATGAAAAATGGAACCTTACTTTGATATGGTTAAATACATAGTTGTTTACATACCAGAAGCACAGGGAATAAAGAAGAATAGCCATTTTTCCAAGTAATATCTTCATCTCCTACCATATCCTTGTAATTTGCGTAGCCATATCCACTAACATCTAACCAGTTAGGGGCAGGTGTTTCGATACCTTGAACTCTATCATCCCAGTTAGTGAGATCCCAAGCCGTTGCTGTGTCCAAAAGGTCAAGCGACCCATCTTGAATGTAGCTAGGAAAGCTGTAATTTTTTTTTTTTTAACAAGCATCAAATAAATTTCAAAAGAGGGAACAAAGTAAACAGCTTACGTTCCAATAAAGTAGGATCCGAGCGATTGTGTTGTAGATGATTGGAGATCCTCTAAGGCCGAGTCGTAAATTTGATCGGCGACACCCCGGTACTGCTCCCACTGTTCTTTGGTCAGATGCCTGCCTGTATTAGGGTAAGCTACCTGAACGTTGTCGGCGAACCCGAAAGACTCTTCAGTTTGAAATTCCGTGTTAAGAAGTCCAGCTGGGTTCGCTAATTTGTAGACAATATTGTTGGTTCCATGGCAATACGCAGCACCAATTTCGAGCACAGCAGACCCTTTTACACATCATCACGAAATAATAAATGCACAATTTGAGGAAAATTTAAATCAATTTTTAATTGTTACCATAAGGAACGGTGTTGATTCGTCCACCTTTTCTATTTTCAGCCTCTAAGATTGTTATTTGAGACTCCTTGAAGCCATGGTTTTGAACTAGTCGAGCTGCCGCTGCCATACCAGATACGCCAGCCCCGACGATGATTACGTTTTTGGCTGGAGCTCCATTTACCCCGTGCTCTATTAAAATTTCGGGAAAATTTATCAGTCCAAAGAAAACATTTCAAACAACATTTGCTGCATAAGATATTCATGCTACCCTTTATTAGTCGAGGGGTTGACCACTCAAAAAAGTTTTCGTACACCCTAAAAAAATCCGAAAACAATCAAAAAAATCCACAAAAAATCAAAAAAATCAAAAAAATTTGGACAAAAAAAAATCCAAAATCCACGAAATAGGGTAAAAATCCGAAAAAATTGACAAAAAAATCCAAAAAAAATCCAAAAAATCCAAAAATCTCCAAAAAATCTCAAAAAATCCAAAAAATTCCCGAAAATCCAAAATTTTTCCCTTTTTCGGATTTAAATCTTCGTACACCTAAAAGTGGAGTGGTCAACCCCTCGTTATTAGTTACCAGCACTGATTACAGCCAATTGCGCACCAAAGTAAAACAAGCATTAGTTGAATGTATTTCAAGTAATAATGAGTATTTTTTACCTTTATGAAGAAACACAGCAATAGTTAGTAGAATCAGACCTCGTAGTGCGTTCCTCATACCTCTTTTTTTAACCGTGTCCTGCAAAAAAGTAAAAGCAGAGTCGCAATATGTACTCGTCGCACGTACCGCGTATATGTGACTAAGCTGCAAATCGGTCGTCGTTTTATAGGACCCATCACTTCAACTGACTATACATCTATCTATTGAACGTGTACGACGTGGCATCACGTAGCTAGGGTTTTATGTAAGATGCTGCAGATAAAGCCTTGAAAAGTAAAAACAGATTTGTAAGGAAGCTATACTTTAAAAAATTGAAAATGTGGTACCTATGCTGAGGACAAATAGCTTATTGTTCGAAGTTAGCCTTCGTCTCGCTTTATCAATATGGGTAACAATAAGAAAAAATCCTTGTGCTTTCTTATGCATAGGCTACAGTGTATAATATAAGTGCAGTTCCATAAAAAAAATATTATTTTGGACTCTACTTCTATACATATTTGACATTGTTAATATTCTGAGGGAATGACCCGCAAAATACATTATGATCAATAGAAAGGAACAGACGGAGAGTCACATAAAACTGGGCTAAAATATATATTTTAGGAATTACGATGAAATTTACACGTCGATAGGATGCAGCGAAGTAATATTTATTACGCTATTAATCAATGACGAAGAATGACCTAACATGTATGTGCTGAGAGTTCATGAATCGCGCAGTATTAGAGCCTAGTGTCTTGATTTGAACAAAAAATTATTTTCCACATTTCTAGAATTCAATTTTATTTTTTATTCGTTATTCTTCTTGAATTTGAATAGCATAAAAGTGGTCCAATGTAATAAAATTTTATTTTATTTGGCCATGCTATGCAAAAGATTCTTTTCAAATGTGCTAGCCTTTACATCCGTGTCCATATTTTATTTATTTATTTATTTGTTGGGTTATAAAGTTGTAGTGTTTGTGTTCTCACTGCAGTTGGGCAACACTTATGTATTTGGACATTCGCACAATCTGTTTCTATTTTTTTCATTTCTTTAACAACATTGTTTACCACCTTCCAAGAAAAAGATTGACACTTATTTATATAAAAAAAAGAAGAAGAATGGAACCAAATAATATAGTTAAATTGTGTTGAAAAAAAAGTGTGTCTATAGTTTTATCACGGTTTTATATACCGTAATTGTAAACTCTTTTTATTTTCCGTTGCTAGGCCAACATAGTCACACTCGTATTTCTATAAGTTTCACAGTACCAATGATTATATGATAAGGTTTATGTAAGACGTATAAGGAGTTAAGGACACTTCAATTTCATCACTTAAAACTGGGTTATAAATATGATTATCTGTTTTCTAAAAATTATCTTAAGAGAAATCCAATATTGCCAAACAAAAACCAGCGCTATATTAAATTGCGCCACCGTGACTGAACAGAGCTGTTTTTGAGTTCTGACCAAATTTCTTTCTCACCTTCACTACCCGCCCAGCATGTTACATCTGGCTACGTTTGTAGTTTTTAGTGGCTTGAAAGCTGTATTAGTTTGTAGGAAAAGTAAAAACAAGTATAACATAAAGTGCTTTGTAGAACTTTGAACACTTAAAACTATCGCGCTCCTTAATGCGTAAGCGTTGCATACTAGTAAATAAATAAATAATTATACAATACCATAGACAGGCGGTGGTTACTGCTTACCGCCGTGTGCTTAATAGTTATCACTATTAGTTGCTTCTCCAGCAAACAGCAGGCGATAGTGGTTTTTGCTGTCTTTCTCTGGCTCTAATAAATCATCTGGGAAAGCACTGTGCTCATCGCTCTCAACCGAACGGTAACTGTAGGTACCGTGGAAAAGCGGAATCATATTCCATTGGCTACGAATAACATCAATTGGGTCCGTATAGTTATGACTGAATTCCTGGCCCATAGCCCCTTTCAACATCGTAGAACAGATAGGCTACTCAGAAGCTGTGTTTTGTTCATAGTTTCGAAAGCAGTTTCGTTGCCGCAATAAAGCCATCCAATCAACAGGTTCGGCTGAGTCCTCATCATATAGAATCCCAATAATCTACTGGTCCAGGTATTCGTTCGGTTGACGGGAGCAGTGAGGAATTTATCTTCTCCCCAATAAGTCCTGTTCCACCAAGGCGTTTAGAAAATGAGGAAAATCTTGCCTACAGACCCAGCCTAAATCCTATATATAAACAATTAGTAGTAATTAAAATACCACTCTGACTTTGGTCATATTTGAATTGCGTTTCTTTTCGGTAAAGACAATGCTGGACTGAACATGGCTTTATACTGAGCTTTGAAGACGTAGAAAGAGACAGTGTCGAGAACGACGTCCGCCTGATAGATCGCCAATTCTACTCCCAGCTTCCAAAATTAGTATTTGAGACGAGTTATATCGATGTTTCTGAACCAGTTGGGAAGCCGCTGCTAGGCCGGCTGCACCAATCCCAACGATGATGATGATGCTCTTGGCCTTCCTACAGTCAAAGCCATAATCTATGCCGTAAATAAATTCCACTATTAAACCACAGAACAGCACTGTTCTGTGATTAAGCAATCATAATTCCAGTTCCAAATAATCATCTAAATCCATTTTCTCTTTTTAAAGTTAAGGGCAAAATGATCTTGGCTTTCCCCGCACGTATTATTGCACCGCAAAAGGAGACCCACGAAAAAGCGCTCACCTCATCGAAAGGAGCAAAAAAAGGGGGAAATTCAATTATGAGTTAAAACTCGTTTAATAATTGAGTACGGCAACATACTATGAGTAAAGAAATACGCACAATTAAAACTGCTCATTTGAAAAATAATAATGAAAAAAACAAGGCGGTACAGCCTTTTATTCAAGCTTTCCTTATTTAGAAGGGACTCGTCGATGTCGAAGCAGGATTTTTATTCAAATTTTTATGGAACCGAAATCAAATATGTTTGATATAAACTGAATGCCACCTAGCTATATATATTAATGGTGCATTAATGTCACTTAATTTTCATGGTATAATTTTTTTTTGGATTGTGTGACAGAGTTGTGGGCTAAACAAAGTGAATGCCTGCTGTTTTTAAAAAATACTCCCAAAGAGACGGTTTTAAGAACAATAACAACTTTGTAGACTCTGCCATGGTTCGCGATCACCTTAAATATGTCGGTGGTCCATAGTGGATTTCCCGTTAGCCTTATTCCACTTGATTGAGGAATAGCGGTAGAATTCAGTCTACATAATCCTATCTGTGATGGGCACATTTTTCTGGAAAGGAATGTGTTCTGGAAGGGCACATTTTTCTGGAAAATTATGTAAGACTCTTTATATCATTTCCCAAACGGCATTAGAGAATGAAATTTACATTAGCTTTTAATTTTAATTTGTTTTTATTATTAGACTATCGTACTACATCTGGTCAGCGGCATTTCAATTTTGCTTCCACTGCAGCTGAGATGGAATATTTCTTTTATTGAATGTTGGTCGCCAATTTAGTTGATTTTTCTGTTTCAAATTCCGTGTCGATGAGTTCAGCTGGAGCCGTTAACTTATAGGCAATGCCATATCTATGACAAAACTGGGCACCAAGCTCTAATACACCAGAGTGTCCAGACCTTTTCATATAACACAAAACCTAATATATAATATCATATAAATATTTTACATGCGTTTTCTTAAGTTGAATTTAAGCAATGACTATAGTCTGATTACATTCACGATCCTACTTTCAGCCTCCTATATTGTCATTTTAGGGGCACTGTACCAGCGTTTCTGAACGAGTCGAGCTGCCGCCGCTAGACCAGTTGCGCCGGCTCCGATGATTATGTTTTGAGCCAATCTCCATGCATTCTCTTTATGAAAATTGTCAATTAAAGAACTGTATTACTTTATAGGCCTATCTTAAAATTATTTAAATTTAGCTATGGCCATTTTCATTAATGCTTTTAAAAGTGAAACTACGGTGAAACCTAAAAATACTTTTAAACGTCTTTTAGGTCCAAGGAATAGGAGTCCACAGTCCACTTCCACATCCACGTTTAAGTGGCACTCGTAGGCTACAGACCAGAAGCACACCAGCAACCCTTTCCTCTTTAATAGCTTACCCCACCCTACTACCCTAGTGACGGTTGACGGGTTGAAAGCATGGTGGAAGCTTCTTGGAAGTTAGTTATTATTTATTTATTTCCTACATTTATTAAGCTGAAACCGCCGGAACAGAGTTACTTACCAAAGTGTGATTAAAAGAAAATAATTTCTGGACAAGACCAAATTGTCACAGGCTCACAGGAGAACAGATTAATAATTTCTGCATGATTTTTGTAAGATGATGTGTTTGGTGCCTTGTGATTCAACCACCACGGTTTAAAGAAATTTTACATTATGGCTTTTTCTATTCCTAGAAGTGATTCACAACTTTATTGTTTTCATTCTATATAGACAGCATTACTCTTTCTAGTTTCTTCTAGCACTTATAATGATATTTGGTCATTATTATTGGAGAGTTGGGATGGAAATACGTTGAATTTTATTAATGAATTCATATTGTGTTGTGTTGCTACAAATTGCACTGAAATTCACAGTATTGTTATTGTTGTATTTGTTTTCAGCCTACTATAGATCCAAACCAACACACTATAATGGAGGAGAAACTCTGTGCTGTTTGTGGTCTCCATGGACCCCTCTCCTGTTCTGCCTGTTTTACTGTCAGTTACTGCTCTAAAGACCACCAAAAACAAAATTGGAAGGAGCACAAACTCATCTGCCAGCCACACCAAACAGTGTATGATGATGACATTGGCCAACACTTGGTAGCAACCAGATATCTTCAACCAGGTAGTAAACAATCAAGTTGTTTTAATAAATAAATATATATATATATATATATATATATATATATATTTCTAAATATTTATGTTTATTCATTTATTTCTCAGGCACAATTATCCTTAAGGAAGATCCCTTGGTGATCACACCGAAACCAGCCGATGAGTCGTTGGTCTGCGTGGGATGTTGCTACAGTCTTGACGAGCACGCAGTGGGCTGTCCTAAATGTAACTGGCCCATGTGTGGAAGTAGTAACTGCTGGCAACCAGGATCCCAACACGCTCTAGGAGAGTGTGTCTGGCTGAAAGGAGCCCGCATCACAGGCCATTCCTCCCAATTCGCGTCTAAAGAAATCTATTTGACCATTATGGTCCTTCGCTGCCTCTCGTTGAGAGATCGGGACCCACTCAAATATGAAAAGCTGATGGCGCTTAGAAAATCTGGCTCACCTGGAGGACTGAAAGGACTTGAGAAAACGGAGCAGACGGTCGTCCTTAAATTAATTAATCAATGGGTCCCGGAAACCGTCTACCTCAAAGAATGGATTATCAATATTTGTGCGGTTTTCATCTTCAACAATTTCTCACTTCCGGGAATCATGGATCTCCAATGCGAAGGCTTACGCGTGAGAATATTATCTTGATTTTTTCTCTATTATACCCTTTACTGAATGGTATTTTCAATTTTTTTTCAGGCGGTGTACCCCTTGGCGAGCTTTATTCATCACAGTTGCGTGGCAAATGCGACCAAAACGGTGACTAAGGAGGGTCAACTAATCGTCCGGGCCACCATTCCTATCGCCAAAGGAAGTAGGATCGTGCTCAACTATTCCAACAAGCCGATGTGGGGCACAGGAAAGCGACATTTTGATCTGGAAAAAACTAGATTTGGTCGCCCTTGTCGCTGTGAACGCTGCAGAGATCCCTCTGAGCTAGGGACTTTAGTCAGCGGAATTTTCTGCTTCCGGATGTCTTGCCAGGGAGGAGTTCTACTTCCTAAAGATCCGCTTAATCAAGAGTCGGACTGGATTTGTAATGAATGTGGTGATTCGAAGGAGTTTCATTTCATCCAAAACCTCCTAGTGAAATCTAGAATGGAATTCGATAAGATGGATCGCACAGCTATTGCCGATTGTGAAGCTTTCATAAAAAAATTTAAGGTTATGCTTTATCCTCACCATTACTTGGTAGTTGACAGGAAAATGATCCTTATGCAACTTTACTGGCACTATTCTGGAAAAGGACAACACAACTTATTGAATGGTATTTTCAAGTTTATTCCTGTAAATAATTTTATTCTAGTGTAATTTTCTTTTTATTTAGACGAAATGCTTGATAAGAGGGAGGCGCTCTGTTTGGAATTACTCGAACTATCGGAGGTAGTTTCCCCAGGTAATATGCATAATAATCTGATTAGCAAGAAATTCTTTCTAACGGTCTATTTCACAGGACTGAATCGCGATAGAGCGTTAATTATCTACCATCTTTATTGTGTGCTAAATGACCGGTATCAAAAGCTGAAAAAGTCTAGCTATTTTCCTGCTAGTGAGGCTCTTCCTCTTGTCAAAGTAGGTTTTTACAATTAAATTAATTTGAGGCATCTTCTTATTTTCTCTTGCATCTCTTTGCTAATAGGAGATGTATGATATTGTCAGTGAGATCTGCCCCATCTTCTGTTGGGACCCAGTTGGAACGGATGAAGGAGATCGTGGTCAAATTTTAAGAAAAAAATTGGAAGAACTGGAATCTGAACTCAAAGTTTTAGAATTGGAGAAGAATTTTTCTAAATGTACATCAAAGTAATTAGATGTATTATCACCATGAGGGCTCTTTGATTTCATTAATAAACTGTTTTCACTTTCACAACTAACTCTTAATAAGCTGGTTTATAAATACAATGGTTTTTCTATTTTTTCAAAATAATTTCAACGAAAAAATACGTAAATTTGGCGACCTCGCCCGCAATGTTTCTTCTGCCTGCGTAAAGTGTAAACATAGCTAAGACAGAAGCAGCTGAGGAGTAGGGAACTAATTGTTAATGTTTTATTGTTAAAGCTCGTTATTCATCGCCACTTTCTTTGTTTGTTCGAGTTTTCCATTTCAGGAAATTTATTACAGCATTACTAAGCACGGAGGCAGGTATAAAACGTTTCCTTTGTACCAAACTATGTAAACAATAAGATCTCCCATCGATTGTAGTCTATAAAACACCGCTTTATTTCAAGTTTTCTTTTATTACTTGCTCTCCTCCCGATTCAAAATATGTGCGCACCATCGGCAGTAATTAATATTCTATCATTTCCTTTTATTGTGTTGCAGACCCTCCCCACAATGGATGATGAGAACTGCTGCTTTGTTTGTAGGAGTAAAGTTGCCTCCCTCTGTAGTGGCTGTAAGAGTGTTCGCTATTGCTCAAAAGCTCATCAAAAATTGCATTGGAATGAGCACAAGCTTATTTGCAATCAGGGCTTTTTAGTGGATTGTAATCTCAATGATGGCCAGTTTCTGGTAGCATCCAGGGATCTCAAACCAGGTAGAAACTTAAGCCAGATGCACTTAATATTAATTTAATAAAAAGTTTTGGGATTCACCACTAGGAGACATAATCTTAAGAGAAGAAGCTTTGGTAGTCAGTCCCAAACCCATTTTAGCTGATGGTACCTTTTCCTGTCTTGGATGCAGTGCTAAACTTGTTGGCCAAGAAGTTGGCTGCCCGCAGTGCACCTTTCCGATGTGCGGACGTCCACAGTGCTGGGGAGAAGGATCACGTCACGCTCTAGGTGAATGCGGATTTCTCAAAGCAGCCGGCAGAAAATTGACGGAAACACTGGCTCTCTCGGTGGACAAAGGGCTATACGAGAGTATCGTAGTGCTTCGATGCCTTGGTCTGCGACAAAGGAATGTGCAGCAATTCGGGAGGCTACTAGAGCTCAAGTTTTATTTCGGCCCCACTACCAGAGTTCTAAAACAACTAGAAAATGAAGAAACCACTTCTGCTTTTGTCAAACTGGTGAACCAGATCATGAAAGAAAAAACTCTTCCGGAAGAATGGATCCAGCAGTTTTGGGGAGTTTTCAAAGTCGTTAGCTTCCGATTGCCTGCCATCTACGGTTATTTTGATGGCTTAGCGGTAACTCATTTAAATCTATTTCTCTCATGTGAATTTATACTATTTTGTAAAAGCTTATCTTTATTTTCAGGCGCTCTATTCCAAGGCTAGTCTGATCTCTCACTCATGCATGGCCAATGCTAATCAAACGATCTCGGAAAGCGGCCAAATCGTTGTCAGGGCGACGGTTCCCATAGCAAAAGGTAGCAAGATTTACCTCAACTACACGGATCCGCTGTCGGGAACTTTGATGCGTCATTCAGTGCTCTTAAAAAATACCATTTTCGAGGCGTGCCACTGTGAGCGCTGTAAGGACCCAACCGAACTTGGAACGTTCACCAGCGGAATTTACTGTCCTCATTGTCCCAAGAAAGAAGGGCTACTGCTTTCTGAAAATCCTCTAGATTCGAAAGCGGATTGGATTTGCAACAAGTGCTCCGCTCGTAAGCCGCTCTCTTTCATTGCAAATGTGCTGGATACAGTCGGACCGGAGTGGACAGTCTTCAACCGGGAGTCGGTTTCTGAATGCGAGAAATTTATTCAAAAATACAGGGAAATCCTACATCCGCACCATTATTTCTTGACGGACGTGAAATTGTCCCTTTGCTGCAATTACGGGAAATCTCAAGGAGAGACAAGCATCACCAACCCAAATGGTATATTCATAATTTGTATGATAGATCGACTGGGCATTATTTGATTTTCTATTTAATTTGCAGATCCACGAAACGCTAAAAAAGAAGCCCTAGCACGAGAGCTGCTCAATATAGTCGATGTTATCTCACCGGGTACCTATTCAAATCTAGCTTAAATAAAAATAATTTTTGAAATTTTGTGTTAACAGTAGTTTTCTCCTTTATTTCATATTTAGGATTGACTGACGTTAGAGGGATTCTTCTCTATCACATTGGATGTGTTATGGGTATGCAACAGAGGTCGAAATGTGGATCGTACGGCGAGATTCCAACTAGCGAGCTTCATTCTTATATCAAGGTAATTAATCACTGGTATTCGATAAAAAATAATATTGAACTTGAATTTGATGACATTACTAGAATGTTCAAGCTATGCTGAAGGAATCCAAAGCTATTCTCTCATGTCATCCCGAGCAAACAAATGAAGGTGGTACGGCCAAGGCTGCTGAAGACCTTAAGAAAATCAACACATCTTTTCTTACATATATGGAATTCGCTATGAGCTCTGGGAATTAAAATGTATCTACATGTGCGGAATGTCAAGATTGTTGAATTTTACAGTTACAATTAAAATATCGGGTGTATTCTGTTCATAGAAAGCATGGATATAAATAAACTGCAGTTAGGAAGTTACGAGGAATGTTAGTACTCTTCTTCTTGTGTATCTTTGCGACATCGAAAAGAATTTTTTTTCCATGAATGGGAAAATTTGGGATCTCGATTACCCAGCCACACCCGTAAGTCCATAACCAGCATGAACGTAAGTCACACAGCACAGCGAGAGGCCGAGAGCGAGGCCGGCGGGCGACGCCGCGGCGGCTCGTCGGCCGTCGCTGCTTTCGCACACCAGCCAATTTCAGTTAATTGGCAACCTAGCTTCTTTATTAGTAGACAGCAGTGCGCCAATGCTTCCTGTCATTCTCTGTCTCACCTTTTCTGAATTCTAGTTTTGTTTGTGTTTCTTGTATTCTTGTTCAGTTCTCTATTCTTGTTCGCCATATTGATGGTAAGTACGTTTTAAATTATTTCTTCATTACATTTATTGCGTGAATTTTCAATCTTGTTACGTAATAACATAATTCAATGTAACTTAACTAACTGTTGACTTAACGTCAAACATATTTCTTTGGGACGTACACCTGTTGTTTTTGTTATAAAATTACGTAACGTAACCCGCGTTACGTCTAAAGTACAAAAATTTTGAAGCCTTCCCTCCAATTTTAGAATAATAGTTACTTATAAATACTGTGACATCTTTCCAGACATTGGACTGTCATGGGGGACAAACTCTGTGCTATCTGTGGTATTAAAGCACCCCATCAATGTTCTGGCTGCCGTGCAGTAAGTTACTGCTCCAGAGATCATCAAAGAGACCACTGGAAGGAGCATAAGCTCAGCTGTCATCCTTTTAAGGTGGAATGGAGTTTAGAACTTGGACATCATCTTGTAGCAATGAGGGATCTCAAACCAGGTACCCTTCCTAATTTAAAAAAAAGTGCTACAATTATTCATTTTTCTCTTCTGCATGCCAGGTGATATGATTCTGCAAGAAGATCCACTAATGGTTTGCCCCGAAGAGAAACACGGCCCAGTCGTCTGTCTTGGATGTTGCCACGATACGATGCTAGACGGAGGATTTAATTGCCCAAATTGCGATTGGCGCATGTGCGGCAAACCCGGATGCTGTGGACCAGGATCCCAGCACGCTCTGGGTGAATGTCAACTGCGGAAATCAGCCGTTAGACTCCTACCAAGAAACTACTTCCGCATGTCTACTACCGCCACCAACCACGGATGTTTCATGGTTCTCCGTTGCCTTGCCATGAAAGAGCGTGAGCCGGCCAAATGGGAGAAGCTGATGAATTTAAAGTACTGCGGCCCACCTGAGAGATTAGAAAAGCAGGAAGGTATGGACAGATCCCGTGTCGTCCAGCTGGTTCGCGATTACATGCCGAGCATCGTCGTCCCAGAAGACTGGATTAACAAAATTTGCACCATATTTGCTCTCAATGGTCTGCTCTTATCTGTTATTCCAGGCGTTCGAAACTTTGGTCTACGTGTAAGCTCTTTAAATTTATTTCATAGCTAAATTAGATATAATCTGTCATTAATTATTACAGGGGGTCTATCCTATGGCTTCCCTTATCCAGCACAACTGCATGGCAAACGCTGCTAAAACGTTCACCAAGAGTGGAAGAGTTCTTGTGAGAGCAGCCGTTCCAATATCGAAGGGATCAATGATTTATATAAATCACTCAAAGCCCCTGTTTGGAACATTGAAACGGCAAAACCTACTTGAACATTCTGGATTTGATCCCTGCCGTTGTCAGCGATGTAGTGATCCTTCAGAGCTAGGCAGCTTCAACAGCGGCGTCTTCTGTCGCAAGTGTCCCTCTGATAAAGGAATCCTTCTTCCCGAAAATTCTCTGGAAAAGGAATCACACTGGATCTGCAACAAGTGTGGTGACACGAAACCGTTTGCCCTGATTGCCACACTGCTGGATGTTGCTGAACAAGAATTTGGTGGTCTGCAAGGGTTATCGATTGATAAATTAGAAGCCCTTGTCAAAAAATATGAAGGGATTTTGCATCCGAACCATTACTTTATTGCCGAAGCTAAGTGGAACCTCTGCGATAAGTACGGAATTATTGAAGATGAAAACGTCTACGGAACGAAAGGTCTGATTTACAACTCTACTCTACTCCACAGTCTTTTAAAAATTATGTCTTATTAACTTTTATTTAGATAGTAAACTCGTTAAAAAAGAAGTATTCACGCGGGAGCTGCTCGAAATGGCGGACGTCTTATCTCCTGGTAAAATCTCTTGACTTTCAGAAACAAAGGTTTATTAAACGATTTTTTTTTCTTTGCAGGAATGCACTCTGTGAGAGGGGCGTTGCTCTATAACCTCTTCGCGATTCAACACATGAAGTTTCTAGTCTTGGATAAAGATCCATTTTCTTCAAGTACACTACCTCACGCTGAAGTAAATGACAAATTCAGAAATTCATTCGACTAACAGTGACCATTGTTTTTTCTATGCAAATAGGAAATGCTGAAAACCTTGCGGGAGGCGCACAGTATCTTGCGCTGGGGAAAAGAGGAAACAACTGAAAGTGATATGGCTCGATCAACTGGTAGTGTATTGAAGCAAATTGAAGATATGGTCCAGTACTTGAAATTGGCAGATACTCTCAATTAAGAAATGCTCAAGTTGTATTCATCAATTACGTTTGAAGAATAAACCTAGATATCTTGCTCTCTTCCACTCTAAACTAACAAATGTTTTCGTTCTTACTTTAATCGCCATTCAGTCATTTACGCGCCTCTGGAAATTGTTAAGCGCATTGGGTAAGAAGACGAAGAGTCGGCCTTCATTATCAAATCCTTCCTGTTAAAACCGTAGAGCATCGGCATCTTTTGATTTTAGATTCAGATAGATTTTGAAAACTAATAGTAAAATTTGGTCCCTTCCAGCTTCAACCGTCCGCCACCGTCTCTCCTCTTTTCGAACTCATTTGAATCATTTCCTATCAAGGGAAACTCCCAGAGAGAAAGGTAGGAAGGGTAAAACAAAACAGCACGTACGGATAAAAATCCGTCACCTAACTTCCTAAAAGAGCCTGGACTGAAGAGTGAAGCGACAAGCGTGATAAAACATAAAAAAAAAACACATTTCTCCCGCAGTCTCATGTCCCGACTCCTGACCAGAAACTCGCGCGAATGAACTCCTAGTTCCCGGCTTCCCAACTCCCGCAATTTTCGGGCCATATTTGGAAATCTGCCATATTTGTTTATCTTCGAAAGAAATGTGATTTCCAGTTTTGGTTTATAGATATTTGTTTCAAGTTCCAGTGTGTGGCCCAATATGTGAGGAATGTTTGTTTCTGAAAAAAGGATACGGTAGTTGATCTGAAAAATTCTACTTACGGTTACAGACCAGGAAGCAAGTTATCAATACTGTAATTCTTGTTCGTTTTTCTTGCTTCACACGTGTATCCATCAGCCATCAGCTTTACGTCCACTTAAACAAAGAGCATCCCTCACACAGACCTTTAAAAAGGTAAAACTTGTTGATTGAGCAGTAAATATAGGGTGGGAATTATTGTATCTAGCTATGTACTTTTACTTTGATGCATATTTGTGCCAATTTTTCTAGTCAGTATAATTGTTTTCTCGCTAGGTTTCCACAATGAGGAAAAAGTTATGTGCTGTCTGTGGAATTCTGGCACCCCTTAAATGCTCAGGTTGTTGTGCTGTAAATTACTGCTCAAGGGATCATCAGAAAATTGATTGGAAAAACCATAAACCTAACTGCCAACCTCCCTGCACGCTGTTCCTTGTAGAATGGGACCCCCAAATTGGTCACCACCTAGTAGCATCTAGAGATATTCAACCATGTGAGTGAAATCCTGACATTAAAACTTACAGGTTGAATACCATTTTAATGTTTCTATTCTGTCAAGTTGAAATCATCTTGGAGGAAGTGCCATGGGTAGTTGGACCTACTATGACTGAAGGACCTGCTGTTTGTGTTGGATGCTGTTATGATCTGAATGGCATTGTTGTGCCTTGTCCAAACTGCAGATGGCCAATGTGTGGTAGGAAACAGTGCTGGACACAGGGATCTCAACATGCCCTTGGTGAATGCTCCCTGTTAAAGGCAGCTGGTACCTGTGTTACTGAAAATTTTGCTAATCGGGTCACTAAGGAAGTCTACCCAAGCATCATGTACCTTCGTTGCCTCGCTCTGAAGAAACGCGATCCTGCTAAATGGTCTAAGCTCATGGATCTCAAGTACTGTGGCCGTGATGACCAGCTTATCCAGTTAGAAGAAACTATTAACCGTGCTGAAATTATCCAACTAGTGAAGAAGTTGCTGCCGACGAAGGATGATTCCATTTCAATAGAATCGATCGGCAAGCTTTGTACCGCTTTCGCAGTCAATGTTTTCGATTTACCCGCCTTGCCTCCAGTGCGAGATTCTGGATTACATGTACGACACTTTTAAATACTTAAATTTATGCCGATTTCATGTAACTTTTTCTGCTTTTTATTAATATTTATGTTTAGGGGATCTATCCCATGGGCTGCCTTATTGATCATTCGTGCTTGGCCAATGCGGCCAAAACTTTCACGAAAAATGGCAAATTGATGGTTCGAGCTGCCCTTCCGATCACCAAGGGGTCCAAGATCACTCTCAACTACAATAAGGTGTTTTCAGGGACATTAAAGCGAAACCTTCACCTGGCTCAGACCAAATTTGGTTCCTGTCGTTGCGACCGATGCAAGGATCCCACCGAACTCGGCACCTACCTAAGCGGGATCTACTGCCAAAACTGTCCTAAGCAGCAGGAAGGAATTCTGCTGCCGGAATATCCACTTGACAAAGAAAGCCATTGGATATGTACCAAGTGCTCAGACCGACAGCCGGCTGTCGTTATTACTACCCAATTGGAATTATTTCAGAAAGATTTTGACAGTCTTTTTGGCGTATCCGTTTATGAACTAGAGACCCTGATCCGCAAGTACAAGAAAATTTTGCATCCGCACCACTATTTGTTGTGCAAAGCAAAGTGGGCCCTTTGTCAAACCTACGGAGAGTTGGAAGCGAAAGGTAATCCATGTTTTCTTTAATCCTATAAAATCTTTTAAATTCTAATATAGGTGTTGTTAATTCTTAGCTGGGCAATTTTCCAAGAAGGAAGCCATCGTTCGGGAACTAATTGGAATAGTTGACGTCATCTCACCTGGTATGCTTTTCACATATAAAGATTTTTAAAAATATATATAAATCATGTAACTGATTTAGTTTTGTATTAGGGATGCGTCAGATTCGTGGGAATATGCTCTTTCATCTCTTCTGCGTCGTTATGCACCAATGGCAGAAAATGAGCATTGATAAACGAAATCACGTTCCTAGTATTGCTCTTCCACTCCACCAAGTATATCATCAATTATCTCGGCTAAACTCTTTTGTATTAATTTGTTTACTTGTTTGTTCGCTTCTTTTCTAGATGGCGGAAAAAATTATGCGCGAAGCTTATGAAATTTTAAGCTGGGGACGACAAGAAGAGACGGCTGAAAGCGGTGACGTAAGGAAGTATGCCAATGTACTGGAGAACGCTGAACTTCAGGTGATTTATTGGGAGACACAAAAGTTAGTGGCAGAGGAAAATTAAAATGTAATTTTAAACTGAACACAGAGATTACCGTTTACAAAATCCAGAATAAATGTTTTTGAAGGACTTTTCTCCTTTTTTCTCTTCTAGTAAAAAGTCGCATAGTAGTAAACGTATTTGATTGAACTATGCGGGCATGCGGGGACTTTATTCATAAAAATAGATTTAAGTTCCGACTTCGGTCATTGAAATGTGATTCTGAAATATTAAAGAAAATTTCGGGTAAAAATAATTTCCTCTTGGGAGTATTTTATATTTTTTAAAAACATATTGCTAATTTTTATTTCATTGTTCGTGCTTGGTCCGTGCGGCTTAAACTTCTCCGAAATGCGAAAGATTCGTTGTTTGAGCAGTTGTTCCGATCAGCAAGGATCCAGGATCACTAGTCTTAACTAGTAGAAGGGCTCTTTTGGGACGTTGTAGCGACATCGTCACCTGGCCCATATCATTTGTAGTAGCTATATGGTAGTTGTGAACGCTGCACTGGCGCTAGAGCAACCTAACCAAACTTAAAGACAACACTTTTACCAGCGGAAGGTATCTACTGCCTTCACTATTCAGTGAATTTAAGAGATAGAAATGCTGTCGCCAGAATTAAATAAAAGCATTTGTAAAAAAAAACTTGGATCATGTGTGGATGGCACGACGATGATTGCTGCGATCAATTCATCTCCCCCGTTTAGTAGCTAGGCAAGCGGCTGCAATGAAACTAAAGTTGAGACATATGATGAATTGATTTTCTTTATAGAATAAATGGTATCTCTATTTTAAAAAGGAAGATGACCTGCCGAGAGTGCTTGCGCTTTATTTATAAGCCTCTTTAAAGAAATTACATGATAAAAATATTTATACCGTCGTCACTTTCTAATGCGAATCAAACAGATTTCCAAGCACTCACTCCCAAAAACATCCTCGTAATCATGAAGTGGCGCGGTCGTCGCCCTCGTCGTTTTTACAGTGAATATTAAGGGAAAATGCAAAAATGGATTCTTAAAAATTGGAAATTAAAATATCTAATTAGGTTCAGTAAACAGCAAGATACAGGCCCGGACAACCGGACAGGAAAAAAAAAATAATATTGCATTGAGATACGTGTTTCTCCATTACTGACACTCCAATCCCGAGAGAGGCCAGAATTCATGTCCCCGTCCGGAACCACCTGCTGCCTACCATTCATTCCACACTATATAACGATTTATATAGTGCAAGTTGCGGTCTCACTCTCTCTGTAGGCTATCACCAGTTTATTGGTAAATATGCTACACATGGGATTCTAATTAGCGGGCTGACATTACGATCACTGCCCTCTATCATAGATAGTTATCGGCCACCCTGATATACCCATCGTCGTTTGACTCTACTTATCTTTTGTATGAATGCACCGGGACTATAAAGGAAGTAACAAGGCTACTGCGGCTATCAATTTGGGTAATATTTTTAATTATTTTATCGTTCAAGTTGTAGATGGTGGAGGGAATATTGCGCGAAGCTCTTAATATTGTGAGCTGAGGAGCAGAAGAAACAGCTGAAAGCAACGAAGCTAGAAAATATGCCAATGTCTTGGAGAGTGTTGAGCTCTAGTTAAAATATTGGGAAAAGGAACAGCAGATGGCTGCAGGAAAACTGGAGAATATGAAGAACCTTGTAAACATTGAATAAACAACAGCTCAGATAAATCTTTTTCTTCTCTCTCTCTTGTTTTCTGCTTTTGGGGGAAACTATTGGCTGAGAATTAAAATTGTTATGTAAAATACCAAGCCAAGCCTAATAATTTTTTTAGAATTTTAAAATTACCGCACACTTTCTAGTTTACAACATTCGTTTAGCGCGACGGCACAGCTTACTAGACATTAAGCATAATCAATCCAAGCATTTCTTTTGATTGTTGTCTCCCCGTCTGGCCGCCTGCCTTTCTCTAATAAATTTGGAATGTAGATATTTTTTAATTCGCGTCGAGAACTCAAGATTTGCATTATTTTGCGCACACCCATTCATATTGCAAGCTGACAACATTGTGCATTACTTGGCCGGAGGCTTCTTTCAAATTTGCTAGTAGGTTGCAGACGACGCTGTCATTTTATTGCGATTTTCAAGTTTATTTCCCGATTTTCTATTGACGTTTACACCGAGATCGACTTTAGTGATTAGTCTCGCTAATCGAGGGATTTCTTGCTCTTCAGCGATACTGCGAAAAATAGTAAAAGGTAAAAAAATAATTTGTTTATTGCTTTTCATATTTCTTTCTGTGTCCTGCGAGAACTAAAAATACGATATCAAGAACTTCTGTGATTCATTCATCCCCTCTCAAGGTCTCTAGGTGAAAATAGACATCGAATATAATTAGGTAACCTAATATCCATTTAAGATTTTACATCCGGTGTGCCCATTTGATCAGTGTTGACTAAGATTTTAAAAGTAATTTTGTTTCAAAATTTTTTTAAATTGTTTGATGAAACAATAAGGAGTACTGTTACATTTACTTCCTCGTAGGTTCACATACCATAACCTTGATTGATGTTGTTTTTCTCTCCTTGACCTTGATAGCTACTTTTCATCATATACCCTTGACGAATGACCAATAACCTCATTTGGTTAATCTTGATTTCTTAATAATGATAAGCCTTAAATATCTACTAAATGGGAAAAATGCTGTAATTTGCTTTGTGAAAAAGAGCAGATAAAATTCAAGAAAAAGTTAGTTATAAGGAAGCCTGGTGAATCAGCTCATCAGTCATCATATATGATCATTATATTTGGTTCTTATTTGTACAATTTCTTTGAAGTACAGCAGAATTTTCTTTATTTTACATTTACTTCTTCAGAATTTTCGAAAGATGGAGGGAAAAAATTGCGCTGTCTGCGATAAAGAAGGACGTCATTCTTGTTCCGGTTGCCGAGTCGTCCGCTATTGTTCCCAAGATCATCAGAAAACGCATTGGAAGGTGCACCAGCTCGATTGCAAACCTTACCGCATAGAAAGCAATGCCGAAAGAGGTGACCACCTTGTGGCAAGTAGGAATCTAAAACCAGGTAAACAAATCCAATTAAAACTACTTTGCTTAGAAACAATAGAATTTTCATTGACCTACAACAGGTAAAATCATCCTAGAAGAAGATGCTCTGATGATTGCTCCAAAGCGGGAAGAAATACCGGCTGTCTGCCTCGGCTGCTGTTTCAATCTGGAAGGCAAAGTAGTAAATTGTCCAAAGTGTAAATGGCCAATGTGTGGCAAAAAAGAATGCTGGGAAGAGGGATCCCAACATGCACTCGGAGAGTGTTCTCTTCTAAAAGAAGCAGGAAACCGTGTTACTGGAAACCACCGTCTTCGTGCTGATAAAGGGGTCTATCAAAGTATCCTCGTCCTGCGCTGCATCTCTCTGCGTGATCGAGATCCTACCAAATGGGACAAGTTAACGAAGGTCAAGTATTGTGGCTCTCCCAGAGTAATTCAGAGCATTGAGCGTCGGGACCGTACTGCCGTCGTCGAATTACTCTATCAGTGGCTTCCTGATAAAGCCATTCCCCAAGAATTGATCAACAAGATTTGCAGTACTTTCGCAATCAGCAGTTTTAAACTGCCCGCCATGGATGAAAAGCAATCTGAAAACTTGTGGGTAAGCCAGCTCTGTGTGATTTATTCCTTCATTTTAGTTTTCTAATCTTAATTTACTTTTATTTTGCAGGCTGTCTATTCCATGGCTGGTCTCATCGATCACTCTTGCGTTGCAAATGCGATCGCAACCTTCCCAAAGTTTGGTCAGATTACTATTAGAGCGACCGTCCCATCTCAGCTGGTACCAAGATCGTCTTGAATTACGCGAATGATCCTATGTCGAGCACAATCAAGCGGTTTTACAATCTGAAGGGAACAAGATTTGGCGTGTGCCGTTGCGAGCGATGCATGGATCCTACGGAGCTGGGCACTTTCACGAATGGTATCCGCTGCTTCAAGTGTCGGGATGGAATTCTACGCCCGAATAATTGTCGCAGGCTTATCGAAACAAAGTGGATCTGCAACAAATGTCCGTGTTGGAAAAATTCATTGTTTATATCTCATTTTCTTACGGAAGCGCTCCAAGTCAGTAACGAACTAGATGACTTTTACGAGTATGAAGACTTCATCAGTGAATATGAGGAGATTCTCCCCCCGAACAATTACATATTGACTAAAAAGAAGTTGGCACTCTGCTTCAGCTACACCGAGGAACAATATGATGATTGTCCTTCCCTTTTCAATAATAGCTTCATTGATGGTAAATAATTCTTTTTTATCTATTGAAAAATATACTAAACTTAATTTGTGTTTAGATGGAGTAATTGACAGAATAGAAGTTCTCGTGAAGGAGCTTCTAGAAATCGCTGATATCTTGTCACCAGGTTATATCTTTCTTTAATAGTAACTATTTACATTTGGAAATCTTTCGTCGATTTGATAACAATAGGAATGAGTTCCTTTCGAGGATTGTTACTCTATCAACTGTTTACTGTTGGCGACTTCCGGGTTAAACAACTGCGTATGAGAGACTTCGTTATTCCCGATCCTGAGCTTCTCCCTCAGATGAAAGTAATTTTTTAAAAATAATTTAGTAAAAAATAACAGGGATCTAATTTGTTTTTCTTTTTCAATGTTTTATGTAGGAAATGCGAAAAGTACTGCACGAAGCATCCACTATCTTGTCATGGGATATGGTAGGAACCTTTACCGGCGATCTGGGGAAGGTAGCAAGAGGCCAACTAGAAGAACTTCGAGTCTTGCATCACTATAAATGTGTCTGCTATTCGCTTCCAATATAGTGCATTAGTTTGAAGTGTGTGCCATGCTATTCTCGCATACTAAATAGCGCTAAAATAAAGATGTTTCCAATGCTTGTATTTCCGGAGGAAGTGTCTCTTTAGTGTTGGTTAATTGAATTACTGAATGATATAGTAGGCTACCTTACTTTTTCTTTCCATTAGATTGATTCATCATTCACTTTCTAAATCAACAGCGCTTCGGAATTCGGATTTTCTTCTTTTCTTTCGTTTGAATTTGATTTTTCGTTTATTGACGAGTGACAACGCTGTGCGGTTCCATGTAATTTTAATGGCGACTGTCATCCATTGAAAGAATGTTTGCTAACATTCACATTGAAAACTAGATACACAATTATTACAGATTTCTAATTTATTTTCGCTATAATTTTTCACTCTTCAGTAAATTATCGAAGCGAGTGGAAAAGATCAAAAGAGAGATAAATATACCCGTTAAACCAACTAACCAAGTGCCGCTTTAAGCATCATACCCACACGATACAAGAGGTAAGAGCTATTTACAACATCGAAAAAAGGATAATAGTTATTCCTGGGCGTGTTTTAATTTATAAACATTACCCCACATTCACCACTTATAACCCTAAATTTTATAACCCCCACAGCTCCACTGGTTATTTTGAACTTATTGTTTATTCATGATTTAGCAATACATTTAAAGTGGGTACAAGTGCCAAAGCTCAGAAGCAGTCTCTTACTTTCTTGATATTTTATCGGTGGCTTTCCAAATTTAGTCAAATTTATGAAAATTTAAAAAAGGAATCCAACAAATCCTCCTGTATAACTGCTATAAGTGAAATATGGTATTAAATTGTTGTTTTAAAAAATAATTTTATCTATTTATATTTCAGAATGGAAAAGAAAATCTGCATTGTCTGCGGAGAAAGAGGCCTTCAACTTTGTTCGGGTTGTCGTGCCGTTCACTACTGCTCCAAAGAACATCAGAAAAGTCATTGGCCTGGCCACAAACTCAACTGCCGGCCCTTCCGAATCGAAGTCGACGAGGTGATCGGTCATCACTTGGTAGCATCTAAAAATTTCGAAGCAGGTATTGCAACAATAATAATTAAAAAGGTACCGGTAATTAACATGTATTAAGTTTTGGTTTTCAATTTCCATTAGGTGCAATCATTTTGCAAGAAGAACCTTTGGTGATTGGGATGAGCAAATTAGACGGCTCAATCCGTTGTCTCGAATGTTGCAAAAAGCTAGATGGTCTACGATTTGCGCCTTGCCCAAACTGCAAATGGCCGATGTGTGGAAGAAAGGAGTGTATGAGAGAAAGATCCCAACACGCACTTGGAGAGTGCGCTGTCTTGAAAGCCTCTCACTCCGCCGAAGATGATCACGCTATACCTGTGACCAGCAAAGTTTGCATAAGCGTCACTGTCCTACGTTGCCTCTCTCTTCGTGTACGTGATCCACTCAATTGGGAGAAGCTAATTGATGAAAAGTTTTGTGGCTTCGCCCCGCGAGTCAAGATTCTGGAATCTTCGTGGGACCGAAATGATGTTGTTGAATTGGTGAATCAGTGGCTCCAGAAAGATTCCGTCAGCCCAGAGTTGATAAAAAAGATCTGTCTCGCAACCTTCTTTAAAAGCTACGAATTGGGCTCTACTCCAAATGAGAAAAATGAAGATATGTTTGTAAGAAATTTAAATTTGAATCATAAATTGAGTATTTTTTTAAATTTTTATTTTACCGTTTTAGGGAGTCTATTCTACAGCCGGCCTATTGGATCACAGCTGCGTCCCAAATGCAACTCACTCTTTCACGAAAGAGGGAAAAATAGTAATGAAAGCGGCTGTTCTAATCACGAAGGGTTCTAGGATCACCCTTAATAATACCTCCTGCTCCATGTCCACCACATTGCTACGGCAACAGATTATAGAGAACACGGAATTCGGACTGTGCCATTGTGAACGATGCAGCGACCCTACTGAGCTGGGCACTTTCACCGGTGGAATCTTTTGTCTCCGATGCCCTAATCGAGAAGGGATCCTTCTTTCAGAGTTCCCTTTAAATCAACATTCTGATTGGATCTGTATCAAGTGCTCAGACCGAAAGTCTGCCAAGTTCGTCAATGACTTGTTGGAGATTGCTGGAAAAGATTTGGATGCGTTAGACTGCGATTCCTTCAAAGAATGTGAAGCTTTCATCCGGAAGTATGAGAAGGTCTTCCATCCCAATCATTGCGTGCTGGTTGAAGCCAAGATGAGCCTGTATGAGAACTACCCATTTTTCATCGAGAATATCCATCCACAGACTGTCAATGGTATTTGATTCATTCAAATTCATTTTTACCTCTTTTACCAATTTTTTTTAGAGGAAAATCTCATCAAGAAGGAAACCATAGCTTCTGAATTGCTAAACGTGGTCAACATCCTCAAGCCGGGTAAATTAATTAGATTAACGAGTATTATAGGGAACATTAATACATTTTTCTATTTGGCAGGGTTTACCCGCACCAGAGGTATTATGCTCTTTGCTTTCTCTACTGTGCTTTTGGTGCGTTACGAGAAACTCAATAACGACGACAGCATTTCAGTTGAGGAGGCTCTTCGTCGTGTCAAAGTTAGTTTGAAATGCTAAAAAAAAAACTTTAAAAATGATTTATTACAATATTTATGTAAACTCTTATGAAGGAAATTCACAAACTTTTGCTCGAGGCCAACACCATTTTCTCTTGGAGTGGAGTGGAGACGGGGGATTTTCATTTTGCAAAGGCATCCGAACGGTATCTAAAGGAGGTCGAAACGTTGCTCGACCGCGTTGAAATGCAATCGATCCTTTTCAGTGTTGACTAGAATTTCTTGTGAATGGTTTGAAGAAAAATATGTTTGGGAAATAAAAATACAGATTTTTTTTTAACAAGTTTCTTACACGCTTAAATTAGCACTTCTCAAAGCAGCACTGATACCTACTTATTCATTCTGCGTTCCCTCCTTGAATAAATCATTAATTTTCATTAGCTTAGGTTAACCGTGGCCAAGTTACTAGATAATTATTAAATTGTCGAAAATTAGTAGGCTACTTTGCGCTTTTTTCATTGGTGTGGCAGCTCATCTGTCACTTTCTAAATTGATGATTCGGTGATTCGGTAAGCAGTAGTGTAGCAGGCCCTTCCCGCTAGAGCCGTGGACTAGACTGGCTAGTGCCAATGGACGGCAAGGTCGAGGTCGGGGCCCAAAGTCGCGCGCCGTCTACGGACCCATCGTCAAAGACTTTTAACTTCCAAGCTCCCAGATCCCTGGTTTCGAAATATTCAGTGATTCAGTCATTCTTATTAGTCCAGTAAACGCACATCCGTACTCCGCAATATATCTCTAGCTAGCTAGGAAAGTTGTCATCACCTTGATTGTTGTTGTCGGTCTTCAGCTCGGTCTTCAGAGACTTTTTAGTACTGCTACTTCTTTAAGACTTAACCAGTTAATGTGACAAAATTTTACTCTTGTGTACGTTATGTTATTACTATCTTGTGTACCTTACGTTTGTAGAAGAACACACGAGTTTCACTAAATATATGCACAATATCTATCTTATTATAGGTGGCATTATGGATGAGGAAAAATTATGTATTGTCTGTGGCATTAAGGCACCTCTCAAATGTTCAGGATGTTCTGCTGTGGGTTACTGCTCAAAACTCCACCAGAAACTTGATTGGAGCAAGCACAAGTTCAACTGTAGGCTGTTTCAAGTAGAGTGGGACCCCCAAATCGGCCATCATCTAGTTGCATCCAGGGATATTCAGCCATGTAACTTTACCTGTAAATTTATTTTGAATGCCTTATACTAATCTTAAATCACATTAATCCATTTAGATGAAATCATCTTACGAGAAGTTCCATTGGTGATTGGACCTTCTATGGCAGAGGGACCTGCCATTTGTGTTGGATGTGCTACTCCTCTGAATGGAAAAAGTGTGCCTTGTCCAAACTGCAGATGGCCAATGTGTGGTCAGAAAAAATGTTGGCAGGAAGGCTCCCATCATGCTCTTGGTGAATGTTCTCTGCTGAAGGCTGCTGATCCCTCGGTGCTGACTGGAAATTTTGCTACACAAGTCACTAAGGAAGTCCATCCAAGCATCATGTACCTTCGCTATCTTGGTCTCAAGAAACGCGACCCCGCCAAGTGGAAAAAACTTATGAATCTAAAGCACTGTGGCCGTGATCAACAACTGAAACAGGAGGAATTAATGGGCTTAATTGCTGGAATCCTTCAGCTAGTTAAGGAATGGGTGCCAAATGACGATTCCGTTTCAGCAGAGTCAATCATCAAACTTTTCACTGCTACCTATTGTAATGCTATCTATCTTCCTGCCATTGCCAACGTTCACAATCTTGGTTTATACGTAAGCTTTTTATAGTAACATATTTTCAACGACCGATTTAATTGTTTTATCCATTTCTAGGGTATCTATCCTATGGGCAGCCTCATCGATCATTCATGCTTGGCTAATGCGACAAAAATTATTGCCAATAGCGGCAAATTTATCGTGAAAGCCGCTCTTCCCATCGCTAAAGGATCCAGAATCACTATCAACTACTCAAAAGTGCTTCGTGGGACGATTCAGCGACGGAACCAACTGAAACTGACCAGATATCTCTTTGGTCCCTGTGGCTGTGAGCGCTGCAAGGATCCCACCGAACTGGGTTCTTACATAAGCGGGATCTACTGCGTGAAATGTGTAAATGGAATTCTGCTTCCGGAGCATCCGCTCAATGAAGAGACCAACTGGTCGTGTAACAAGTGTTCGGACCGCCAGCCGCCTACTGTCATTGAGAGAAAATTGGCATTGATCCAGAAGGATTTTGCCAGTCTTAATTCTCTATCCATTGCTGAACTGGAATCCCTGATGAGCAAGTACGAAAAAGTTTTGCATCCGCACCATTACTTATTGTGTGAGGCGATGTGCATCCTTTTAGATTCTTACACAAGGGCGGAAAAAATAGGTGAGACAAGTTTTATAATTATTTAAACTAGCATTCATTTTCCATTAATTTTTAAATATGATTTCTCAGGTGTATCATTTCCAAACAAAGGAGTTCTCACTCGTGAGCTTCTCGGAATACTGGATATCATTTCTCCAGGTAATCGTGTCGTGATGACTTTTTTGTTACAACTATTTTCTTGAACTCTTTTCACATCATGAAGGAATGCATCGTCTTCGGGGAGTTCTGCTATGTCATCTTTTTCATTGTCTTGTCGACGAAGCTTCGAAAATGGACCACACCTTCTTAGAAAAACATCATGTTCGTCATCCCAGCGAGTTTTTCAGAGTACGTAATCGTCATTAGTTTGTTATTAAACCAATTTCCGTAATTACATGTATTTTTTAAAAGAATCATTTTATAATGGTTTTGTAGATACCACAGGGAGTATTACGCGAAGCTTACGAAATAATGAACTGGGGAGGAGAGGAGACGGCTGAAAGTGGCACAGCAAATAAATATGCTACAATTTTGAAGAGCTTAGAGCGTCAAATTCTACGGCTAGAAAGGAAAGAGCAGAAGATAGTTGTCAATTAAATTAAGAAATGTGTTTAGTATTGAAAACTAAGACAATTCAAATGCTTTCTTTAAAAATCTAAATCAATTTCTTTTTCATTTTTGTTTGTAACAAAATAAAAATGATTCTTAACTCAGATTTTGATACTTTAGGAGTATCTGAAACAAAATCGTCCACATTAATGTTTTATCCGTTCAATCATAATGTATTTAAAATCACCACATTCGAATTTCAATCTTTATCGATTTTATAAACTACAGTACTTTGTATTTTAACGCTCACTTTAAAGCGTATAAACACATACTTTTTAAAAGACTCGAGATACAGATTTAAAAAAAAAAACATACTTTAAAATATTCTTGAAAAATTCAATAATATCTTGTTCAGATGTTCTGAGTAAATAAAATTGGAAAAATCACCGATTGAGTCTTGCTGAACCCTTCGGCTTCCCACAGCTGGCGTAGCGGCCCGCACCGCACGCAACGTCAGATGCGTTGAAGTATTACCGCTTTGGCGGATGCTTCCGGAAAAATGCGAGACAGTGCGACTGCTGATGCTGGTAAAAAAAAATGTAGCTGTAGCTTTAAGGGAGTTCTAGAGTTGCGTGATCATGTCGTGAAGGTATCTTAGAAGAGAGCGGAATGAAATATAGTTGCTTCCATTTGATCGAAATTTGGTAAGGCCGTCTGTTTTTTTGTTTTTTTTTATCTTATATTATCGGTGCCACCGGCTGGAACGCGTATGTCAAAGGAATATTAACATATACACTCATATAGTTCGAAATAGGGGTACACCATTTATCCGATTCTGACTTATTTGCTCCTCCATTCCTAATTTCATAAGTTTTTATTATTATTCTTGAGTGTCGAGTCGTCGTCAAGTGTGGAATTATACGGAAAATCCTGCATGGACTTTAGTCCGGGACATCTTAAGCACCCACAGGTTCCTACGGGTCTCGCCCTTTTCTAAATAAGAAAATCCTTTCGATCCCACACAGTACCTCGTATACGGTACTTCATCAAACATATATACAACAGCTCTGAATATTGTATTGTATTTTAAGAAGTATTGAATAACCCAAATTCACAACCTACTGACCTTTATCATAAGGAACCATAGGTACTATAATTGTATTTGTAAATCGTAAAGAACTTGACATGAACAAAAAAAATTGTATCATACACCTCCACCGAATATATTTGCCAATTAATTGGCTGCATAACGCACATCGCAAAGAAAAGTATTTCCATTCTTCAATTAACTATTGTTAGTGGTGTAATCGT
Organism: Chydorus sphaericus; assembly: GCA_030141595.1. NCBI lineage: Eukaryota > Metazoa > Arthropoda > Branchiopoda > Diplostraca > Chydoridae > Chydorus > Chydorus sphaericus. The sequence continues at coordinate 18,513,792 of CM057932.1, read as the reverse complement.
AGGAATAGCTAGCAATACGATCCGCTTGTTTGTAACCCGTATCAATGGCTGCATGCACAGTTGAATAGTAATTGGAATTAGTAGCTTCTCCAGAAAATAGCAAGCGATAGTAATCGCCACTACTATCTAGCTCCGGCCTCAGTAAATCTTTTGGGGAAACATTGAAAGTGTCACTTGCCACCGAACGGTAGCTATAAGTACCGCGAAAATTCGGATTCCCGGTCCAAGATGAACGGATCACACCGATAGGCGGGGTGTAAGTACTTGCAAATTGTTTACCAATAGCTCCTTTTAACATCTCAGAGCAGATGCTCACCAATTCTTTCTCGGGAATGGTTTCGAAAGATGTATCGCTTCCACTGACCCATCCAATCAACAAATTCGGTTGGTTCCTCAACGGGTAAAAGCCCAATAATCTACTCTTCCAGCTATTCGTTCGGTCAGCAGGTTTAGTGAGGAAGTTGACTCCTCCCCAAGTTTTTATGTTCCACCAAGGATTTTTGAATTTGAGGAAGATTTTGCCGACAGTTCCCCAGCCCAAATACTAAATAAAGAAGTTGGCTTTTATTGCTTATAATAGTTTTCAGTATAAAAGGGTTTCAATATAATTACTTTAATTGCATTAGTTTTAGCTGGTGGAAGATATGGCTGGAATATATTGTCAGCATCTTTTTTCAACACTCCCAAAGAGACTGTGACGAGAACTACATCTGCTTGGTAGAATCCGTTATCGGTTTGTACCTGAACTTGGTTATTCGGATTCAAATCGGGATTCCAATAGATTTTCTTTACTTTGGAATTCAGTTTTACCATGCTATCTATGTCCACATTTTTCTATATAAAATCATCAATTATATCTTACTTAAGAACTTTAAATCACTTTTGTTAATTATTTACTGTAAGAACGGGAAGCAGTGTAGAATAGCCCTTCTTCCAAGTGAGGTCATCATTCCCTTTGGAACTCTTGTAACTCGCATAGCCCAATAAGCTTATACCGAGCCAGTTGGGAGCAGGTGTTTCAATGCCTTGAGCTCTATCCTCCCAGTTGAGAAGATCCATTGTCGTTGCGTCATCCAAAGGAAGTAAGTCGCCCTTGCTCAAATACTTGGGATATCTAATATTATATTAGGCAAATTAGACGCTGCCAATTCTAAATTTTCAAATAAAAATGATTTAATGCATATACTCTTGATTGAAATACGCCCCAAGAGATGGAATATTTTTGGAATCTGCTGTAATAGCTGAGCTGTAAATTTGGTCAACAACATCGCGGTATTGTACCCAATCATCTTGGGTTAGAGTCCTCCCTGTTTTCGGGTAAATTGGTTGAACGTTGGAAGCCCATCCAGTTGACTCTAGTGATGGGGGTAATTCAGTGTGGAGGAGTCCAGCAGGCTCTGCTAGCTTATAAACGATATTGTTGGTTCCGTGGCAAAACTGAGCACCAATTTCAATCACGCCAGACTCTTTATTGATGACGTACATGATTATTAGGAATTGAACGTTTATGATTAAAATATTTTTTATGGATAAAAAAAATACCGTATCCAACAGTATAGATCCGTCCACCGATCCTATTTTCAGCCTCTAATATGGTTATTTGAGACGGGAGGAAACCATGCTTCTGAACAAGTCGAGATGCCGCTGCTAAACCAGATACACCCGCTCCGACGATGATGACGTTTTGGGGCTTGCAAAATACGCCGTCTTCTGTTGTATCATTTTAAAACATAAAAACACAATTTGAATGTCAATTAAAACTGCTGTTTATTTTTCAATTAATATTTATTCTTTTAATTTAAAAAGGAGTGACAATATATGTTTACCTCCATAAAGAAGCACAATAATTGCTATAATAAGTATTTGTAAGCCGTTGATGTGCATTTAAAAAGAAGTATCGACACATCAAACAAATTTGTGTAATTGGTCTTTTGCTAACCTGTTTCCTTTATATGATACACCCTAAATGTAGGCTAGCCTATAATGGACGACGTGGCATTATTTATTTCTAATACAGTCCAATTTTTATCGAGGAAAACAAACGTGTTAATAATGCTCAAATGAATAACTGCATATGTGGCATTATGGTACTCCCGTTGGTGCTGTTGGTTGAAATTCGATAGTTTTAAACGCGTTTTTTTTTGTAATCAATAATTAATAGGGTGTTGGGTAAGTACGCGTGACCTGAATGTAGCGGGGCTTTGCTATACAGTTCTTTGCTACAGCAAAGGACTAATCATAATTCTGTAAGAAATGATCATATCCGGTCCATAGTCAAAAAGGACACTTTTAAAAAGGCCACTACCAAAAAGGACATTCCCAGGAGTGTCCTTTTTGGTTAATCCAAAAATCCTCTAGTGTCCTTTTTGGTTTAATGTTTTCAAACTCCAGGTAGACGGAATTTGATGTAGATCTACCACCTACATCATAATCCCGCTTTATTGTGAATCCGATAGAATACATTGTGAATCCGCGCGCTGATAGGAGAGCGGGAACATAAAACCTCCCACACCAGCTCGCAACAAAATATATTACAGTATCAATATTAAGAATGAATGCTATTTTTTAACTCTTATGAATGCGTTGCATGAAATACGATTATAAATTATTATCTAAAAAACGTACTTAAAATAGTTAAATTCATATTCATTCATTACATGGGCTGGGATAGTATCAGCTGATATGCGCCCATCTGTCTCTTTTAATAAAAGAGGATTGGCAGTCTACTTCCCGCCGAAATTAAATCAGCTGTGTCGTATGAAACTTCAACAATAAGTCAATAACATTGCGTGTTTCTATGTAAAATTCCCGCGCGTTCCCCCCTCCTTTTTAACTGGACTCTTCAGTACTTCAAGCCTCACTTGGATTAAAGGATGTCTGATTATACCTGCCAAGAAATAAAGACCCGGTAAAGTGTGTTCATTGTCTCGAACTAATAAAGCCAAGACAAGAAAGAGTTAGTTGCAAAAAGAGTAACAAATTATATCATCGAGTGATCGAGTCGATTGTTCAGGTTAAAGAAGTGACCAAATGAGTTTGTTATTTACTTATGAATTGTTATAAGTAACGTTTCAAAACAAATTCACTTTTATGTTTTAGGGATATAATCGATCGAAAATCACTGGCAACAGATTCGTGACACTTACGTCTGCCTTTACTTCAAAACTGTTGCTGAAGCGGAAACCCCTATTCTAATCCAACCTAATGTTAAGATTTGATAGGGAAATCACCCTACAACACTCAGTCATGTTCAACTTAAAGAAGAAAGGGGGGGGGGGGGATGAGCGCACGTTAGCTGAAATTCCGTATATAGTACTATAGCCTATCTGACGAAAGTGTATTTCTGTTCACGTCAAATGCTCATTTCAATTTTTTTTTTATTCCGTCATAGCCGACCCATTAGTACACAATACTATCAACTAGCTTATGTAACCAAAGCGATATGTTTAGACATTTTACACCGGAATCCGATTCTCACTTAAAAGAGTTTTACAGATCTATGCAGATTGGATTTAAAAGAAACAAACCTAGGTTTGTTTCTTCTATAATCGTAGCTACGATTATAGACAACCTCATGGGCCTCACAGAATAATGCTTCTTACGCTTCTTATATACGATGTTACTAAATTTTCCATAGCTTCTACCAAATGCAATAAAAGAGAATATTTCTTAAGCTTTTGGCCTGTACAGAATAATAGGCCGGATGAGTCTCAGAGACGACCTAAGTGTTTACCCTGTAGTTTTCTTGCATTGCGTGTAAGCTATAGGTCGAGATGGAGTCTCTTATTAAGCAAAATAATATACGACAGCGGTATATGCAACTTCATCATTCCTAGTAAACCTCGGTTCTCTTTGTATGCGGAAGAAATCCAATTGCCGCCTGTTAAATATTAAAATTTGCTTAAAGTTGAAAAATTCTTTGGAACTCTGATTCAAATGTTTATCGGAAACCAATAGAAATCGATACTGTATTACGGGATAAACAAATTAACTTGTATTCATCTACTCTTTTTTAACTATTACATAACTAATCGCCGTTGTTAGCTCATTTAATCGAGAGATCCCAATATTATTATTTATCGGCAGGTTATTAACTGTAGATGTAGCGGTACGTGTTTATAATTCATGTATCTTTACCTTATTACTCCGTGAGTTCTCGATGGATGTTATCGATAGCGTTGCGGTCATAACGATAGCAATTTTTCCCTTGTGACGCATCTCTGATTTCTCATGACCATATATTTTCATTTATAATTTTTAAGATACATAGTTTGCTTTTAACACTTGTTTTCTTGACGCATATAGTTAATGACGCTCTAAAAAATTAATTATTTAAATTGTAAAACGATTGTAATTAAAATAGGAATGCGTCTGTAAAGAAAGGGGTCACACCGATTGTAGGTCAAAAGAAATTCCTCTTGTGACCCATTTTTTCTGTCTTCTGTGACATCTTGCTCTTGTAACCAGGTACCGGTAAAAGTAATACGATGAGTAATATAGAAGACTGCAGATAAAAAAAGCTCATCAAAATGTAGGTCGGATATTGCCCTCTTTCGTACGGAAATGCAGCCAGACAAGTGCGTATTCTATTTTATGAAAGAAAACTTTCAAAGTTATATTATCTGTCAACCCAATTTTTTTAGTTTTATCTTTCTTGATCGCCTGTTTGAATCCTGCTACCAAAAATGTTTCCCTTTTAGAAACAGGCACCAGAAAGCAGAACAAAAAATTTAAAATTTCGCACTAACATGTTCCTATACTGTATACAAAATATCACTATAACTTAATGAATAGAAGATTTAGCTAGTTTCTGCCTTTTTCGGGGCGCATTGCTCGCAAGCGTAGTTCTCAAAAAAGTTTAATGTAAGAGGTCAATAATCTAAAAATCAGTTTAAACAAAAATAAATGCAGAATTCTTTTCTCTATTTGCTGGTATAGGCCTTAGTACCACCATGCAATTAGCTAAATCACAAGAATTTTATTTTTAAAAAAAAACAGTGTTTAACGGATATTTCCTTTATTTAGCTGACGCCTCAGACGCCCCGAAAAAGGCAGAAACTAGCTAAATCTACTATTCATTAAATTACCGTGACTTAACTAATGGACGACTTTTGCATTTTTTGTAACCATAACCAAAAAATCGAGCGAAAAATCTTAATTTTTTCTTACTAACATGTTCCTATACCTAAAACACGTATTTTCAGAGCTATTCACGAAAAACCGGAGAAAGTGGGAGGGGCTCTATGAGGAGGCGGTCCTACACTTTTGGGTCGCCCGGCGGGTTTCTCCATAAGAAAAGCATTAGGGGAATCGGAAAACAATTTTTATAAAATTATCGATTTGTCGTACACCAATAAATTTTTTTTTTGAAATGCAGCAAATCTTTTTCTTGATTTAATGATATTTTTTTCAAAATTTTTTGAAAATTTTAATTTCAAAAGGGGGCGGTCCTACACTTTTAGGTCGCCCTGCGGGTTTCTCCATAAGAAAAGCATTAGGGGATTCAGAAATTAAATTATATAAAAACAACTATTCGTCGCACGCTAATAACTTTAACCTTTAAAATGAATGAAATTTTTTCCCGATTTAATGATGAATTTTATTATTTTTTGTGGGCGGGGCAGGGGGCGTGGCTTATTATCAGTTTTTTCGTAATATCTCCGAAAATATTGGTTTTAGGTATAGGGACATGTAATATGAAAAAAATCTTTGATTTTTTCTACATTTTATGGTACTGGTTTGAAAAAGTGCAAAAGTCGTCCATTCAATGGTGATGCTAAGGCCTTTACCAGAAAATAGAGAGAGAAAAAATTCTGCATTTTTTTTGTTTAAACCATTTTTTTTATAGAACTCTTATATTGAACTTTTTTGAGAAATACGCTTTTTGGGCCGACAGAAGCCATGTGACGCTACTGCCCAAAACTTTGAAATTCATTTTCTCTATGAAGAATTATCTTGCAGACATAACCAAACACACCATTCGAATCAGCACATCGAGCCAAGTCGAATAGTGTGTTTCTTTTTTTGTTTTTCCGCTCAAGAAAAACATTGATTTTCTCGTTCGTGAGTTTTTCGGGAGCGAGCTCACGATATAGTACCCATTTGCGGACCGTAAGACATAGGTTTTCTTGAATCCCGCAATTTTTCGGATTTTTTCCAATGGTAAATTCTTTATATAAAAATGATGTAGATTTTTCGGTCTGGGCTCTCGGTCTATAAGATCGTTAATTTTAAAAAATTACGCGTTAATTTTAAAAAATAAATAATTTCTTCCCATATTGTGAAAACGGCAATATTTACTCCAAACAAGATCCCGTCCCGGTATACACCTTCAGGGTTAATCTGTTTTTATAATAAATTTGAATACAATTACTTTCTATTCAAGCCCTTCTGAGAGGGCCCTAAGCCCCTCTTACTTTACTTTTAATACAATTCTAGTAAACTCTACATTCACATTCCGGGTCGTTCGTTCATCCCGAGAAATCGCTCTCTATATCTTCTCCTTACTTACTGAATACGTTGATGAGAAGTAGGCGTCCATAAATTACGTCAGTCAAATTTCGACGTTTTTGGCCCACCTCCCCCTTGTCACCATGGGCTCTTATGGGATAGGAACATCAAATTTCCGACCCCCCCCCCCCCCCTTCCCCCCTGACCACTGACCACTGACTTAATTTATGGACGCTCCCTATTAATGTCAACTTTGTGAAAGGAATACATTTTCTCTCTTTATTTTCCTATGACGTCAAGAGAGGCCATCTGCGCTACCCAGAAGCTCTACTATAAAATGTGGCCGTTTAGCCTTTCGTCTAACAGTCGGAATCTGACTGACATTGTACGCGCGATATAGAATATATTAATTTGAAATGAATTATTCGTCGTTGACTTCTTTGGTAAGAGTAAAGGCTCAATATGATAACCTTTTAAAAATAAATCAAAATATTAATATTTTGTTGGTAAAAACTTCAATATTAGATTACGTTTTTCATCATCTTTGAGGTGACACTCGAACATGTTTACTGCATTTCCATCTTTAAGCAGCGGAACTATCACGTTGATAAATTTAATCGATCGTACTCTCAGCAAGAAGGTGAGAAAATCTGTTAGATACTTTATTGCTCACTTTTAAAATACCGAAATAATAAACTTATTATTTTTAAATGATATTGCCAGATGATAAAAATAGCCTTAAAGAGACGCGATATTTTTACAATAAATATCAGCAATTGGGTAATGGCCAGACACCCATTCATTTAAGACCATTAAATTCTATACCTGTCATTTTACCACCTTTACAACTCAACTTATACGACAAGGACATCTCTTCTATGAGACTCATAAACACTGGTGAGACGGTTATGGTAGCACTCCCGACTAATTATCCAACCGATCAAATACCTTCCGTCAGTGGAAGTGCATTTTTCGCCAATTATCGATTCGTTCAAATGCATTTCCACTGGGGCCAAAACTCAATCGACGGAGGCAGTGAGCATGTAATCAGATCGAAACGGTACGCGGCCGAGCTGCACCTGGTCCATTACAACACGAAATACAATTCACTTTCTGAAGCTGTAAAATTCCCGGACGGATTAGCAGTGGTCGGCGTCATGTTGGATACGACCAACAATCCCAACGACAATCCAGGATTCGAGAAAATCGTATCGCAATTGAGTGCAATTGCTGTAGAAGGAGCCGAGACGATTCTGACCAGTCCGTTGAAGTTTAAAGATTTGATGCCGCTGAATACGAATTTATTTTACCGCTACAAAGGCTCACTGACGACGCCACAGTACAACGAGATCGTCACTTGGACCGTTTTCAAAAAACCTATTTTTGTTTCGGAACGACAAGTAAGTTATTTTAGTATAGGCCTAATATTTCAATTAATAGTAGCATTGAAATTATGACTCGTCAATGTACCTTACAGGTTGCCGCTATGAGAAGCCTTCACAAGGCAAGCTTTAGCAATTTCCGCGAACTACAGTCCCTCAACGGCCGACGTGTATTATACAACTGGTGGCCAATATTTCCGACATCCTTCTATTAAGATCATTGTCCATCGAACAGCTGAAGGAGGAAATTCTATAAGATATTGAATCCACTTTTGGGTTCCATCGATTTTTTAAAAATATCGTATATTTGGATCTTTTTATTATGTTTGTGTTATATTATTTTTTACCCTCTTACTTTTCATGAATTTATAGACTAATATTCTAGCTTATTTTCTCAATAATGTTCTGTGTCACTTATTATTATATACATAAATTGACTAATTTTTCTTGAAACTTTACATTGGCTTCTTCTTACGACGTGAGGTAAAAGGCGAGAGTACTAGTTTATTCAATGAGTCGAGAGCAGGGGATATACACGTCCGTGCTCTTAAGCATACCATTTCTTTAAGTCCACTCTTAACCTACATACTGGGTACAGCAGTAGATCCAACCAGGAAGCTCAAAATTTTGCTCTAATCTGACAAAATGAATCTTGTTTTTGTTTCATATACAGGTAGGTAACTTACACATATATCTGTTTTTCCTAGCTGTCCCATATAGGGAGTCCATATATGGACTTGACTGCAGGAATGCCGCGTCACAGGTGTACTAGCAGTGCTGCACAACCAGCTAATAACTATAGCATCAGGCTGATGACTACTATGACAGGAAGGTCTCCGACCTTTACGATTTTAGGCTCATTGTAATCAGCTCGACGAGCTGATCAAGAATATCACTAGTTTATCTTGTGCAAAATGATTCTTGCGGGAGAAAACCGCGTTCAAAGTTGCACGCTTTACCGGTCGACCCGTCGCTCTCTAGCGGCCGATTCCCCCCTCGCTCTTGGGCAGCAGGTACCTGTCCAAACGGCCCAAAGGGACAACTGGAATTAACACATCATATTTGCTGGTCTGTGATATTTATTGCAATCCCGCTGGTTCATACCTATGGTTGATTGGAATTTTATGGTTTTAACCGCGCTACTTTGTAATAATATTTAACAGGGTATTAGGTAAGTACGCGTGACCTGAATGTAACGAGAAACTGAGTAACTGACTTGCTGATCAACAGCAAGGGGCTGGCTCTGATCAGACAGCAAGAGAAGGCTTAAAAAGAGGTTTCCGTACCGATGTCAACATACGCATCTTTAATTTCGATCTCCTCCCCCTTTCTCGGGAAGTTGCTATCTTGCAAATGGCTTTTTAAAGGAGTTTTGAAAATATAAAGAAGAATGTGTGTATAGGAGCACATTTTAGATCATGTTGCCAGGTGCACTCTTTCACAGGATGAGGTTCCGTCGCGAACCACGGCGGAGCCAAGAAGAGCACCGACGAGCAATCCGTCCGTCCGGAATAAATTACATGGTGCAAACTCGGATGCAATCAAACAAACAAAGGAAGCGATAATGATGTAACTATAACGCTGTGTAATGATGAATGTTCGTTATTGCAATTCCTTTTCCTTTTTTATCCATTTCAATTTTTAAAAATGTAAATAGACAAACAGTTTCAACCAATCAGTGATAAGTTTGATTGATGATTGCAATTAAACTTTATTCTGCTGGAGTCTAAATATGGAAGCCCCAGATTGAATCGTAGCTATTTAAAAGATTTGGACAACTGACAACTCCCACCCAAACTGTATTAAAATAAATGGGGTATATAACCATTAGTGAATCGTATAAAGTTATACGATGTACTGTGGGCTGAAGTACTAGATGTGCGAGTGTTGGATCGCGGAACGACTTTGACCTATTAGAAATTATCAAATTAGTCTAACAGGTGATCTTGTGCTCAAAAAGAGTTGACGATGCTGACCCGCTCTAGAAAAATAAGCCCTTCGTTTATTTAGCTATCCTTCCCAAAAAAATCAATCTATCCTCGTTTACATTTTATTGCCTATCAACCCGTAAAAACGAATGACAAGATGGAAGCTCCTTTTCAAACATTTTGAAAGATTCTTCAAAACAGCCGGACCGTGGTTCACTCGCCCCACATAAAGAAAGTTTTTAAAGATGACTTAAAAGTAGGAGCGTGTTAAAGTTGCTAAAGGCTCTTTTTCAATTATTCAATACGGTAGTAAATTTCATTCCGCCTTTGACATCTACCGTTTAAAAGTTGTCAATTTCACAATACTTTAATTTTAAAATTTATAAAATTTTACTTATTGATGATGCATCTGTCAGGCCCGATAAACTTATACTGTGTTCAATAAAAAGCCGGGAAAATGAACTCAAAGTTCAATTACATGTTAAACAAGGCATAGAATAGGGACAATAGTTATTATTATTGTTGTAAATTGTATTCAATGAAAAATTACAATCAACAAAAAGCGACAACCCCAGGATTAGTTTTGAAAAAAAAAAATTAAGAACACAACCATAACAAAAAAGAAAATATAACAGACTAAATGAATTCGTGATAGGAAAAAAATATAAGGGTATGCCAATATTATTTATGTGTGTTGTACGGGGATCAGTAAATAACTGGGTTATCACTTTGAGTGACCATTCGTTATAGCTTTAGTAGGCTCTTGAAGGCTGTAGAGAGTCTCGAGGAAAACCTGCGTGATCTCACCCACCATGGAACGGTCTGGAATACTCTGGGATGTACCGTAAACAGACGCCTTTTGAAAAATCAATTCACAAAGAAAAATGAATAATGAAAAAATATCTTAATAGAGAAAATATGAGCTTATTACACTTCCTCCAACATCAGCTTTAGGATCTTTCATAATCTCAGCCACAACTTCGCGCATATCATCCAAAAAGCGCTGGGCTACTCCATCATGGGTATGCAAATAGGTAATGCAAATGTGAATTCTGAAAGTTCAAAATCATATATTAATAGAAGAAGATATTTATTAGAAATTACGCTTGATCATTACCCAGATGGGAATTGAAGGGGTGAAAGGTGCCAGCCTTTCTTTCCCATTGCGTCAGAGACACGATAAATGCTGAAAATGGGGGAGTCCATAGCCACAGCGCATGCATCAGGATTGCCCATAACTCTGAGTCCATCTATCTTGCGCAATCTTTGTAAAAACAAATAATAAATTAATTTACACTTGTAAAGAAAAAAGAAAAAAACATCGTACCCATTTTCAATAAACTTTTGGGTTTGTACAATTTTCTTGGTGGACTCAACGTAACCAGTTCGGCCGTAGTACATCATAGTTGCCCAACAAGCCGCAATCAAACCTAAAATTTTAAAAATAAATAAGAGAAATTGATATATGTTAAAAGTAGAATAATATAAAAACCTCCAGGACGAGATCCTGCAAGAGTAGGAGAAGCGTAGAGACCGCCAGGCCATTCCGTGGCAACGAAAAACTGGGATTTACGGTATTTGGGCTCCGAATATAATATGATAGAAGTCCCTTTCGGCGCATATCCGTACTGTAAGAGAGAGATAATATAAAGTTATGTTTATGTAACAAAAGATAGTGCCTTGATTATATAACCTTGTGAGTATCGGCTGAAATGCTCGTCACTCCCTCCACCCTGAAATCGAAATGATCCAGCGGATAGCCGGCTTCTTCCATAAATGCTATGACGAAACCACCGAGGCAAGCGTCCACATGTACTGGAATGTCGTATTCCAATCCAAGAGCGGCAATCTCTCTCACAGGATCGATGACACCGTGAGGGAATCCCGGAGCGGATGCTACAATCTGAGATTGAAAAAGTTTATAAATTGATCAAACTTGACTATTACATAAGATTCAACAGTGTTATATACCATGCAAGTATTTCGCGAAATAGCCTTTCTCATAGCCTTAACATCAGCCCTGTAAGTAACCGGGTCTACAGGAACCTTTACCAAGCGCATGCTAATAATAATAAAATGAGAATTATTTAAGTTATTTTTAAAAAGAAATAAATTGTTATCATACCGATGCAATTGAGATGCTTTATCGAATGCTGCATGGGCCGTAGCAGCGATCAGAATTTCAGGCTGCCTGATGCCTTTAAAATCACGAGCGTAATCTCTGTACGCTTTACAAGCTAATAGAAGGGATTCAGAGCCTCCTGACGTCATCTATAAATCAAATTTAAATAAGTTTTTAGAAATCACTTTATTAAAAATAGCTAAAAAATAATTACTGTGCCGCAAGCTTGAGGACCACCATTGAACATACGGATGCCCATATGAACGACCTCGGCTTCCATTTTACGGAGACCCGGGAAAACGTCGGGATGGAGAGGGTTCGACCATGCGGACATGCTGTAGACCTCCGTCACCAACTTGGTCACTTCTTTATCTGCATTGTAAACACACCCAGAGAGGGAGCCATTGAGCCAATCGCAATCACCTGGAAAAGAAATAAAATTCATTTGATTTTTCTATTATGTAACAAATAAGTGAAATTATGTAATATATACCTAAATCAAGATATGTTTTAGCCAATTTTGTCACTTCCTCAACTGAACGACCGTTTTTAGGGAGTTGGCTGTAGACAACCATATCTGTAGTGTGCTTATTCATGTCATCTTCCAAAGTTTTTTTCACTTTGACTCGTTCTTTCTCCATTTCCCTCTGGACCAATGGGATTCGGCGGACTAGAGAAAAGAAGCCCTTCTTCAATCTATCACTCACAGCTATAAGAATAAAATAAAAATTTTAATCAAATAATATAAACAGTAATAAGTAAAATAAATTACTATATTCATTGTCTGAGTAGATGTTATGCAACACTGCAAGAGTGTAGGTGACTCCAGCTGTCACGACAACTATTTTCAGTGGTGACACATCCTTCAATCTATCTTCTGCAGAATCCTTCAGGAAATTGAGAAAATCCATCTCCTTTTGGAGCCAATCGGTAGCAGTAGAGACCTGATTCAATTTATTTAAAAATTAGTTCATAAAAAAGAAATAACAATATTCTATTTAAAATTTTACCAGAGTAGACATGACTGAATGTACTTGACAGCTGTGATGAGAGTAAGCTATGACGACCTTCAAAACGTTCTAATATATCATACTGACTAAGACTATCCGATGAGGCTCAGTGAGACAAACAACAATCGACTCGTCTGGCTAGATTAATCTTTGCATCACAGTTATAACTGCACTCTGGTGATAATAGGCGATATCCCTTGGTAAACAAGAATTTCACTAGGGATCAACGTAAGCGAGTGCAAAGAACACCTTAAATGTATAAAAACTTGATTATCTTGTTGTTTTCTTCGGACAATGACACGACATAGGTGCTGTACACACCGTATGACAATTGTCGTCTGCTACATCTGCTGCAAGCAATAACAAATAAGCGGCCTTGAAAATGCAGCACTTTTTTGTTTTAAACGAAATAAAATTGAATTTTTTTAAACATACACGCTCCTAAAAATAGAGAAAAAAAATTCCAGATTTTTCTCTCATGTATTTCTATACTTAATATATGCGATTGCAGAGTTATTCACGATTTAAGGGAAAAGTAGGAGGAGCTTCGTATGCCTAATGTGTATTAGTCAATCGTGAATCATCTCATAAGAAATGACAAAAAAATTTAATCAGAATTCTCATTATCAGTAATATTTTTTTTATAATGTGAAGTACCCTCTTACTCTCTTGAGTGGGTTATCAAAAGGCCATTATATGGCAATATTCCACTTATTCCGCGGCCTTTTTTCAATATCCGCCGATGGCATTAGATAATAATCCATGTTACGAGAGCGAGGAATCAAATTCTGTATTTATTATTCAAGGAAAGGGCTCAAAAAGAGTATAATTAGCCCACATAGGCACAGAAATCCCCATTCATTAGCGAGAATTAAGAAGGAAATGGAAGGCAGCCAGCAGATGTTCAATTTACCGTGTAATTTTTAGGGATCTTTCCGACAAAGAAGATTATTTAAATGTCTCCATCATTATGGGCATAAAACTGTTATGGGTGACTTTTATTGAACGACCACAATTCCCAGATCGGAACATAATTGTTAGTTGCACAATAATGTTACATGAAACATTTTTGAAAAATATGCTGTAATATACAAATTGGGTTGAATCATGTACTGTGATTGGTTTGGTATGCATTAAATACGTATGCAATAAGCTTGAATTAAATTTGGAAGCGATGATTTAAAAAAAAACAGATTTGGAGGACGCGTGATTTTTTAAAAAGAAGCACATATTCTCCCTTCTTCTAGAGATCAGAGTAAATTAGATAATTAATTAATAATGACTCTTTGATGATGTCGATAATCTTCATAGTCTTCGTCGTCATCTAGGCTAGTACGACGTATCATCACAATGGGACCCGCGGTAGTCGATAGATCGAGCTCCAAATCGTGATTATGATATCTAATTATTCAAAAACAATTATAACGGTACCGCTAGCTTTATTATAAAAATCATACGAACCCTTCAATATCGTTTGATTGAGGCTCTAAAAGAGACGGTTGCACTTTGTAAAGGCTGCTGTACCATCTAGCAAAATGTAAGAGTCCTAATGCAATAAGAGTCAATGCTGCCACGATTGAGAACCATTCACGATGAGGCTGGACGACTATCAAAACGGCCAGGATCGCATAGATGAGAGTCTTTTTCCAAGTGTCGACCCAGAGCACACCAAACCAACAATATTTGTAAACTGGATGATTCTCATTTCTATTTAAAAATTGAACTTAAATTAATGTTTATGATTTATCTTACTGATGACATAATAATACCTAAGGCAGATTTGTAGACCGAGAGAGATAGCCCAAGTCGTTTCAAGAAAACCCGTGATCAAAGCAGCTGCTCTGCGGACACACGTAATATATTTAAATATTCATTATACTATCCTTTTTAAATGACCCGGACATTATGCAGTGAAACGAGCAACTAGTTATCAAACCGTGCGTGACTCCCGCCCTTTAAAAAAAAATAAAATGACTATGTATTTATTATTATTTTTACATAGCGAATCCGCCGGCCAGCTGGTGAACGAAGAGTAGATCCACGCCAACCGTCAACAGCACTGCAATTTTAAATAGACGTCGTAAAAAAAGTCTAACATAAGCACTCTTTTCTCTCCTTAAAGTCAGCCATTGTGTTCAACAGATCCTCCTTTTTAAAGTGGAGCTATTTTCAGAACACAATTGCTGCTTGAAAAAAAAATATATAATACCAACTGAAGTTAGACCACCCCAAATCCTCGTCAAAGGTTCTAATAATGACCAAAAGGAACCAATCCAGCAGAGAAGATGATCATCGACGCAACCCATTTCATAAATCGATATCGATAACAACAACAATATAATAATAAGGGATTGAGGAAAACATTCAAGCGCTCCCGTTGAAGTTTCCCGGTCGACTGATGACTCTCAACCCTTTCGTGAGTTACGAAAGGGGGGGAGGGAAAGTATAAATTTAGCCCTATATATAAGAGCCCATCAACAAATCGATTATTATGTGGATCCATAAGTTTTTATTATCATTTGAAAAGTGAAATATAACAAATAAAAAGATCGGTAGATGGCGAGTTTTGACTAGATATTGCGTAATTTCGGGATAGTAACGGACCGTACAGGTCGGGATATCGGCTCGAATAGATTCAAACTGGTTCCGACGATGCTCACTTCAATATTGTCGTGCTGTTTATTCGTAGTAGCTCTGAAAGTGGACGGCGGTTGCATGATGAAAGGACGGTAGTGGCCGGCTTTAGAGCGCTGCTGGGCGGCACTAGTAGGTTTCATCCTCGTTGAATTGGATTGAATATTGGGCGATCGAATTTTACTGGTTGTAGGGATAACAGTCTTTGATCGGCTTTTATTACGTACTGGAGGAGATGACCCGTTCAAAGGAGGTAAAACTGATGAAGGCGGTGGAGGTAAACTCTCCTCAAATTTAGGTAAAGAAGGCGGAAGCAGTTTAATCCGCTTATTGAATTGAATGTGAGATTTAGTGGGGGAGGATGCCCTGGTAGTGTTGTTTAAAGTAAGTCTAGCAGTGTCTTCGAGCATCTTGAAAGAGTCGGGAGTCTTTAGAGTATGGGAACGATGGTTGAGTACGTGTCCGGATCGGGCGCCCATTCTATTAACTCCGGGCAGAGCCGATGATTTTGAGAGAGGATAAGCGCTGCGGACTCGTGTCGGTTGATTGCTCGATTTGATCGGATAGGCACTTCTGATTCTGGGCGTTTGGAATGACTGTTGAGTGTAGACTGCCGGGATTGGACTCCCGAATTTTGTAGTTGGAGAATGTATGAAACTGGAAAAGAAATAAATATTAATCATTCAATAAAAAGTGTTACTCTAGTAATGGCTCAATAAATTACAATAAATAGCACAAGCCCCACTTATATTTTTTCACAAGGAAAGTAAAAATAAATTAAAGCAATAACAAGTGTGTGAAAATTTATGTGAGTCAACCTGTGACCGTGGATTTCCAGCTCCCTCCTGGCTGATGGACGTTTCTGGAGCTTCTCTTGCCTTATTTCTCTCCTAGAGTTGCTCAAAAGCTCTTGAAACCTGTAAACCATAAAATTATTAATATGAAATCAAATTAATTAACAGTGATTTCTGTATATTACTTGTAGTTGTCAATAAGTCCTCTCCACTGGTTAGCTTCTTTGAGATCAAAACACCTGTCATCAGGCTGCCTCCCAGTGAGGAGGAACTCCTCAAGATCCTCCAAACAATTCTGAACTCTAAAAGTTGCATAATTTTCCACTTCCTATAAAATATATTTTAAAAAGTTGTACTTCATCTTGCTGGCTGTTGCTAGGCACTTTGTAAACAATAACTTACGTCGTCAGCCCATGATAAACTGCTAGCCGAGTTCAGATTGCTATTTGAATAAAGTTCCTGAGCGGCTGATGCACTTGACGTAACGGAATCATTGAGAGACAGTAAATTTAAGCCGAAATGTTCGTCCATTTGTTTGGCTTTCTCTCTTTCTGTCCTTCTTGTTTATTTACGTAGTTGTTGATTTTTTTTTCTTTTTGACAGCTCGGCGTTGCCAGGTCATTCAAATAATTGTCAAGCAGACCTCCGGAGGGGAACCTGCCTCGGTCGTTCCTAATTTCCCCCTGCTCATTCGTAATTATTCTTGTATTTTCCCACATAAGAATAGGATTCACACGGTTTCCTTGTTTGCTCTGCTGTGCAATGATGACTCAGAACATAGAAGGGGTCCACCATATCATAAATCTTATTATATTTCTCCCTGCAAGCAGACGAATTATGTGTGAACGAAAAGCAGCACCGGGTGATCCCGATTAAAGCCACAGTGACCGCAACGGAATTTCGGCAAAAAGAAAAAAATATAATCCTCACCGCTCTGTTAATCGAGCTTCGTTCTTGATTTACGCATTATTATCATACTGGCGGGCATATGTCGTTAACTGCAGAAATACTATTTTAGTTGTATAATAATGTAACGGGAAATCCCGGACAAGAGCTGCTGCTGCTGGATTATGTTCATCATACCTGCATAACAATCAGGTCGGAGGCTAGCCCAGAGGGCTCCTTTATTTAAAAATCTTCTATATACATAATTTACAGAGCAAATTTTTCGTTATTAGTATTAACCCCATTTCCGGTTTATTTTCAATACCCCTTCACCTCGTCACTTAAAATAAAAACTGGTTTACCACATCTAATCAAACAACTTTTAATCCAAACTAATCAATTGAAACTTCATACATTTTCTCAGGAATAAATGAATTACAAAAAAGGAAAACAACGTTTGCTAGTGGCAATGTACTACAGGTGTCTGTATGGTATGGTGTGGTTGGCTAGTTTCATTCTTTTTTAGTCTGCAGCCATCGTCCGGCTGGCCCTGTCGTGTCTGGCGAATAGTGGGACAGCTAGCAGAAGAAAATGTATTCAAATAAGCAGCAGCAGTCGACTGATCTCTCTGGCGATCGCCATGCAGTGAACGGCATTCGAGCATCAGGTATTTTATTGCAGACGTATTTCCAGCGTGAGTCACGAGGTTGATGTCTGTTTGTTATTGATCTTCTTCTATATAAGCCGCCTGCTTTTTATCTCTCGTGTGGGGTCGCTCTAGGGCTAATATTAGTAACCGTGAAAAATATATTATTTATTTACATATACATTTTGAATTCCTAATTCTCCGAGCTTTTTCAAGTCATTTTCCCATGTCCAGCTTGTCTTGTTGTTTTTCGTCAAGGTTAATTAAACCTTTATACTCAACGGACTTTGCAACATTACGGTGTTTTTTTAGTCTATCATGAATGTAATAAAAAAAGGAAGGAGAAGGCAGATGTTTGGCGTGAACATGAGTGACTTTTGTTTTCCTTTTCGTTGGTGCGTAAAAACAGTTCCTTTCCAGCGTGAGAGAATCTTCGTCATGTAGAATATTTTCTGACGTACTATACAATAATCCCTCTTATTCTCTCTCTGAGAAATAAATATTTTCACGCTCCATCGCCATATGGGGTGTCGAACAACTCCCGCCGGCTCCGAAAGAAAAATAAAATTCCTCTCGGGACATGGATAATTTAAAAAAAGAAATATTTCCCGTATCAACCGGGCAGTATTTCATTGAAAAAAAATAATTGTAGGTCCTCTCGGTACATTACCACCCTGAAGGCATTTTTCCCGCTAAATCACGCAGTGACCAAAAGTCCGTCGTGGTTGACCAAAGAGTGATGAACTTTTATTTTTTATTTTTTTACTTTTTGAGGGTTTGTCACAATGATTTATTCTGTCAAAAAAATGTTGCATTATTTCGTTATCGGGAATCAGCAGTTTTTCACGCATTTTTTTTGGTGTGACGGAAATTCTCCTTTCTAACGGGTCATCAAAACTTGACAGTTTAATTTTTTATTATTATTTTCCAAAACCAGAAATCGAATAGTCAACAATTTTTTTCTTGTTTTTACTTTCTTATTTTGAATTCAATAATTAATTATTTTTCAATTCTGAGAATCAAAATTACTTTTAGCAAGTGAAAGACAAATTCTTACGTAAGAGGATTAGTTTGAATATGTCTGGCAGGTTGTAAAAAAAAGTGCATAAGGTTGATGCACCTTTTCAGTGTCATTGCCGGTCCCACTTCCCGACAAGAAACCGCAAAAAATGCGACGAAAGGGAAAATCCTAGTCACGACCTTTTTACTTTTTTCGTGCGCACTACTCTGATTTCAATCACGAGAAAAGAGAAAAAAAAGGGTTGAAGGAAATCGTAATAATCTTTTTCGTGATTGAGTTATTTCTGGATTCCATTTTTTTCTCGCGGTCATCAATTTTCCAAACCAAAAAAAAAAAAAATCTCACCATTTTGTTTTTTTCCCGCACTTTTTTTTCAAAATTGATTTTTTTTAAAAAGAATTTTTTTTTCTTGTGTGAAAAACTTAATTCCATACATCTCACTATTCAAATTTTCAACTTTTAAATTTAAATATAATTTTTGATTGTGCCTTATTTAGCAAGCGTGAAAATTAAGGTTTTATTTACCTTAAAAAAAAACCTGAAAGACATAAATAATCAACAGGTGAGCTAGCTAATAGCTATAGGGGATACACAGATCATTGACCATCATCAAAAGGCATCGTCGCAATCAGCCCACAGAAAAGCTTATTTGTCGCGCTGATTAAAAGTTTATTAGAGTGTATCAAGGAGAGCAGCAGACCACAATGAGGGTTTTTCAAGTCCATTGGCACAGGCAGCACTGCGTGATATATAGCGACGTTGCCGGAAGCGGAGTAGGACCTTGAGACAATTTGTTTTTGTTGTTGTTTCTCTTACTTTTTTTTATTAGTTATTACTCTACGATACGAATCATTGAGCTTTCCTGTTCACAGTAATAAATTTAACTGTTTATTTATATAGATTTAAAAAGAATTATTTAAATTATGAGGAAGGGAATTTTTCTAAAAATTTATTCATTAAAAAAAAATAGATTCAAAAGAAGAATTGAGGAAATTATTTAAATTATAAAGTAGAAGTGAAATGATTGGAGGTCAAAGGTGAGACCGGATGGACGTGAATGACAGGATAGTCTCAACAATTTGTGTCATAAAAAATGAAAGCACGATTTTCCACTTCTAAAATAAAGTTTCCTTGTAGAGAAATTTTCATCATCAACATCTTACGAGTGTATAGCCATTTTTGAGGCGTTGCCAAAATGGAAAATGACGTCATAAATTCTTCTTGCGCGCGAGTTTCGAACGGGGTCAATCATATTCTTTTATTTTTTAAGGCTGCGGGTTATTGAGAAATCAATCCCGTTGGAATTCTTCTTCTACCTTCAGGTGCAAAATGTCTCTCAAGATATCTTGATGGATAATGGTCCAATAATAAAATATCTAACATTTTTATTCGTTTCGATTTTCCCATCACCAGTATAACTGGTTAAAAAAAAATACCTAACATTTTAAATTTTTTTCGATTGTCCATCAGCTCTATAACTAGTTTTTTTTAAATTCTGAATAATATTAAATTAAAGTTTAAATAGATTTTTTTAAAATTATTTTAAAATAAAGTTTAGATGAATCTTCTTCTAAATTATTTATAATGAAAGTTAGGAAGAATTTATCTTTTTAAATTCTAAATTCTTTAAGAATAAAGTTTGAATGAGCAATAAGTTGTTTGAGCACAATGAGTATTGACTGATACCTTTTATGGGTGATGAGGGTAATTGTTTTAGAAAGTCACGTCACGTAACTTAAGAACCCATCATTCCGCACTTTTTCCCATATATTACCTCTATGCTGAATAATATAAATCACTGCAACAGTTATTTCTCTCTTCTTTTTTTGCTGATTTTCATCACCAAAAAAAAAGGGCGGGATCCACCCAAAACTATTGGATCCTATTTTTTTTTTGGTCATAGACGCCCCTTAAACAAAAATAAATAAGATAAGACTTGCTTTAAAAATTGAACAATGTCTTCTTAGAATTTTAGGTTGGTAGTCGCCCATGTAACCTAAAACTTAACAATAATAAAAGAAGGAAACGGCTGGGGGTCGCTTAAGTAAACACACCGGTTTAAAGCTATTTTGTCTTCGTCATATCCATCAAATTTTTTTAAAGAAAATGTTCCGCAAGACCTACTTCTTTTTATATTTTTACGATGGGCCCTTACGAACAAGACGCCATCTATTAAGAAATATTTCTCTATCGAAAAATAATAAGGGAAATCGATGATTCAATCGAAAGAAAAAAATCTTCATTAAGAATTTTTTTCCCCTTTTTTAATGATTTCTAATAAATTATGATTGCCTTCGGGAAAGAATATTTAAACCTTTTTTTTTCTTAACGTCACGGCTGTTTAAAAGCGTCTAGCCTGACTTGGCTCAATGATAAATCACAATAACGGGAAAAGTCTGTTTATGCAGTCAACGATCCTTAAAGTATATTCCACGCAACAACAACTGCTGCTGCGTGATATTCAAGTACGTTTACACGCGGGAATCCCGCCTACTCAATTTTTTTTAGATTCCTAATCTTTTTTTAAGCTGATTTCTATCAATAGGTTTCAAGTTACTCCACCCTTATTTACCATTATGTAATTACATATCGTTTTAAAACATTTAAAAAATAAATAAATAATATCAATGAACCCTGAAAAAAAGTTTCTCCGGTCATTTGGCGGAAATCACGCCCGTCGGTGATTTTTTTTTTCAAGGGCTATAAAACAAGAACAACAATTCCCGAGTTGAACGAACTTCTTACCCGCCCATTCTTTAAAACAACTTTCCTTTGGCTTGCGAGTCAATCAGAAAAAAATGTATCGGCATGAAAAAAAAAATTCCTGTGCAGTCGGGAATCGTGGTAATTGGGCGTATAGAGATATATTCATTTTTTTTGTATTGTAATATAGGAACCACAGAAAAACTTGTATAACCACATTATATAAAACTAGAATTTTCTTTATATTAAATGAATTTTTATTTTTTTTACGACTTTCGATGCCTCATTTGAATAAAAGTACAAGTCGAATTTTCCCACACACAACTAGTCGTGACGATATTTATATAAATAATAAGGCGATATACTTATTTAACTGACCTTGAAAAATGGAAATAGTTTCCAGCAATTAAATCTCTGGAAGGAAATACAGTTTTAATTTAAGGATGTCGTGATTTCAAGCATTTTCACTAATTGGTGGAAAGAAGAAGAAAAAATGCCGCTTCTAATTTAACAGATAAAAAAAAGGATGAGCTACGCAATTTTTGCTCTCTTTTGTCCCTCGCCTGTATTTACACTCGTCGGGAGCTAGCCTCCGGCTTTATAATATGATGATGACAGAGATGCTCACGTAATTTCGGGATTCTTAAACACAAAGGATCCCGCCGCTTAGATTTAAACCCGAAAATGCTTTCCCTTTTTTTCTAGAAAAAAAAAGATGACTGATCATAGAGTGCATAACATCATCATTGAGGTCAATGGGGTCGATCCGGCTTCCGCTGGGCCATCCATCTACTTTTGAATATAATAATTAGATCCCTTAGACAGGGTTGCCAGTACGAAATAATGATTCTCCATTTTTTATTTTTTTTTCGATGGTCATCTGATGAATGTTTGCGGTCGAACGTGACTCGACTCTTATTTTAAGAAGAACAAAAGAGGTAGAAGAAGAAAAATAAGGACATAGACTTGACATCCTCATTTAAATCACGTGCTACTTCTCTGATTTTTCATTGATTGTATAATTCGAAAATGTTAGATTGCATAACATGCAAATGATTTCAATCAACATTTTCTATAAATAAATGTTTTTCCGCATTTCTTTTTTTCATGTATTTAAATGAATATAATCTCATACCAGAGATTCAGCTGAAATAGCACATTCTTTTTAAAAGATTTACATATGTAGAAAAGAATTCATAGTTTGAAAACCCGATTCTCCGAATAAAAGTGAGGTACATTCAAGAGTTTTGTATTCATCTTTTACAATTTTAACTTCATTCAACATGTTTCACACGATTCTGATGCAATTCATAAAGACTTTTTATTAAAAGTGAGGTACAAACAAGAGTTTTGTATTTATCTTTTACAATTTCAACTTAATTCAACTTTTATTACACGATTTTTATGCATTTTATAAGGACTCATAATGTTCATTTTACAAAAAAAATAAAATTCAACCGACTTTCTTGCTGCTAAATATATTATGTATGCCAAAAAATTGAGGTACATTTAAGAGTTTTGTATTTATCTTTTATAAATTTAACTCAATTCAAATTTCATCACTGAATTTTCATGCATTTAATACAGACTCATAATGTTCATTTTACAAAAAAAAAATTGGTACATTCAGAGTTTTGTATTTATCTTTTACAATTTCATTTTAATTCAATTTCATCACACGATTCTGATGCATTTTATAAAGACTCATAATGTTCATTTAAAAAAAAAAATGTAAGCCGACTTTCTTGTTGCGCATTACATATGCTATTGAATGGACGATGTAAGTTGTTGTAGTACATGAAAGCACTCCTTGTCATTTCCATATTCTGGAAAGAGGAGAAAGAATCGAGTGTGTTATGGTAATGTCCTCCCCTCCCATTATTACATCTGACGAGCTGTCCGTCTATCTACCTATACATACCCTTGTGCTAAATTCCTCAACTATAGAAAAATTGTTAATAAATTTTATTTGTTTAGTATATGGGGGACGCACCTTCTTTTAGTTATGCATGTTGCGAGAAGAACAAGTGGGGGCGCACCTAGTTTTTCTCAGTCGGTGTCGGTCGGTCGACGTGAACGGTCGCTCCCGAACGTCTTCTCTCAAGTGCGTGAATCGTCTACAATGTTGCTCAACTCTATATAATTGGATAATATTTTATTTCATTCAGAATTTATTATAAAAATGCCTCAAAGATGGAGATCTTCAGGTAAAATTTAAAAAAATGTGTTTAGGGAATTAAATAGACCGAAATCAAATTATAGTTAAACATCGTGACTATTGGGAATATGGGCCAGCCAATAACGACATGTTATTTACTTGATGGCGTCGATTGACCTATTCTTATTTTTTTAAATTAAAGAAATTATGTAACTTTTGACAGGCGCCCATTTTCTGAATTCTAATTGGCCTATTCATCGTCTTTATATATTTTCTTCTAAACAATAAAGAGAGAAAGGGAGGTTGAATAACAATAGGTGTGTAATGAGACTTGTTGCTGACGGAATAAGAAACAAAAAAAAAATCCCGCGTGATAAATATGGGCTTAGAGAAAGTGTCGGACCGTGAATAATCTGCCAATTTTGGTCTTATGCAATATCTCCATATATTATTTTAAAAAGATATAAATATTTTGAATGTGTTTTTTTCTCCTTTTTTTTCTCATGCGGTTACACTTGACCCCAGTTTGAAAATCCCGCGCTCCTCGCACAGAATAATTATATACATTCCTCCTTTTTTTATTATTCTTGAAAAGATTATTAAGGAAGCTTTCACTGACTAGTCGACCTCGCCGTTTTCGTACATTTTCATAATAATAATAAACAAAAGAGAGAGAAGTTAACAGGTAATGAGGGATGACAATATATATCCTTGGGAAGCGTGAGATGACGCTATCCCGCGGCCGTGACTGGTTCTTGCAAGGTTTCTTTCGTGATAATTTCTAATATTTGAATAGTTTTACCGGAAGAAAGCTCGGGAATAGGACATCCGGACTCAGGATGTAACTGTTTTTTAAAATAAATAAAAAGTTTTCTAAATGGATTTTATTGTTAGTCTGCTAAAAGCTCTTCACTTTACATAATGGATTCTTGATTGCATTATAATAGCCTTGGCCCATTAGATATGACCTTTTCTATATACGAAAAAACAACAACATGATTTATAATATGAAGCCAATCCTTAGTTTTCTTAAATGTGATTATTTATTAGCTGATGGAGTGCATCATCATCAGCCGGCGGAGAGGCGGCATCATCAGCCGTGGACCGGTAACGGCTGGCCACCGCCTCGTGATGATAAACAATCTCCAAACACACTCAACAGGTGACGATTTTTAAAGTTGTTTAGAATTAAAATCAGAATTTTCAAGAGAAAGCTCTATTTCTAAGTCTCCATATATAGAGTTATGTAATTGAGCTCATGCAAACGGATTCAGCACGGGAAAAATAGCTCCGTAATTTTCTCTCTCTCTGAAAAGAAAGACGAAATTATTATTCTCTCGTGTTTGCATCATGATGAGTCGTGCAATGACTGATGCACAAAAGAGCATAAAAAATCTCATCTTTGTACAAATAAAAAAGAAACAATCGTGACGACCTAAAAAGAATTCTTCCGGATAGTTGTAAATTACTATTCAATATCTCTCTCTAACTATAAAGATACTGGACGATTGAGAAGACTCCCGCGGGACGGGCCGGCGGCCGCCAGCAATCAAACTATCACCAACTCAAAAGAATCTGTCGTGAAAGAGGTAAATATTAATTTTAAATTCATTCAAAATTTAAAAATACTGATTTAATTAATTAAAATAGGAATAATATTTGACGATCCTGATTTCCCAAATTTTTACATTAACTATTTTATTATTCAATTCAAATGCAATTTTTAAAAACTAATTTAATTTTGTTTATAGGAATAATGTTTGACGATCCTGATTTTCCTGCAACCGCCCGATCCTTGTACGCTCATAAGAAACCTTCTATAGGTGGACCCATCACCTGGCTGAGACCTCACGTAAGTCACTCTTTAAAAGCGTGAAAAAAGAAAAGAAACATCACTTGGGAGGGTTATACATTTTTTTTAAGATGATGGATGATTTCCATCTTAACAAAAGATTCGGCGGAACTTTTGTGTATTTAAATATCAAAGTCCATTTAATGAAGTCGAAATGATGGATCATCCGTGAAAAATTGCTTCATTTAGTTTTGTTTGAATTTTTTAAATAATAATTAGGTTTTTATTTATCGGTGCAAAGCAGCATGTAAACGCAACCTTTTATATATAACTTTGTTTAGCTAAAATAAAAAGAGCGTGATCAGATGCTGTGTAGTTATTCTGACGGGAGTGGAGTTTCCACATGAAATCCAGCCATTAAATTTGTATTAAAAATTGATGGAGGAAAGATCCTATACATTGAAGACCCTTGAAAAAACACGACAAAATCCCGTTACGTTTAATTGAAGTAATGAGCGCGCGGGAGCGTAGGAATATCACGCAGGCTCCCGTCCATCTTTTTTCGTTTCGGTCTTGAGAAACTCAAAAATTGTGATTTATATAGTTACGTCCACCTGAGCGTATCTCCCGAAAAAAATCTCATCATTTTCAAAAAATGGCGCCATTTTTATTTTAAGCGTGACTAAAGATTCTCTTGAGAGAGAGTTCCGGTTGAAACAAAAAGAAATAAATTCACGGTCGACCATGTGGTTCATCAAACTTGGATTTATTAATGCTATAAAATTTAAATTTAATTTGATAGGATATCTGCCAGCGACCGACGTTCATTGCCAGTGGAGCTTCACGCTTTGACGTGGAACAGGGTGAATTAGGAGATCCTTGGTAATCCTGAATCCATCATATTTAAAAAAACTTATTTTCAAATATTTTATTTTTATTTATTTATTATTATTATTTATTTGATTTATTTAAAAAATATATTTTTTAAAGGTTGTTGGCGGCGATATCTTCGCTGACGTTGACGCCTCGCTTCCTGGATCGGGTCGTGCCTCCCGATCAGACCTTTGACCTGCACTACTGCGGTCTTTTCAGGTATTCTTTCCTCGTTTCTTTCAATATTATACCCAATTTCATAGTAATTGACCGATTGTTCTACCAATCTGGTCTTAACAAGTTCCTATCTTAGACATCACAATGGAATCTTTGTTTGTTCAGTTTTTTTAATAAGATTTTCTATTCAAATTAGATTCCGTTTTTGGCATTTCGGTGACTGGGTGGAAGTGGTGATTGACGACAAATTACCCACCGTCCGCGGGAAACTAGTCTACCTCCACTCGAGCGATCCTCAAGAATTCTGGGCCGCACTTTTGGAAAAAGCTTACGCAAAGTATTTTAATTCTACATATTTAATTGTTAATTAAATTAAATTTTAATTGTTTAAAAAGGTTATACGGGACGTATGAGCACCTTCACGCCGGTTTCACCACCAAAGCTCTTCAGGATCTGACCGGTGGAATTGTTCAGGTGCGATCCTTATAAATATTTATTTGAACTTGAAAGTGGACGGCCTTGAACGTTGGTTATTGTGCCCGCTGCACCGAGACCGGGCAGCAGTCAAACTGTATTTTTTTTTTTTACTATTAGTCCCGCGTTCACCGAACCGTAAACGACGGTTGCGCTCCATAGTGCCAATTAAACTCCTTTTCTTCTCCTTTCTTCCCGCCTTTTTTTAAAAGACAATTTAAACTTTTTTTTAAGTGCCTAAAGGGGGCTGTTCATGAAGAAACTTTATAGTACTGCCTTTTTGAAAGAAAGTGTTTTTACTGTTGAACGTTTTAAGTCAATTTGTTGACTAACTTTCTGCATTTATTTCAAAATTTACTTTGGAAGAGTGTTTTAGCGCTAGTCAAAATTCAGTTCAAAAACTTAATTTAATTTAAGTTTATTTGGAATTTGGATATTCAAAATTATTCTAAATTTAGGACTTTTATTTTTATTTTATTTACTTTTGGGAAAAGCTTAATTTTTAAAAATTTGAATTATAGAGCTTTTGCCTGTCACAGCAAGACAAGTTCCTAACTTATCAAGTGCTCAACAGCGCCGTCCCGCGCTCCACGCTCCTCATCGCCAGTATCAGTTTAGGTGAAGGTGGAGTGGCTCCCGGCGGAAGCAAAGAGGTCCTAAGCCTCACTGGAAATCTGGTCGGTGCGGGAAGTAAAAAAGCGCTCCGGCTCCGCAATGGCCTTATGAGCCAGACGGCTTATAGTGTCACCGGTTTAGCCAGAGTACGCAGCTCCTCTCGCGGAGAAGTTCCTCTCGTCCGATTAAGGAATCCTTGGGGTCGTGGTGAATGGTCTGGACCTTGGTCAGAAAGATCCTGGGAATGGGATTCTCTATCAGAGAGGGATAAAGAACTCTTGTCTGTTAGAGTCCGAAATGAAGGCGAATTTTGGTATGTATATATTTTTTAATTAATTTAAAGGTAGTCTAATTTATTTTTTGAGAAATGAACATTGTGAGTTGATTAATTTTGCATATCATGAGAATTTTTAATTATTTTTATCTTAATTATTTCAAAAGATAAATTTTAAAAACCTAATGTCGTCCAAGTGACAATAAATTAAAACTTCTTTTTTATTAGTATTTATTCATTTTTTAATTTAATTAAATTTAGTTTAGATTAAATTTATGAAAAATGAACATTGTAATTTGATAAATTTTGCATATTGTGAGTATTTTTAATTATATCAATCTTCATTATTTCAAAAGATAAATTTTAAAAACCTGATTTTTGAAAAATTAGGATGTCTTTTGAGGATTTTTCCAAGCAGTTTACTCACCTTGATCTGGTTCACATCGGACCGGATGATTGGATGAATGAACCAGCTCTTCATTCGAAAAAACCTTGGCGTGCCGTGCTGGCCAGGAGGAGGTGGCGGGCAGGTTACAATGCCGGAGGCGGACCCAACCATCTAGGTTTTTCTTACTTCATATTTAATAATAATAATTCCTGTCACGTCGATCCTAAATAAGGATGCGCACTGTCAGCATTCTCTATTCATTATTAAAATATTTTTAAAACTTTTTTTTCTCTCATGGGATCGTGACTGTTATGTAGAGACGACAGCTATGAATCCGCAGTTCTTCGTCCAAATTCCGAGGACTACGGCCACCTCAAACAAGTATTTTTTAAGCCACGTCATTTAAAAATTAAGTAGGGCGCTTATTATATCGATATTTTTTAAATATTAATAGGTGCCATGTGGTGGTATCTGTGACTCAGCATTACGAAACTCGGGGTGATCCTTACCTTCAAGGAGGCTCATCAAATCCCATTAATGGTGGACCTACTAAAATGATGGGCAGGCGGAGTCACAGTTTTAGCGGGATTGGTAGCGGTAATAGCAGCAGCAGCGCCGCTACGGCGAGTCAGAACCCTAACAGGGCTATGCACGCCATCGGTTTCGCAGTGTACGAAGTGCCGCCCAACGTCACTCGACTCACCGCCCACTTTGTGGCAGAACACGTAAATTATAATCTCTCTAAATCGTTAAATATTTTACAAAGAGAAGCCGAAATTTGCATAAAAATCGTTAACACCCGTTAACGATCCTTGAGATTTAATTTTTATTTT
This sequence comes from Chydorus sphaericus, assembly GCA_030141595.1. Classification (NCBI taxonomy): domain Eukaryota; kingdom Metazoa; phylum Arthropoda; class Branchiopoda; order Diplostraca; family Chydoridae; genus Chydorus; species Chydorus sphaericus. The sequence goes on along the minus strand of CM057932.1, from coordinate 18,484,633 downwards.
TTAATGTAATTTTGTCACTCCCTTTTTTTAAATGATTTAATTTGATCATCTTTAATGGTATTAAAATGAAATCAAATTTTCATAATAGAAACCGTTGGATGTGACCAATCATTCGGTTGCCCGGGAAGTGGTAACCTTCTTCACGCTACCGCCAGGCGATTACGTCGTCGTCCCTCAAACGGGCGTCGCTCATTGTAATACAATTTTGTTTTATTACTGTCTGTCGATTTAGCTAAATTATTATATAATGATAGGTGAGGGCAAGTTTCTTCTCAGGATATTTACAGATGAGCACAGCAACATCTGGTACTGCCCATTTATATATTTTTATTTTTATATATTATGTAATAAACTATTTAAAATAGGGAAGTGAACGAGGATAACATGATCTTCCGTAACGTGGCAACAGAAGGATTCGACGACGCATTTAAACACGTAAATATTTTAAAATAATTTAAAAAGAAATTATTTAACTCGAATCGTTTAATTGCAGCCGGAGTTGAGGGGCACTTTTAATAAATTAGCTCTCAAATATCCATCGGAGATTGACGCAACCATCCTCACAAAGATCCTGAAACAGTTTTCTTCCAAATTGGCGGCGGTTAATGCAGGACACTTTGATACAGACTTGATGGCTGTTCGATACCCGGCATTGAGTCATCACCATCATCACCACCATTACCACCAGAGTAGCAGTAGTCCAACATCGGGATGCTGTAATTCGGGCACTTTACTAGGATCGGATAAAGCGCCCAGCTTGGAGCTCTGCAAGAGTCTCATTATGCTCAGGGATTTCAATATTAGTGGGAAAATCAATTTGATTGATGTTCCAGCTCTACTTCAAACACTTCATTTCTGGCGGGTAAATAAATTTTTTCCACCGGCCATGGCCGTTGAAATACGCCCAGTAGGATGATCCAAATGGGCGAGCATCGATGGCCGCGACCGGTGAAAAAAAAAAAAAAAAAAAACTTTTCTAATTTTTTGTGTAATAGGTGGCGTTTGCAAAATATGACCGACAGAACGGCGGAAAAACGAGCAGTTACAATTTGAGACCGATCCTGTGGGAATCTGGTCTCACTGTCAGTAATAAAGTACTCGAGTGCCTTGTACTCCGCTTCGCCAAGAACCGGAGTATCACGACGGAGTCCTTCGTTATGGCCCTCGTCCGGCTCCATCTGGCGCACGGTAATCCGATCCTTTATTTCTAGGATTCTTTATTTTTCTAAATTTATATTATTTAATAGAGAGATACCTCAGCATTGATTCCAAATCGAAAGGAAGTCCCCTATCACTCGAAGAGGTGCGTTAATTTTACAAATTTAATTAGACTTTGTTTTTTTTAAATTGTATTTATAATTACAGATGATCCTGATGACCATCTATTCGTGATCTTTTTTAACGTTCCCACATTCCAGTCACAGTCAAGTTATATAATACCATTTATTTAGATGCTGATTATATGTGTGTTTTTCAAAATTAGTTGAATTATGTAGTAATATAATAATCGAATGCACCCGCCGTAAATTTTTCTCACACAACAAGGGCTAACTATACCAAAAACACAAAATAATAATAAAAAATGATTTCTGTTAATTTTGTTTTCTGAAATATCCAATAAATTGTGTGCCTTTTTTAAAAATTTAAATGTGATTAGTACTGATATCCGTACTGCTCCCGCTGGTAGTCGATAATCCCATTGGATCCTTAACTGCCGTCGTATTTGTGGGGCTCCTTTTTAAGAAAAATTCAATTAGTTATCTTGGGACGTAATTAAAATATATAATTAACGCACTGCTGGGAAGAATCTGAATTTTTGGATGCTGGAATAATTGAGGATGAAATGGGCCCAACGCCCCATTTGAGACGTGGAAATTGTTTACTCAAAGCTTTGCGGAAATTATCGTTCAAGTATCCGTAGATGATTGGATTAATAGCCGTAGTGACGCAAGCCAGATAGCGGGAAACGTAGTGCATCGTTTTTACCCAACTTGGGATCTATTATAATAATATAAAGGTATGTATATAATCGATTTAAAGTTATATCTATTGATTTCTTACGGTGACAGAAGCGGCGGTCGCGTTGATCTGAGTCCCTACGACGATCATAACCGTAAAAGGAGTGTAGCAGACGATGAAAGCTGTTAGGATCAAGAGGAGCATTACGGCCACTCTTTTACGCTGGATTTGCTGCTTCAGTTGAACGGCGGAAGTAGTGGAGCTTCTCTGCCTCAACTAAATCCTCATTTTAAAATGTATTTCTCTTGTTATAATTTATAGAATACCTTGAAAAACATCCAGGGGAAAAAGATTGCCATGACTACGAAAGGGATCCAAACTACGATGACGTCCAGAGCTAAATAATAGTTGACATTAAAGTCGATGTTATCCGAGCACCAGGATTCCACTACATTCTTCCATACTCTCTCCTAATAGAAAAATCGAATTTGGATGATGTAATTCTTTAAAAAAAAAAAAGTAAATTACTCCATAGGTGCGAGCTGTGACAATAGGAACCGCCACAGAGAAGGCCACAACCCAAATAATTCCTTTTTAAATTAAATTAGTTTACTAGATATGATAGGTATATAGATATATAGGTATCATGATGTATATTACCAGAGATGATGTAAGCCATAGTGTGCCCCATTTTAGGGCGGAATGGGAAAGCGACTGACATGAACCGGTCGTAGCTAATGGCCATTAGGGAAAACACATCCACCAGGATCAACATCACTTTAGTTTGAACATATTTAAAATTAATTCAACTTTGATTCATATTTTAAGTTTAATACCTCTCAGGAAGCACTCAATTTCGCAAATAAACTGGAAAAATCATGAAAATCAATTATTATTTTAATTAAATTAAGTTAAATATTCAAAAAAAACCTTTCCGAGAAGAAACATTTGATAGAGATCCATTACGAGGATTATCCAAGGAAAGAAGAGGGCCGTCAGTAGGTCAGCTGTAGCCAGATTCCAGATGAAGATGTTGATCGAAGTGCGGAGGGATCGGTTAGTAGCCATCAGATAGATAACAAATCCATTGCCGATGATGCCCACCGCCATAATGGGAAGGAAGAATCCGACCTTTAGGGCGCATTCCCAAGAAGGTCGAATCCACCAGAGTTTATTTGGAGGGAAGTCCCAGAGAGAGAAATCGATTCTCAATTGATGTTGTTCATCTTCCAAGGTTCTATTAGAATAATCATCTGTCAAAAGGAATGACAGCAGGAGCTCCTGATCTTCGTTATTCCAGCTGGTTGAATTATAACGATCCATCTTGTTGAATTAATCTTCAGTGAATTGTATTCTACACATTTCCAGTTCAGAGGTTGGATGAGTTCTGAGAGATTTTGAGGCTTCTGATGTTAATATCATATTTTGTTATCAACACTTTTACAATTATTAGGAAAGTTTGGGCTCACTTTTTAATGAAAAAAGAAGGTGGCTATATAGTAATTACCACTTTTATTAGTACTTTACGATAGGCCATATAAATATACATTAATTCAAGATTTTTAATAACCGGCATGTGCAAAACAGTGCGACATATTGCGGTGTACACGGATGGCGTTTTAGGATTAAAAATATAAAAATTAATAATATAGCTTTAGCAGAGATTATTACATTTTAAAACAGTTTTCCTCATATAAAAAGATTTGAATTTGAGAAAGAAAGAACCATTCATCGTCGCCAGCAACTCGATGAAATTACAGTGCCCTTTACGGCGAGAGAATCTTGATCAACGTGAGAGAAAATAATATGAATACGTAAAAAAAAATATCTCATTCATCAATGTCAACGGGAGCCCCCAAGAAGTTCACTGGACTTGAGGAATGATGATAATACCTCGATTTAAGAATTTAAGCTTTATAAAAAGAAATACTACGGTGAAACTCAAAGAAGAGTTTGTCGCAAGTCACATCCGGTGAGTGCGGTATTGAAAGAAGCTTTAAAAAAATACAAAATAGTCCCTTTTTTCATGTAATAATCATAATAAAACAGCCTTGAGAATAGTCGAGGCCGGCAGCCGGCAGCCCGGCAGGCAAAAAACAATCATTGAATTCATGGGTCCTTGAGAAAGAGCGGCAACCCAGGAAGTCTGGAAAAGGAAAAAAATTATTCCAGTCTGGCAACGTTGGGTTGACTGACTCGTATCGTATCGTAAGTACGGCCCTTTTCAACAACGGCGAGGGGAAGGTAGAGAAGAAGGGATGAAACGAAGCAAACATGGCGGACCAAAGCGAGGTGCTTCGTTCCAGTCCGGCCAAAAAGTGCCGACTTTCCTCGCCCGTGGACACCTCGCCCGTCCCGGAAGGATCTCAACAGCTTTGTAAGTCTTCACTCTACGTTTTAGTATACTTTTTTATAGACCTTAAGTGGAAATGTTTAACCGAGTTGTAAGGATGAGTTGGCGGGCAATATTGCGTTAGTTCATTGAAAGCCATTTTTTCTGTAAGGCAACGCCCCCTTTACGTTTCTTGAATAGCGTATGGAGGGGGGGAAGCAGCGTTGCCGTTAAATCGTAGTAGAGATGACTCACCGTTTACTTCCTGTGGCGGGCTCTTTTTAAAAACTTGTTATGTTTTGTGTGCTTACAGCTGATGAACCAGTCAGACTTGCAAGTTGCGACATATTTACTACTGGTGACTCTGGATTTAGTGAATTAACATCAGCTGGTAGTGAGGATGAGCATGTAATCAACAACTTTATCAATGCTCGGTAAGAAATTTTTTAAAGAAATATTTCAATTCTTGTTCGTACCATGACATTCTGTTCTGTAGGGAGATGGAAACACCTCCGGAAGAGCAACAGGATGATGACTGTTCTTCTCAGACTTCTGATGTTTCACACATCAGCGGTCTCTCAGATTTGAGTAATCATGACTGGGAGCCTTCATCGGGAACCATGTCCTGGGTTCAGCAGCAGATGATGCAGGGTACCAACCCCCGCTCCATTTTGACAGAGCTGGTTCCAGATGCCACTCAGATTCCATCCCACCTTGATGATGTCACCCTCTGGAAGGTAGTTTCAACCTTTTGTTCACTCTCTTCAAAGTGTATACTAATATTGAAAAATTTCCAGATTATTGTAAACATCGTGAGTGAGCCCCCACGTCGTGAAAGACTTCGTCACATAAATTCAATAACTGATGCCGTCCGGCTGCTTCGCAGTTGCAAGAAGATCCTCGTTCTCACTGGAGCTGGGGTATTTAAAGCTTAACTTATTTTCACATTTTTAATTTTAACTAATTATTCTCCTATATTTGATTAGGTTTCCGTATCTTGCGGTATTCCAGATTTCAGGAGTCGAGATGGTGTCTATGCTCGATTGGCTGTAGACTTCCCTGATTTGCCCGACCCCCAAGCCATGTTTGACATTCACTATTTCCGTAAAGATCCACGACCTTTCTTCAAATTCGCTCGAGATCTATGGCCCGGCCAGTTTACTCCATCCAAATGCCACAAGTAGGTTTAAAGATAAATACTTTCTCAATTAATGTAAAATTTAATTATTTTTAAATTATTTTTTACAGGTTCATTCGTCTTTTAGAGAAGCAGAACAAACTGTTGCGAAATTACACTCAGAATATCGACACTCTGGAGCAAGGGGCTGGTATCGAGCGCGTGATCCAGTGTCACGGCTCTTTCGCCACGGCCACCTGCCTCCGGTGCACCAACCGAGTTCCAGCAGCCACCATCGAACGGGAGATAATGGAGCAGCGGATCCCTCTCTGCTCTACATGCTGCCCTCCGTCTTCTGCAGCTGAAGCCGCAGCAGAACTTGCAGCCCACTTTAGTGGCGCATCTTCTTCTTCTATTCCTGCAACTACGACTCATCCTATTATGAAGCCTGATATAGTCTTTTTCGGTGAAGGGATGCCTGATGAGTTTCATCGCTCTATGACACAGGATAAAGAGGATTGCGACCTAATTATTGTTATCGGCTCGTCGCTCAAAGTCCGACCAGTCGCCCTCATACCTTGTAGGTTTCAAACATTTATTTTTATTTTTTGAACATTTTATTTATGATTTTTCAAATAGGTGCTCTGCCGAACCATGTCCCTCAGATTTTAATCAATCGAGAGCCTCTGCGCCACATGGTGTTCGACGTGGAGCTTTTAGGGGACTGTGACATCATTGTCAACCAACTTTGCCACCTGTAATTCTTATGAAAGGCTTTTTATTCAAACAGTTGTTAAAAATGGGTCTATTTTTGTGCGTCCTAATTAGACTTGGCTCTCAGTGGACCGAGGACATCTGCTACCGTGAACCACTAAAGGAGATAACGCGCTTGCCTCCCAAGCCTGCTCTGCCACCTCTGGCCGCACTAGGTGACGCCATCTCCAGGCCGCTTTCCTTGCCAAAGAAACTGCAAGACGATCCTATGAGACGTGATAGTGGCATGTCGACTGGCAGCTCGGAGATGGAGTCGAGTGACCTACCCGATACTGAGGCTATTCCGGCGGGAACGTCTACGACTACGCACGATATGGCCGGTTGGTGGGAACCAAGAGTGAAGGCTAATCTAGCAGACCAATTACCAGGTAGATTAACGTGAAAGTAAAATATTTAAACTTTTTTTTTTAATTTGAAACTTTTTAAATTAGAAAATTCGTACTTGAATGTACAGCCCGGTCGCTACGTCTTCCCGGGAGCGGAAGTGTTCTACGATCCGGATGAAGAATCAGACTCTTCGGATTCAGATTCGGATTCAAGCAGCGACTCATCCGGTATCGGTGAAACGCTTGTCGAACAGGGAACGAAGCGGAAAGCATTAGACTAATTTCTGTATTTTTTTCTCTTAAGTTCACTTTGGTAAGTTATTTAAAAATAAAAAATTCAGGAGTTCTCTATTAAGATATATAATAAGCAAAATGAATAAAAAATATTGTCTTGTGTACTTTTTAAACGTTGTTATGTTAAGAAACAAAAAAAAATTCAACTTTTATTTTTCAAAAGCTCCCCTATTTCTTCTGTAAATAAGCTCGGCCTGATTTTCACGATGTTCTGTACCTCTTTCCTTTCTACTTTTCGATATTAGTATTCTTTTTTTAAATATTCAAGTGCAATCAATATTCATCAAACTTTATAATTCATCGCCATGTTTCACGATTAATTTTCATAATCGAGGAGGGCGGAAAATGTGTTGACTCTGGTTTATAAAATTACCTTCGTGTCTCGTCTTAATTGTTTGTTTATTCCTCTTTTATCTGTATCCACCGCAAGTTTATTATTGAAGCAGCACAAGAAAAAAGAGAAAAAAAGGCAAAATATGACAACAATCGCCCTCAATAAGAATTTTCATCATTGCTTTTCTTCATTGTCCTTTTGAAAAAGAAAATGGATGAAATGATAAATCAACCATGTGACTTTAAATTGGCATATAGGTAAACCATCATCAAAAAGGGTAGGGACAGTTTTCAACAACTTGATTAATAACTGAAAAAGAGAGAAGGAAGGAAATTCGCCGAAAATTATCGAGCGGGAAAAAAAATTGAATCACTTCCATCTTATTTCTTTGTGCAAAAAAAAAATCAACGTCTACAAACGGCATCATGGATAAATTTTGATGTGGTGTCAATTTGGCTTTTTTTGTTTGTTGACATACCACTTAAATATCCATTTCAAATTGAGGCTCCTCGTGTTTCTTCTCTTCCACTAGAAATTGCACAAACAAACATTGAGTAAGTTGGTAATATGAGAAAATGGAAGTGAGCAAATACCTTTCTCGACTTCGGCGATAACGGTGGATGACTCTGCAGGCTTGGTAACCTGCTTCTGGTGACTATGGGCCGACCTTTGAGGTTTCTCTTTGTCGCAGGTGACACCCGGGATGAGAGGCAAATTCTTGGGCGGCGTCCGGGCCACAGGAGAATTGCGCATTTGCAAGAGGAAGTTGCGATCATAGATGATCCTCGTACCTGACATTAAAATATTTAGAAATATAAAAATGCATTCTCAAGGATTATTCAAAAACTGGTTTTTCTGCATAGACTACATATTGCTACTTTTAAGAAACCAGTTGATACTATATGCAGAAAATTAGCATTAAAAAATATGAATAAATGAATATTAAATGACTATGTGTGTTGCTAGGGTCTAAATGGGGATAAATAGATAAGAAAAGAGTACTTTGAATCCAAATCTATGACCTTGTGTACTGTACAGATAATAGATAAGCAATTAAGGTCATATAACTTAAATTTGATTGTCAACTTGAATTATTTTCAAATATGAAACTTATTTTGGTTGTGATCCACTAGTTATTTTTAAGTGGCACCTGTTGGAATTTAGAAAAATGCAATAATTGTTGAATGACAAATATGTATACCTCCAGGTGTGGTAGAGTAGAGGGTTCCATTGGGAGTGGAAGAGTAATCGTGAGGCAGCTGACTGGCATCATTGATGAGAATACGTCTTGGTATGGCCTGTCCTTGAGGCTGAGCAGCTTGGCGGGCAATGGGTGATGCTGACATCTTGGCAGTCTGCACAGAAAAACAAAACAAAAACAAAAAGTTACGAATCAACAATTTTACCACATAATCTCCGACGCACCGCGTGGTCGACACCGCATTTCAAGGCCACCATATTTACGAGTCTCGTTCGTGATTTGTATAAACAACATCTTTTTTTAATCCAGCAATAATAATTAAACAGACGAATAACTGCTAAAAATACGCAGGAAAATACACGAGGAAAAATATAATATACTCACGGAAGAGTAAATAAGAAGTATGGGAAGGCTTAATATTGTATGGCAGATTGTCCCGAAAGAAGAAATGAAAGTGTGTACGGCTTATAGAAACCAAAGTGTGGTGGCCGCGCACGCAATATTTACAACCTGTGTGAAAGTATTCTGCGCTGCGTAATTTCGGCTCTGTGGAACGCCATTGCCCAAGGTTGCCAGTTGGCAGTTTACTCACCAACTCGTGCGCATCAGTCGTGAATTATCGGGAATAAAAATCATACAGGTGGAATTAAACGTGTTTTCTACGAACTCTTTGACCCCAAGTTATGTTTAATCAAATTGGAAAACTGAATTTATAATTTGTTTTGAATTGAGAAATTGATTTATATCAGTCTTTAATCGAACTGTAATCTTGGATGTAGTAACTTTTAAAAACAGTTATGTAATTATATTAGGTGATAATAGATGCAAGGAAAACAATTTAATCAATACAAGAATTAGGGTTTTCCCCTTCAATAATGTGCGCATTAAGGAATGAATCATCTTTTGATTTACTTTTATAAATAAATAAAAAGTTCGATACGAAAATATGCGCGAGAGAATTTTTACTCTGAATACCTGCTGGATAATATGAGTCAATGTTGATTGTGTGATACGCTGAAAGCCATTTTGACCGACATTTCCACCTCATTCTTGTATGCGCATTCGTTTCAATAAGTCAATAAAAAAAAAATAACGTAGGCGCTTTTAATACTTAAAAAAAAAATCGGGCACCAGCAGAGTAGAACACGTCATTTAAAAAACTGAGTCATTCCCCATTAAGATATGCACGTGCAGCATCTAAAAAGGATTTTGCAATGGATAATATAGGACATCGATATTTTAAAAGAATAAATATACTGAATTCGGGAATTCCGATTGATTTTATTACACAAGTGCGATCTAGCGGGAAGTGGAATGAACGTTGAAGATGATTAATACGACAATGATCAAAGTGCTCTTTCTAGTTATTTGAGAAAAAATAAAAATGTTCTGTCCATTTGTTTTTCAACATCAACACCACTGAAGCTTAATCCGTTATGTAATATTAAGAAAAACAGAAATTCTTTTGCACTAATTCACGCAATAAAAAAAACTCACTTCCACTTAATTCGTCCACTTTTTTCTTCTACTCAGCATCATCGTTCTTCGTTGCATCCGATCGTTTCTTCTTCTCCTGATTGTAATTGAATTAGTTGCTGAATTGATTGAAATTAACAAATCTTTCGATAAGAAGCCAGCGCAATGTTTCATTTCTATCTTAAATATATTTTTCAATTACCTTCACGTTGATTAATTCCTTCGGGAAAATCGCTACCTTTATAAGGAAGGGGAGGAGAACCAGCGGAATAAAAAAAATGCAATTAATTAAGATGTCGAAATCAGCAAGCACTTGAATACAATGCGCGATGTACTGGCGAGTAACGACTATCTTCCAACTATATATTGGGGCTTTACAACGACTAATAACGTAAGGTACTAAACTGGTCTTCGCTAATCCACTTTCACCCCGATGTGGCGTCACGAAAACGTCGCTAATATTCTAAGAAAAAGGGGGATCAGTTTTACTTAGTAAAATTTATGGCAAGACAAAGAAGCCAATAAATAGGGACAGTAGCAAAGTCCATTTCCGAATGATCAAAGTGCGATCTAGCGGGAGGAATGAACGTTGAAGATAATTTAAACAAAATGATCAAAGTGGTCTTCCACAATTTTTTTGAAACAAATTAAAATGTTTTATACTTCTTTTTCAACGCCACTGAAACCTTATAATTGCATTACAGCCAAATGTGTTATATCAAATTAAGGAATATCTTCAACTGGGTTTAAAAGCAACCCAACAGCTATTTTCTCCGTCCTGTCCATTTCTAAATAAATAAATAAAAATAAGACGCGAATATTAATTTAAAGTAACATCAACTATTATTTTCTCTTTTTTTTTTACAAATATTAAGGAAAAAACTCACTTTGCTTAAGTTCGTCCAAGCTAATATCCATTTTCATATAATCCTCTTTAAGGATATTCAGTTGGTCATTAATGATCTCTGCTGCAAATGAAAACCTTTCCAGTTCAGCCTCCTCTTGTTCCTTATTTATATTTGCTGTATCGTTCTCCACGGTATCCGGTGGTTTCTTCATCTCTAGGTTGTCCACTTCAAACATGGCTTCGGACCTCTTTTCAAGAACATTCAAACCTGTGATGAGAAAGAGGTACTATAAAAATGGTTTTATTTTAATTGTAAAATATATATCACTTGGGGGAAGCTCGGTCAAAGAATTTTCATCAGTTTGGAAATAAACGCATCTCTTCTTGGTCATCGAGCACACTAAAAAATATAAATTTTTTCAAATGAATAATTGCTTACGTTGATAACTTTTCAAATGATCTTTCTACTCTGTTCATTTTTCACATCTGAAAATGGTAGATTAGCGAACGATGTCCTATTTTTACTCATGTTGACGGATGAGGATCACTGTTGCAAAAATTTAAATCAAGCTGATAGTAACGACCGATTTTCATTTATGTTTTCAAAATCTGTTTCAATTACCTTTACGTTGACTAAATCCTCGGTTACTGTAGATAAAACTATGTTTAAAAAATAAGAAAGACTGCCAATAAAAGCAGCAGCTGCAGGTATACTCAAAAATATACTGTTCGTATTTTTAATTAAGAAGTTGAAATGAAGCACTGAAGCAGAAAGCCAACCGCGTTGTTCTAGCGACTATCTTACACTATTAGGTCAAAGACCAATAACGCAAGGTACTGGACTTTGCTGATCCACTCCCATCCTAATGTAGCGCAATGAAATCGTCGCTAATTCTTAGAAAAAGGGAGATCACTTTTACCTGGAAAAAGATTGCGAGGCAAGGGCGAAAGTTCACTCAACATTATTATTTTTTTCTTCATATTCTGCTTAGCTCCATCAAGATCTTTCTCTCTGGATTGTTTATCACTTATTTTCTGGATAATAACTTGTAGCTCCCCTTCCTTAAACATCTGGCAAGACTGGAATAGCGGAATCTCTATTTTAAATACAACTGCTAATAAATGATGGGTGAGAAAATTTTTAAAAAGTGGTTAATATTTTATTTTATTTTAAACCAAGTCCATATTCACCCCTTTCCTTAATAACCTTCATGGTTGCTGAACCAGCCGATCTCCTCAATACAGCTATATAATCTTGTAACTTAAAACAATAGATAATTTATACAAAACAATACAAGTGCTTTTTTAAAGTTCTTTGAGAACAAATTAAAATGTTGTATACATTTCTATTTCAACACCACTGAAGCCTCTTGATGGCATCAGTCAAATCGTTATGTAATATTAAGGCATTTCTTCGAATGGGTTTAACAGCAACCAAAAAGCTGTTTTCTTCGCCCTGGCCATTTCTAAATTTGAAAAATATAATATTTTAAAATAAGACGTGGGCATAATTATGTATCAACTACGTATTTTTGGCATTAATCAATTAATTAATTTTAACAAAAACTCGCTTGACCTTATTTCGTCCAAATTTTTCTTCCTCTCCGCAAAATTGTTTTTCGTTGCTTCCAATAGGATTTTCATATGCAGGCCATCCTTTTCAGCCAAAGCTCCGATTTTTGTTTCTGGAACATTCAACCAAAGACAGAAATATTATGTTATTATTACTGTATTTAATTTTTTTATAAGTCGGTCCAATATAACCTTCGTTGGATGCAACAACAATGCATCTCTTCTTGTTAATCGAGCACACTGAATAAATATTTAAAGATAAATTTTTTTAAAAATCGCCTTCTTAGAAAATTTTGTAAAATGATACCTACTCGGTTCTTCCCCCACTTCTGCCAATGGTAGATTAGCGGATGTCAGACACCTTTTCATATTTTCACTCATTTAGCCTTCCCAGTCAAACACAGAATTCCCAATTTACTCTGAGCTAATTGCGATTAGAATAGGCCTAAACGTGAAGGAGTTAAACGAAGCGCGCAGTCTATCTCATATATCGAATTTTTTAATTGCCTTTACTTGGACATTCCGGAAAAAAAGCAGGACTGTACCAGGTACTGAAAAACGATTTGAATTTCAAATCAAAAAGTTGAAATCAAGCCATGCGCCATGTACCCCTGACTATCTTCGACTACGGCTTCAACGACAACGACCCGATATCGTAAGAGTAAGGGTAAATCCCATCCTGATAAAACGCTACGAAATCGTCGGCAATTCTAAGAAAAAGGAAAATCTGTTTTACTTGGAAAAATATAGGCAAGACAAAGGGACAGCAAGGTCGTTAACCATTTCCACCACAATTTCAATTTATATATTCAAATCCAAAGGAACTCTGAAATTTAGTATATAATTGACACAATCATTAAAGATGATTCCTCACATTTTTATTCAGTAATAACATCCATTGCTTCATCAGTTTTCAACTCTGAATTACTACTTTTATCCTTGATCACTTGAGGATTTGTTTCATCAAGAAGATCCTTCTTCCTGAATCGTCTGAGGTTGATATTCTGGATGAAGCGAAGCTCACCATCCCAAGACTTGAGGTACTCAAGGTTCTTAGGACATGAAACATCTGGAATTTCTACAAATAATAATTTAACTAAAACAATTAGGCAAGTTTAAAATAAAAAATAGAAATTCATTATAATTTACCAAATCCACAGCCTTCATATTCATCCCTCTCCAGTTTTTGGGTGTGCTCAATGGTATCCTCCCTGCTGGCGTGCTGGCGAGAGCTCCTCTGCCCAACCTGGTTCTTCAGCCTGATCTGCTCCACTTCCTCATCAAATCGTCCCAAGTAGTCTTCAATCAGTGAAGCAATTTTGGAAGAAGATGTAAAAGCTGGCTTCTCATCACCAACATGGTCGCGAAACCAGGCAATCTTCTCACCGAGAGCTGTCATCTTGTGAGCCGTTTCCTTGCGCTTGTGTTTGACGCGGACTTCACGATGCCATTCGCGAGAAATCTGATCGGCTTTCCGACTCTTCGGGTGGATCAGCTTATTTTCCTGGCCGAATTTGGTCTTAACTTTTGGCTAAATATAATTTTAACATAAATTAACATTGTTTGTATGTTAATATTAATTGACAAATGAATATTTACCATCTTCTCAAGCGTGCTTCAGGCCTTCAGTGATTTGTGAACACCACGTCGTAGCAGACGAAATCCTTTTCACAAGTTATTCTGAATCTGAAATTCGATCGTAGTAGAAAAGTCGACTCATAGATGGCGATATGCCAGCACCATATTTTTATTTTTAAAGAAATCCCGCGGAACTGTGGAGAACGGAATAAGCGGGACCGTGAGAAGGCATTCGCACGCTTCTCACTTTGACATGCTCTAAAATAGAATATCCGTCTTCTGTAGAGAGTTTCTAGCAGAATTCCCTATCAACAGAGCATTCCGCGAAAAAAAAGCGGGCGAAAAACCCACATGATCACAGTTTGATGTGTAGGTACTGATGTACAGCGCACCATACTTTCTTATGCATTATTCTGCTGTCGTTTGCAAAAAAAAAAGAGTAAAAACATGCAAATCCTCTTAAAGAAAACCACTGAAAAATGAGCTTATCGGCTAGCAAGTTCAATCCTCGTGAACAGTAGAGTCCATCAGCTTCTTATTTTCTTAAATTATTCATAGATAAAGGAAAATCTGCAAAAACATTTGAAGGACATGCATTAAAGATAAGTCTTTCTCTGAATTGAGCAGTGGGTATTGATCAATTCTAGCTGAATTGTCAGCTGTCGCACAGATTATACAGTTTAAAAAAAAGAAACCAGTTGGGTCCTGATTTATAAACCGTAAACGCCCATAAAATCAACTAAAAACAAAACTGTAAAAACAAGATTCGAGTTAATCTGAATCAATATTATTGGATTTCAAGCAAATAATTTATGAAAAAGCTGCTGGATAGAGTTAAAAGTTATAAAGTTGCAACTTCTACATCGTGACCGTACTGTTGGAGCGACTAGTTTGCTGTCCGAGTTTATAGTTTTCTCTCTCTGTGCCAATAGATCTATTCGCGATGAATAAACATTTCGACCATTATGTGAGCTGAATATTCAACCTGTATATTTATTTGATGACTGCTGTTAAAAAATTTAAAACACATTTCTTATCCCAGAATTTATTTTTCCTCGAAAACAAAAGAAACTTTCTACCGACGAAATTGTTTCCATTTTGGGTGTAATTAACGCTCTTCTTTTTTTCACAGCCATACTTTTTGTGTTTCTGCACAACAGAATTGTTTTTTCTTTCTAAATAAATGTTTACGATTCTTTTGGTTTTTTACGATGCGGAGGCCATGTGAATTCCTTTTGGAAAAAAAACAAAGTCTTCTTCCTCATTTGTCTTCCTTTCAAGAATTCTAGAGATTCAAATCAAATTAAATGGATAGATAATCAGCTAAAGGGTGTATATAGCAAAGCGTGTGAGTGAATATATGCTATCTCGTCTACTCGGTTCATTTTAGCGAGGACAAATATAAACTAGAAACGACGCAGTCGTAAACACTGTGTGCTGTACAGCAACCATTACGCATGTGTACCGCATGGGACTATGGATAAATCAAGGAATGTATAACTTGATGTATACACTCTGTTTATTTTTTTGTTTTTTCTTGCCAGACTAGCAGCGATTTGTGATGGCATCGCAGTGAATATATGCATGAGCAGATGGCATTACTACATCTGGGTGAAAACCTTTAAATATATATTTAACTTTTCAGCTTCTCTTATATTGTTAAGCTGGAATCCGATCTCTTACCAGATGGAAATGAAATGGAAAAGGAACTAGCTGTCCACTTCTGTTGACTCTTTGACCTTTCTCAAGTGCGGGAGTGCAGGAGGCATAGTGGTAATAGGAATCTCATCTCAGGAGCTTTTCTCGCACTCTTCAGACCGGATCAATATGGTGTGAGAATTGATTAATGGTCCTTCGCCTTTCCTTCTTATAGGTCATATCACCTCTCTCGAGTTAATTGAATTCGGGGAAAAGGAGGATTTTGTTTGAATACAGTGCACATACTTTGCTTAATGTTTGGAATGCAGTCACATTTGTTATTCATGCCATATGCCTGATGACCTCTTAAACATATG
Organism: Chydorus sphaericus; assembly: GCA_030141595.1. Taxonomy (NCBI): domain Eukaryota; kingdom Metazoa; phylum Arthropoda; class Branchiopoda; order Diplostraca; family Chydoridae; genus Chydorus; species Chydorus sphaericus. The sequence continues at coordinate 18,468,808 of CM057932.1, read as the reverse complement.
GAATACCATTCCGTAATTTTTTAAAAGCATTTTAAAGATTTTTTTTTCTCAAACAGTAGCCGCTATTTGCCGAAGAATTTCATTTATGGGTTCTACATATATTGCTATCTGAAATATTAGTATACAGTTTTTTTTATATATATTTGAATAATATTTCAGTGCTCCTACTTCTCATAATATACGCAGCGAAAAGTAAGGAATCAATATTGCTTTATAACCGAGACTTTTTGATTCGACGCTTTTCGAATTCCATTCCATAGAGTACTTCAATTCAACTGTGTTTAACGTTTCTGCCGAGAAATCTTCATTTCAATAACAAATAGTTGTAATAGTTGTACTATATATATGCTGTAGTAATTATTAAAGTTTTCATTTTTTTTTATTTCTCCGGAAAAGGTGCTTAAAACTCCATATTTGACGCCTTCCCGATATAATTGCTCTGCTTTTCCATCTCTCACATTATATAAGTCGAGTTGAAATCGACGAGACTAGCAGATGAGAACCTTTTGATTATATACAATCCGTTGGAGCTCTCTTTGATCACAAGTGATGCCACATTCACGAGCAGCAGCTGATTGGTAAACTTCCTTTCTAAAGTTTTAACTACGAGCAGATGAAATTTTCAGCACGAGATCAAACAGAAATGATAATTTTTTTTATATTCATGAATTGTATAATCATTTGGTTTGATCGCCATTTCGTCACAATAAGAGTCTTGATTCTCTATTAGATTTATTTAAATATAGTATATCCCGACTCCCGGCGTGAGTTGTTATTGTCTGTCTCTTTTGTTTTCTGCTGGGTGCCGCCCTTTGACCGCAGCGGCGGCTTTATTTGTGAAACATGATAATCAACTTTCAAGAGACAGAGCATTGTTGTGCTGTACTGTACCTCTGGTATAATGGCTGGATCATGATCTCCTTATCATTTTTTTTTTTTTATAACAAGAAAAGTTGCTTCTCCTCTCTGCACGATTACAAAAACTTTTTGCTTTCTTTCTTTTTACAATAAGAAAAGCAAAAATAATATAACAACAAGATCCTGTTTCCTTCCGCCTTCATGATCATGATGATCCTATTATATCGGTTGTTAGGGAGTATCCGCGTTGCTGTTGGAAACCAAACTGGAAGATGGAGCCCATATCCGTGGAAATTGGATATTAATAGTAGATAAGAACCATTTTTCTTGTTATATAATCATAAAGGGAAATTATATGTTATTCCTATTAAATTGTTTCTTGAGACGGAAGTGACGTTTTAAATGCGTCAGTTCGCCGGATCCTTCCGGCGACACAATAACATTTCATCATCACAGCACCTGCGCTGTACTTAAAAATATTGAATTTTTTTGTTTTTGTTTCCAAGTTTTCCTAGAGGCTGGATTATGTATGGAGTGGTAATCATAATCAAACTAACGGATCAGCAATCTCGAGGATCATTATTACGACCACGCAAGGACGGCGCGATCCACCGCTGTCGGCAGCATCGCCGGTTGTTATACCAGATGCTATTTATTCTATTTCACAATTATTTCTGATTTTATATGAAGCAATAACCAACCGAAATCTCAAAAGGAATACATAATCCCCCCCCCCCCCCCCTATTTTTAGTTGATGATGCAAAAGTGAATTCCCATATTTGGTTGTATAAACAAGGAATTTAATAAGCTCTACTTATTCAAGGATTCTATATGCTTATTTTTTGAGCGACAGGAAGGAATGTCAAATTATTATAGAAATTCGAATAATTTAGAACAGCGTTGCTCCCAAAAGAAGAAAAAAAGTTGAATCGATTTTTATTGTTATTTCGAATCGTATGCCCGCAGTTATTGATGGCGGTGCTACTGCCCCTATAATTTATCTTGTAGCTCTAATAATGAATTCCACTGCTGCTGCTGCCAGAAACAAACCAGCATAATGCGAGATCTAATTATCCAGATGTGCGATGGTACATACAAGTGGGGCACCGCCGACGAAGCTCCGCTTCCGTGGGCTATGTGATGGCGCACCAATCGATCCAAACTCGGCTAACTATTACGCAAAGTTAAATAATTTGAAATCAAGAAAAGATATATGCATATATAAAACTTTTTTCATGAAAAGACGTCCCTTTTGATGATTTCTGTTTAAATTGGTCAGCAACTGATGCATAAATCTCTTTGTGTTGTCAAGGAGACTTCGTCCATATAAAACATCCTGTGGGAAAGAAGGAGCGAGCAGGATCCATCCAATATTCTTGATTGTTGTATTCATGTCTCTTTCTCTCTGTGATGCCTTCAAAGGGAATAAAGAGGATCGATAGTAGCTGTACTGATGCTACTTTCTTACTTCTTTGTTATAACACACATCTCTTTGATTTTTGCGAGTAATAGTAATGAGAAAGCCATATGTATATGCATAATATGTGGAGTAGTCCTCCTTGATCATCCTATATTGAACTCTCCTTTCCAAAGATGGAACATCTTTGTGTCGTCCCTATGCTTTATTACATCATACACAAATGTATTATATAAGGTTGGCTAAACTAAACCGTAAAATGTATATTTTTTTAAGAGCCATAAAAAAGAAAGAATTTTTTTTAATAGCCACAAGGACGGTAGTAAAAAAGAATAAATAATATAATGATTTTCTTTTTTTCTTAAATAATATATTAATAAAAAAAAAAATGTCGTTATACGGTGAGATCCCGCTATAAGCTTGCGTCGAGTTGTCCATCTGAAGAGATAAGAGCTCGTGATAAATTGCTTCAATAATAAGAGCTTTTCCTCTCACCGAACATCATTATTTATTTTTCCGATTGGTTTCCGATTAATAATCCCGACACACCATAAATAACAAATAAGCTATTACTTATATATGTAATTAGTGCATCTTGAATTCAATTCAATATTGTTTAACGATACTTATCGACCCATAAAATAAGGAGAGACATGTTTACGACAGCAGTTTATAAATCTGAAGAAGAAAAAAACCAAGTGCAACGAGGGCAGCCGTCAGTCTGCGAGCTGCAAACGACACTTCCGCCGCCAAAGAGCGCGCGGCGTATAGTTTCAGTCAGTCAGCTGTTTAAAATTGGAATAAGAATATAAGGAATCCGGTGAGCCGTGCATGTTTCACTTGAACGGAGCTGCTGGTGCTGCTTTTTTTACTCACGGATGCCCATCGTTTCTCTGGAGAAAGACAACAACAAGCCATTTGGAAGAAATAAATAGGTTGCTCTCGCTTGTTCATCATTTTTTTAGGGGGGGGGGGACTGTAAAATGAACTTTTGCACATTTGATGAAGCAACAGGTTGGTATATTATTTTTATAATACCTTCATTTTCGATTAATGAGGTCGCATTTATTATTCCATTTGTATAAATGGAATAATAAACGATTCACTGTACCGGAAAATCAAAGAAAGAAGAAGGGTGTAACGTTATCTATTAAAAACGATTTCAACTCATGCGTTTACTTGCCATGAATTTCAAATTTTTTTCATTATCAACATTCAACAGCGCAGCACGGTTCTTTTGAGTTGAAGCAAAACTTCATGATCAATTTTGAACGAGAGAAAAAAAATTAGCTTACTAACCTAATTACAGAGCTTTTGTATAATTTCAAGGTTGTTGTTTAAGGCAAACTTTAAAAAACTATTTCCAGCTGTAAAAGTGGACGTGACAAACATCCTTAAACTACGATAGCCTTTTTTCCCCTTTGAATTCCAATATGACCATTTTTAGAGAATTAATAGTTTTTAGTAAAGGCCTTTTGTTGTTTTAGGGCTATTTAATAAGTGTGCCCATTTTTAAAAATGGATACATGTATACATAAATCCTCTATATAGCTGGCCACGTAATATGTCGAACTCAATGGTCGTCGGCGAACAGAAAAAAAGAGGTGCAGCACCGCGTCTGTTCTCGAGGTCAACTCATTAACACTTTTTACTGTTTCTTTAATTGGTTCCACGCCACCCCATTTAGGGTATAATGATAATCGTTATTGTCGATTTAAATTTTCTTCCCATTTCTTTTCTATTAGCCTGAGAAAGAGAGGAGGTTTATACCAACATATACCATTAATCTGTCGAGAGTACTTCTTTTTCCAGACGATAATCAAAATGTTTCTTCTTCTTCTTTTTTTCTTATACTGCTATCGTGTCGATGCATGGCCCTCCTCATAAATCTCTTTTTAAGTGTGTATATGCTCCTATAAAGTGGGATATATCGTTTAATATTGAACTCGCTGCAGCCGCACCCCACAATATTATACAACTATACTCTTGCGAAACTAAGACATTGTCCTTCCTGCTGCAGGGCAACGCCCAACTGTTATAGATCAAATAATAATGATTAAAAAAATTCTTAAGGGGAAGCGCGCATCTATTTATAGAGTTAATTATGTTTAAAGACTTTTGTTGCATAAAGCCATCATCTTCGCTGTAGATAGTACAATAAGGGTTTCATAAGGGTATGTGTACACCATGGGCAATACTAAATATTACATAAAAAGCCGGAAAGAATTTATAGCTTGCACTATATTTGATTATAGATATATGCTGTGCCTCTTGAGTACGGCTATACCTTGCCGTCTAACGATGATTATATAGTATATGGGTATCAAAGAGGACGTTATACAAGGATTCTCCAGATTTCCTTGAATTAAAGAAGGCAATAGGTTCTAACTGAAATATTCTGCTCGACGCATCAGAGCAATCTGTCTTAGATTTCTTGAAAAGGTCTTGTCGTATTATTAATTTTGATACAATTAATAAAAGTCAAAGAAGCACTTAGTAATTATACTCTTAATTACTTATAGAGTACTAATTCTGTTCAGCATTTTCAAGGTGACTTGAGTGCTATGGTTATAGTCTAATAATTAGGTTATTCCTGCTTCAATTGTAATATAATATATAATTTGTTCCCTGCCTGTACAAAGGCTGTTTCCATTTATATAAACCGGAATAATGAACTAGGCGCGAGAAAATTCCGAGAAGCCACGAGCCGAAGTTGTAGAGATATGCTTGAGGTAAAAATTATTACTATTTTAGACGTAGTAAAACCTTTTACTGCAATGGAGATTTCAGCAGAGTATTTCTTAATGCTGCCGATCCTTTGGATCAAATAAGGGATTAATCAAATTGGATTCCAGGTAGATACATGACTAGCATAGTCTATTAAACATAATCATTCTAAGAAAAAAAGCAAAATGATGAGATTAAGTTTGAGTCTCAATTCCGGTTGCTAAGGAGACACTTAATGAATGTCACATTCAAGCTACAGCTATTGAAAGGAAAAGCAATTAGGTTCAAAGAAGCACTCGACTTGCCTTGTTTGAAATCCTGTTCCCAGTTTAATCAAGAGAGATTATTTAGAACGAACGTATAAGCCAATCTACGTGCGGGGGTTGCATACGGCGCAGTATATATAGTACTGGGGATTGATTATCTTGATGTTGGAGTACTGTATACTTTCGGCAAAAATAAATCCGTCTAATGAGATTTACCGTATTGACTAAGTACAACACGAAAGGCAGCAAATGCACCTCTACTTCTAGTAGTTGAAGCTTAAGTTAACTTATTGTAAGATGAAGTATCTGCCTAGTACTGCTTATCATTTTACGGAAGAAGGATCGCTAGATGATTTCACAATCTGGAAATGGAAGTATTACAAAATCAAAATCTCAAAATATATTCTTAAATCTTAAAAATAAGTAAGAAGAAAAACATTTTTTCAAAGAAAAGCACTTCATTTTATTCCATGTAATATGCGCCACTACAGATGATCAAAGAAGGTGAAATCAAAATAAGGATTCAGAGAAGTCATTTGATGTGCTGGAATCAAGTTGAAGGTGGTAACTGACACTCCCTGGTAAGAGCTAATAATAGGCAGTTAATTAACTTATTCCACCTACGAGTCTACTCCTTCGCTTCCGTTCTACTATTTCAGTAGTTTCTATATTGCTAATCAAATAAGTTCGAGCCTTCTAATGCGATTCCGAATAAAGCCAAGTGTGCATCTAAGATTTCATTCTTAGTAGTAAGATCAATTTACTTTTATCTATACAAAATTTAAGTAAAAGAAGAGGGAATTTTAAATGTATATATACATATACATATATTAATTGCTGTTGAAGTCTTGAATTTGCGTGCCGATCTCTTCACGTGGGGCGTATACTGTTTTTCTCCATCATCAACCGAGTGCAACTACCATACCAATTGGAAGTTATACACGCTTGCTCTAAAATTGGAAAAAAAATCTCGCAAGCGTGCACCTGCTAGCTTGTCTATATAATCAACATTTCTCAACATTTGGCATGGGCGCCAACAGCTATTCTCCAGGTGTCTGCCGCTGCTGCCACTCTTAATAAACAAAAATAAAAATAAATTCTTTTGGCTGATTGCAAAAAAAAAGAGCCAAAACAAAAATCGATTAGTTTCACTAAAGAGAAAATTCAATTGGCGAAAAGAATAGCTTAAATCCTTCTTTTCGTTTTCAGCTGAGTGGAGAGTTAGCTGTTATCGCTGAGCAGAGAAGACGTTATCGTTGATGGCAGCAGCCGGAGAAAGGAGAAAAAAGGGCTTTTCTTTATTAATAGCCGTTGATGGTCGTCGTGTCCTTATAGTATCTGACCACTTGGCCCACCCTTGGGGGGTCATTGATTCAAAGTCTCTCTCTTTTCTTATTGAAAGTTTATTATTACATAGCCGGCTGGATCCCCTCTTAGAAGTTATTATTATTGTAGTTTTGTTGGTATGATACGGGTGGCGGAAATCCTTTTTTTCTTTCTTCAATTTTGTATCAATAATAAAAAAGTTTTCATCTGCCTCGGGATATAAAGATTTATTCTATAAAGGTGAAAGTGTTACGAGAAAAAAAAAATCAGGGACGCTTAGCGCGCGTTCGCGCGTTATTTGAATGCCGTTGTAAATGATTTATGACAGGTGTGCAGAATTCAATCAAACATCTTTTTAGAATGGGGTAGGACCTCCTGGTGCTGCGTGAATCTTTTATGGTCTTTGCCTATTTAAAAAAAGAAGAAGAATACACCACGATGATGATCCTTTTCTTATATTCATTCGAGCGTCCTTGGGAGTGTCGCCTATTTAGAAAATGAACCGTGTCAAATGGCTATCCCGGATTTTAAAATCTAAAGACCACACAAGAAGAAATTTTGTAATTTGCTCCTACATTTTACGTAAATACTCTTGAATGACTTAATTATAATTTTTTTTTAAAAGAAATATATATAAGTGGTATAATTTAACATACTGGCGCTCTATATAGCAGACGGCATGATGTATATTTATGTGCTCGACCGTGCCTGCCTATTTATGCTATAAATATATTATGCAATGGACCAGAGTCATTCATCAGGATGTTTCCTTTAAAACGAAAACATGTTAATTCTTGAATGTAGCCCAGTAAAAAAAAAAAAAACTGGCAATGCTTTAAAAAAATAAAAGCGACATCGGATCCGGTCTTTCATATTATGTAATGATGGATGGGGAGGCCAAATCAGTTGGACTCTATTTTCGCTTATTTTAACATAATATTATTGGTCACTTCTTCTTTATAAAAGATTGATTTGTTTTTCCTCTCGGCAACGTTGTATGAAAGAGATTTTCACTACTCCTCGAGGCTACTCACGCGTGAAAATCAAAAAGAGTCAGTGAACCTTTTGAAATTTTTTTTATTTTTAATATAACGCCCACATTTTGCGTGCGCGAATCGTGATGATTACATTCGACGCCCACTGTATAGTTGCTCATTTAAAAAAATAAAATATTCAACCATATCGAAATGAAATGGAATTTTTCTCTTCGATTAATAAATGGCGTAAAACTTATGTAAGTTGGCGAAATAAGTTTCTCAATTTCCCGCACTAATGGATAAAGTTTCATCCACTATATAGAAAATGGCGCGCAAATACAAAACTTTTGAAAATGCAGCTGACACTTCGCGCTGGGTCCCAGTTGTATAAGAATTCGTCAACTTTGTCCTTTCCAATTTTATTTATTTTTTCTTCTTCACTTTGCAGACATTCTTTTTTATGTTGCGATTTTTCTCTCATCTTAAACTCGATTACATTTTGCCATGTAATACAAAAGAAGAGAGAGCTTGACAGAGAAATATAAAAGATATGCTAGTGTTGTGCAGAGCTGCTGGGAACGAATAATGCTAAATCCTTCGTCTCCGGCCGCGGGACTAAAGGGTGTTGGCACCGTTGAGCATCCTCAGATTTATTTCATCGTAAATTTCCAAGGCTCATCTAAACAATAATATATATATATATACATAAAAGGAGGCCTCTGGTGGTGGTCCCCTTTACAAAAAAAAAAAAGTTTAAAATTGAAACGAATTTAATAGAATACTATCAAAGATTGAATAAATAGGGTGATCCTAATTTGAATTTCTTAACTGTTTATAAGAATATTTTGTAAAGTTTAGATGCGAAATTTTTTTTTTTTTCTTTTCATTTAATAATAAGTAACCGACTTTTAGCCCACGTTTATAGCAAGCTAAATTGGCTGAATTATTGTTTCAATGCGAAAGGTTGAGGTTATACATACAAAAGGAAAGTTCAGCACCTCCCACCCAAAATAGACTTTGACGCCCCTCATAGCAACCTAATTGGCTTTTGCTAAAAAATGTTTTCAATAATACTCTTTCCTGTAACAACTAAAATGTATAGCTTCACACACAGTAGTGTTTAACGCCTACTTATTTCTTCGCTTAGATGGGGAAGTGAGGGACATAAAAGAGTAAATCCTTTTGCGCTACGAAATAATCGATGAAGAGGGTTCAAAAAGATCTGCCACTGTACACAATACAAACATCATCCATCTTGAGGAAATTACTAATGATAATGAGTGAGTATGGGGCCTTAATTTATTGCATAATGAGAGCGGCGTGAACTCCAGCTGAGTATAATTGAAATGACGGTGCGTAACGCGTTAATCAACTCGAGTAATTAACACTTTACGCGTGAAAGTTTGAGTGAAAGAAAACAAAAAAAAAATCTCATTTAATGTCGATCCATCACGATGAGGACGAAAGTTATATTTAGTAGGAGGAGCTTACCTGTAGAGAAAAGAAGAAAAAATTCGATAAAGAAATTTGAAAATAATGGAGATGATGAGGTAAATGACAAAATAATAATGAGATTATTATATACATAAAGTATATCAACAGAAATCCGGTTTTAAAAAGAAAAATATGGTCATTAAAAATGAAAAGAAAAGTAGCGCGCCGATTTTAAAACAAACTCACGATATGAGAAAAAAAGACTTTCGCGTGCATAGAAAGATTTCAAAAGAAAAGAAAATATTACCATTTGCATACAGCAAAGATATAATGTGTCATTTAAAAGCACACACATCTGGATATTCACGAATTTCTCTTGCGCAGCTTAAACAGGAATTGTGATAAGAATTATCAGCAGAGTGGACGTGATCAGAATTTTGCAATAAAAAAAATCTGCAATCAGCGGTGAAGCTAGATAGATCACGCATCAAAAAGAGTTATAATTCAGGTCATGATCCGCATTGCTGTTTCTCGTTTATAAAGCCCACATCAAACACAGAAAATTGGGTTGTATTATGAAAGAATACCTTTTTTTGTGTGTGTGTGTGTGTAACTGTATGTACAGCTCAATCATCTTTTATTTTTTAAAATCCTAATAGTAACTATAACGCATAGAGTAACTCTTATAGATCGGATCAGTTCTTCCGCCCTGTAGGAGACGGACACTATTTACACTCACTCATTTTCTTGATGAAAACGATATAACTAGACGTGTATAGAAATCAACACTGCATAAAAGAATGTTATATGAGCATGAATCAGTTCTTCCGCTTCGCTTGGTATATGCTCATTCATGTGTGTGGTGTCGTCATTAATCGATTTTTAAACTATAATAAGAAGTTAATTAAAATTAAGACGAAATTTTCGGGACGGACGTTGACCTCGAAGGAAAAAGAGAGGCCCTGCTTTCTATATGTGTGTTGTGTATAGATATGATGAATAGTTTCCAGTGTATTTATATAATAGCTATAGGGTTAAAAAGAAAACGCTATTTATATATTTTTTCTGTTTCAGCTTTTGTCTGCTAGCCTATATTTTTTTTTCGGCGTTCATTAATCAAGGCAGCGTCGGCCTCTTCATTATGGTGACGTAAAGTCTAGACGCTCTATTCATCCGTGTAATGAATGGTGCTCCTACATGAGCCTCACACGTCATGGTGCTGTATAGAATTACGTATTTTTCCAGCTACTAAATACCATATTGGCTGGCTTTTTTATTGAATCTATATAGATTTTTTCATCAGCTAGAGTATGTATATGCTTTTATATGTCATGTGAAAACCAAGATACATTCTCCTATATTACGTAAAATAAAACTAATATTATTGTGAAACTTATGTTGCTTATCTGGTTCTGCCAAAAGTTTCCGATTTGCATAATCGTCTTGATTGGGATATTAAGTGGCATTTTCTGCAAAAGGAACTGACATTCCCAACTGATATAATGGAAAATTGCCAAATTTATGTATTTTATTTTTAAAATGCACTTTCTTGTTTTGACAGTGTTGCCATTACGAGTAAAATTCCTTTCTTCAAATTTGGCCCAATATCTGATAAGAAGAAAAGAACTATAAAATAAAGACGAAGGAGAAGAAGGTAATATGTCGTAAAGAAATGTGGTTATGTAAACTTTTTTTTTCTTTCGTGTCCTACTAAGGCGCCATAATCATCATCAAACCTATGGGAATGCTTGGAAGTATAAAACAAATACCAGATAAATATGCAGTTGGAAACAGCGGTCGATCTATAAATGAATTTTTTTTTTTTTTGAAGAGCCATAGTTTTCCCGCCGCAGTGTTAAATCGTAAAAAAAAACTTTAAAACGATTCTAAATATATATGTGAAAAGTTGTAAATATATTTATTGTATCATCGATTTCTTTAAGACATTTTTTTTTCTTTTTACAAACATGAGATTCCGGAATCGGACATAATAAAAATCGATCCGGTTTGATTCTAGTGAAAGCAGGATTTTTAAAAAGAATAAATTATGAACAAAAATAATAAGAATCCTTGTGACTTTAAGGCGCGAGATTCATTAATTTAAAAATCAAAACTTTTATTACAGAACGTGAAACTCTTTTTAAATTTAGAAATTAATTGAGATTTACTTACAATCCAATGCAGAACAATAAAAGCAATCCGGTTTGATTTAGTAAAGGCCTAAAAAAATAATAGTAATCTTATTTAAAAAAACTCAAATTGTATTAGAAGAAACTTTTTAGGCGCAAGATTCCTTAATTTTGAAAAAAAAAAATTTAAATAACTTAAAACTTTTATTACAGAACCTGGGATTCTTTTAAATCTAGAAATGAATTAAGATTTAGTTACAATTCCTGTTTGATTTAGTATCTTCAACAATAATAATAATCTTATAATAAACTCAAATTGTATTAGAAGAAATTTATCATTTACGAGATGCGTACTCTTTATTTCCGCTTATCCGACTATTTATTATTTCTTTCTTTCTTTTTTGTTACATATTGGGTTCATCATTGCGCGCGTGTGTGAGAGAGAAGCAAACCGGGTGAGACTCTGCGCTCGTAAATATTTTCTCGTGTTTATACACAAAAAAGAAGAAGAAGAAGAAGAAACTACATTGATTATAGATTTTTTACGACCTTAAAAAAAAAGAAGAAGAAGAACGAAACGAGGCCTCCAATGACGTCATTTCTTACAGCATCCCAAATAATTGTTTGTGTTTATAGCACATTTTAGTCTTTAGAACAATGCAAAAATTTCCGCTGCTCCAGCTGTTTCTTTCTAAAAAAAAAAACGCAAATGATGATTTAATATGACTGGAGGAGATCTAGCGGGAGAATGGCTACTAGACACGATATTAGATGTAATTAAAAAGAAAAAAATACCCGAAAGGCTGTGCTCTTACATTCTTTTTTTCCTGACAATGGAGCCCTTCTTCTTCTTGTGTCTCTTATTATGTAATCAAGGCCATTGAAAAAAAGAAGAACAATTCTTGATGCTCATTCGTCTTATTTTCAGGTAGAGAGGATGCCATTTCATCTTAGTAAACTGTCTCTCGTGATTTCTGTATCCGGGCTCACGCTCAAAAAATATAAATCAGTCTGCTGTTTAGCATTACATCAAAGCTATAATAAATGACGAAACATTATATAGGGAGAGAGAGAAGAGCCAAAGTGCCTTATATACTTGGTGGGGGTCATAAAACTGCTAGTAGTTTCTTCTTCTTCTTCTATATCCTCTATACTCTATTCATCAAAGTGCAATAAAAATGTATAGTGAATAGATTTTATTGTCATTTTACTTTGGAAATGAAATAAATAAATCTTTATCTTATATATATATACATTCTTCATTTGGCAACTATATGAGCTTTAGATAGGAAAAAAATATAAAATAACCTTCCGGTGCTATCCATCAAAGTCCATCGGCGGATGATCCATCAGGGATGCATATAAGAACACCGGGCGTGAAAAAAAAAATGGAATATAGACTTTTAAATATAAATTTTCAAAAACCAGCGCAGCACACGCTGGCATAAATTTAGAAACAAAAAAAACGGTAATTTTCTTATACAAAAAAGAATTCTTCATATTTAAGCGCCAGGGGTATATAGAGAAATTTTCCGCACGCGCATCTACAGCTAGAAGGAGGAGTATTACGACAGCAGCTATATAGGATCCGTTGGTCGTCCGTCCCGCGGGCGGCACGTCAGAGAGTCAGTCGATCGCCAGCTTTCCGGACGGTTTCACGCATTTTTTTTCTCTCTCTCTCTCCATCTGAAGTCTTAAGTTTAAGTGATTCAATTTATTATTGAAGAAGAAAATTTTATTTTTTTTAAAATGACTGGAAATTGAGAAAAGGAACTCGGATTACTTTAAAGGTATTGTGCTTAATTATTATTATTCTTCATTTGATGGTGCAATTTTTTAAAAAGCGGAAATGATACGATAGTTTACTATATATTTTTTTTTTTACCTCATCACGTCGCGTCATTGTTGTATATGTTATAACAATGAAAGTTTATTTGGATAAAAAGGCCAAAACAAGGCGTCAATCTCCTTGTTCCATGAATAGTTTCAGCTCTGAACCCAAAAAAAAAACTTAAATAAGAGTTTTTAAAAAAGTTTTATTTTATTTCCCGCCTTCTGCGGGGGTGGGGAGGACACGGAATGGAGAGATGGCGTGTCGGAAGTGGGACGACATCGAGAGCGACCACGGTGGGTAGCGTCGCGGGTATCTAAAACGCCCCTATCCACCCAAGGAGGGTCGTCCCCATCAGTTGGGCTACAACTGTCAACCCTAATCAGGATGTCCACTTGAACATGAAGAAGAAGATACGCTTCTGCTGATGGCTATCAGGATCCATTAAAATCCCATAAAGAGATCCTTTTTCTAATATTTTATACACAGTCTAATGGGAAAACTGTTCAACTTTGATGATTTATTCCGACGCACCGCAGCGTCGTCGTCCGCCGCGTGAATTTCTTCAAATAAACGAGTCCCATGAAAGACATATCGTTTAACGTACGACGGCGCAGGATCGGCCGAAAACTGTATTATTATTATATTTAAATTTTTTCTTTCTATAATATGGCAAGGTGCCAATAATGCTGGTTCCGTGCACAAGTAATCCACTTTGAGCTGATATACCCCCACGGCGTGATGTCCGCATAAGAGCGTGCAGCTTTAAATGAGAGCACGGAACAGTGCGAACACTTTAGCTGTGGGGAAACAACTGAGGATGCTTTTATGGCCGCATACCAAGAATCCGGCGTATTACTGTAGAGCACAGCGCACGCATATATTGTCTCTCTCTCTCTCTCTTTCTGGCGGTTCCTGATGAAAGGAGCTCGTGATGTACGCTTGCGAGCAAAGAAGAACGAAGGAGAGCGTCGAGTGATATGGCTGTATACGTATTGCTGGCCTGCCCAGCACATCTGCACTCGGTTAGATAAGAGGCTTTAGGACTATTTAGTGAAAGGTTTTAAGGACATAACAGCTGTGGATGAATAACGAAAGCCAGAAAAAAGAGAAGTTTTAATGTCTGGGCCTGATTAGATGGTCTAATTCACTGCCTCTTATTTACTTATTAAGTCGGTTCGATGATCAATTTGAAATGGAAAAAAACAAAACAAAAATTATATTTCCACCTGTCCTACGTGCAAGTGCTGCTCAACATCTGGCTAGCGACCTCCCGTTGCGTATTCTCATCATAACTTGCCGCCGAAAAGGGAAAAAATTGTATTCAAACTTTTTTTTTTTTGGAAATTATGCAGCATTTCTTTAACGGCTGCTCCTTAAAAACACCTATACTCTTTGCCGGTTAAGACATAAAAGAATATTCACATAATTAGCACGAACCAAATCATTTTCTTTTTTTTTTAAATTAGAGCCCGTTAAAAAAAAGTTTAGCATACATATTTTTGTTTTATATAACATAATTACTATCGGTATACCCATCATCAATATTTTTTTCAGATAATTAGGTACTGCATGATAATTTCTACAAATAAAAACTTTCTAAAGAATCTCTTTTTTTCCGGATAACTAAATCGAGTGGATAAGAAGAAAAGAGCGGGAATCCACTTATGTTTGAAAATAAGTCTCTTGATGGTACTTGGCAGAGAGTATAGGAGCGCGAAATGAAGTTGTGCACAGACATCAGATCCTTTCTCTCTCTCTCGTTATGTAGATTATATAACTAGACTTGACCTTCTTTCTTTATTTTATTTTAAAGTCCTTTCAAGTCGACTTTCCGCACTAAATGACAAAGAGATGGACCTTTTTGAATAATAACTTTGACGTATTTTAAAAAATGGTATAATCCGGTTTTTATTTTTCGCCGTTTATCGACATTCCTCGAAGCCCTCTGCTGGCCAATTTCAAATTCGAATTGTTTACTGTATTTGTATACTTGCGTTTATTAGTGCGGATTGCTACCAAAGTTCTATATAATTAAGAGAGTTCTCTCGTTTGTTTGTGTATATTAGTGGAGAGATTTCCCCGAAATAGTTTACGTCATCCACCCCAATTTAGTTTCGGTATCGTGCTGCTCGTACTACAAGAATGTATAGTACTACTAATGAGCAAAATTTGTCGTCGTAAACATTATATTTCATAGAAACCCAAACAAGAATAAAAACTCGTTTTATTCTGGCGGGATTTGAGCAATTCGCGGACCGATGAACCCAGTAGATACTAATTGAGATAATTATCTCAAATAAAAGAAAACTAGTTTAATAAAAAAAAATGTCAAAACCCTATATATAGAAATCGTATAAATTTTTTCGTTATTTCATTAAATTTTTTAGACGCAAACAAAAACACACAAAAATCTGGGTCGCTTTTTATCCTAAATTACATAATAATAAACGGTATAAATTCGATAATTTTTTTTTGCTTAAAAGTCTAGACAGAAGAATAACTAGGTCGATGACAGCATCGTTAAAAGGCTCTATTTTTTGTTTTCTTTTCTTGATTATCATCATCAAACATTTTGACTTTTTGTTTAGCTTCTCATATAGCACAGCATCGCCCTATAATAAAGATATACAGCAACAATAACAGGATAACAACAAACTTTTTTTTCACTCACTCTCTCTGCGAGGATCCCTTTTTTTAGAACTAGCGCCGCGGATAAACATATCCAGCAGGAATATATAGGAGCGCCTCTTTATGCGGAGGTGCCAAAGATAACGTTCCGCGCCATCTACTTTTCTCTCTATATTTATAATAATAATAATAACAACTAAAGAGTGCCTTTCTATCTACAGCACATACACTGTCTTTATTATTCTTCTAATGGTGGTGGAAGAGTCGAGTCTTTCAAATAGCTATTTTAAAAAATCAAATGCAGGCGCCCTTATTATTCCTTCTTTTTTTTTTTTTACAATACTCGAAGATGAATGCCAATTACATATACGCTCTCCCGATCATTCCGGGTAGCAGAGCTAAATTAGGCGTCTTTTTCAGAAAGTCTTTTTTTTACTATTTGAAAAGGATATAGACCCTTATTCCATATGAATGCTTAAAAATATTATTTTGAAATAGGTCTTACGAAAAGTCTTGTGAAGGAATTACGGTCTGATGCAGAAAGATATACGGTCATTGAACATGAAGAAGCAGCAAAAAATAATCAGAAGGCAGTTATCTTAAGATGAATGTTATGTAGCTAGGGCATTAAGGATGACGCGCGGACACTCTCATTTACGAGGTTGACAGGGACCTAAGTGTACTTACAAGACATTTATATAAAGCGTTTCTATTCTCTCTCTCAGGCCTTGATGTGTGTGATTGCACTCAATCTCCTTTCTTTTTCTTTTTTACCGTCTGCGCTGCATTCGTCTTTGTTTTCCCAATCGATGGACGACTAAACGAAAGCGATCCTTACAGAAGTACTTGAAAATGGCCGCACCAAGCAGCTGTCGCTCTTGTTATATAGATCCTAGTGTGCTGTCCATAAAAAAATAAGTATTTTGGGTCTTCTTTTCTTTTTTTTAGCTGGGATTGCGCTGCATCCAGCATCATCGATCCATAGGTTCGATAACATGATGCTATTTAGATATCGCCTTTCTTTCTTCGTGCGGTCTACTCGTTTTACAGAGGACATATCTAGTTCCCCAACTTTTTCGATCCTTTCTTTCTTCCAGTGCATTATTAGATTCAACATATACTGTCTTGAATATGTAAGATAATGCCGTTATATCCATATCGAGTGACGTTCGGTTACGGATCAGGTGATATGCCGCCAAGAATTCTCTTCTTATTCAATAACGATGGATCCTTATTTTTATGAAGGATTTTTTTGTTTTTTGTTTTGATCCATTATCAAAGATTCTATGTGCAATCTACGACGCATTCCAATTTGAGATATGAATTCTTTATACCGGAGGCCATAGAAAAGATCCTCGCACTTCGTTGTTCTTAATTCATGTTTTGGAAAGGATCACGTACGGGTACTCTTTTTTTTATATTTCTTTTCCGTACCAACACTCAGCTCCTTCTTCAAATAATAATGCAATCGAGACTAGCTAGCGGCTGATTGCTTCACGCTGGACTCCCGCATCCGGCCGCAGCTTTTTTTTTCTTCTCTGAAAAGGTACACACACACGCGATTCCCAAAGGCTTTCTTTTCTTCTTCTTCTTCTTTTTTTGATTGGAAAAGGAAATTGGAGCGGCAGGTCTTTTCTTCCGATTCTTCATTCAATTTAATATAGAAATAAAATATAAAACTGTATCAAGTTCTCATTCTATGACTTGTTAACTTTGATGGCTTCTTCATCTTGATTAATAGGATGTATTGAAGAAAATAGAATTTTGCGGACCTGCTGGATCATCGCACACATTTTGAGCTGAAATATGAAGGACGACGGTGATGGAGGTAGCTTGGTCGGGCTCAGCTCCATCATGGACGTCATCAACGAAAGCATCATCGGTGGATTTTCAACGCCAGCGCCACCTTCATCGTCCGGTGCTGGAATCCTGCAGGACGATGAGGATTGTCTTGAGAGGACTTGGTTCAACAACGAACTCCTCGGCGACGACCTGGAACTCTGCCCCATTGAAACGAATTCCACTGAAGACGATTTCAACACCTTCTACTTCTACCAGGTATTATATTATTATTACGTTTGATGTGATCCTACTATATAGGATCTTCTTGATGACCGAGAATAATAAGAGGGGAAGGGAGGCGGATTTCCGCGTTCGCATATAGAGGCCTTTTGATTGGAGGCTTATCGCACGCACCCTACTCTGCCATGGATGTTATTATCCACGGACGGACAGACAGAGACGGGCGACGGACCTCCTCTGATCTTTGAGTAATCTCCAAACAGGGGATGCTGGGGCTTAACTATATATATATATCTGGATGACGACCATATGTTTGCTCCTATATTAGATTTTTTTTTTACTGCCCGATCCATCTGAGCAAAATCTCATCCACGCCTAGAAGATCTCTTACAATACATGAGGGTTTCTGTTTTTTGTTTTTTTTTTTATAATCCTCTTGAATTGATCGGGATCAACATGTTTCAGGGACCTGTTTTTTTCGTAGTCAAACACTAACGATCTTTGAAAAGAAAAATCCGGATGAGGATCTTTTTTATAATAGGGCGCATCATTGACTCGTGCTCTAAAGAGATCTCTTTCTTGCGTAAGGATCGTTCCTATACATCTTGAAGGAATAGTCATTCGTCTCTATCTTGGCGAAAGTAACGAACATCAATCCTAAACTTTTTTTTTGGTAAATCGCGACATCAAGGACTTCATATATATATATATATATATAGATGTGAGTAGAAGGATCAAACTTCTTTTATGATTCACAAGGATCAACTCGCTGATATGATGTTGAACGATGGTACAGAAACATCAAATATTTTGCTAATGGCCGGAAATTCGCCTCTGGAAGGATCGATCCTGGCGATCCCGATCCTGTTTTTCATAATATACACATCGCTATCGGGGCGGATGATCAATTAAAAATCCTCAGTGCCGATGTTTGCTTTGCTAATTGCTGTAATAACCCCGAGAGCGGGGAGAGGAGGATCGAGGCCGTCCATCATCCATGTTACATACACACAAAAAAAGACGTATAATCAATACTATTTGGAATCGCTTGCTTGCTTCTGCTGTTTGATCTTAATATGCGGCCCATTTTTATTGCAAGTACTGAACATGAACAAATATATTATATATATAAACAGACGGAGCAGCTGGCCTTTTTATGGATCCTCCTGATCCTGATCGTTGTTGGGAACATGGCCGTCCTCCTGGCGCTCGGTATGTCTTCTGCCCGAAAATCGAGAATGAACTATTTCATCAAACATCTCGCCATAGCAGGTTGGCTCTTTGCTATTATAATACAAACAAACAAAGTAAAGCTCATTATTATTTCCTTTTAAGCTTATACTAATTTGATTTATTTATTAATAAGAGCTTATATATTAGCATAATATACAGTGTACATAGCAATATCTCCGGAAATGATGAGGATTTTCGGATCATAATATAAAGTGCGCTGCTTATAAGCTAAATATTTGCTACTGCTGCTCTTTTCAATCTAGTCAGAGTATATAGAGCCCATTATAAAGTGGATACCTTTTGAACTAAATCTTTTTTTTTTCTCATATACGTTATTATTCGAGTATATATACGGTACGCTACTTTGCTTAATATGATTTGATGCTCCCATCGAATACCATTTCCTTCAGAATTGATTTATCCTTTGAAGAGGAGCACAAAATCTTGGCCTATAGTCAAAAACCGTAAACAGAGATTATATATAAGCTATAGAATAGTTTTTGTCCTCTTTTATTTTATTTTTTTTTTGTTTAAAACGGTCTCTCTTCTCCCTACCCAGATTTATGCGTCGGTGTCATTAGCGTCCTGACGGACATCGTCTGGAAGATAACGGTCGCCTGGCACGCCGGCAACATCGCCTGCAAAGTCATTCGTTTCCTTCAGGTATATATAAATATAAATATTCCGACTCTCACTCCTAATAGATTGCGCCATTGTTAATCATGCTGCAATGCAGGTGCTGGTGACCTATTCATCAACTTACGTACTGGTTGCCCTCTCTATCGACCGCTACGACGCAATTTGTCATCCCATGAACTTTAGTCGCGGATGTGAGTGGCACTGATGATAATTACGTGTTATATTGTCTTAAAAATGTGCTGCTGCTTGTGCTGTAATAGGGCGGAGGGCAAGGATGCTCGTGGCAGCCGCCTGGATCGTATCCGCCATCTTCTCTACCCCGATGCTCGTCTTGTACGAAGAAGGCCTAGTTCAGGGCCAGGTCCAGTGCTGGATCGATCTACCCTCCGCTTGGCAGTGGCAGCTCTATCTCACTCTGGTGGCCGTCTCTTTACTCGTCCTTCCGGCCCTCCTCATATTCGCCTGTTACATAGTCATCGTTCGGACGATATGGGTCCAGTCCGCCGCCCTTATGACAGCATCAACACCCCCACACCATCATCGCACTCCACCATCCGGCGGTATAAAATGATTTTATTTTTATGTATTTTTTACAAATTCTATCACCTTTTCCTTCACTTTTAGAAGAATGTTGAGAAAAAAAAGATCCTGAATAGGATCTATTCTGGGATGATTTCAAATTCGTTCTTATCTATTCAATCGTAAATGCATTGTGTTGTATATGGCTTATACATATAATTTGGGCGGGCATCAGCACACAAAGGAGAAGAAGAAAGCTTCGCTGATTTATTTTTTGCAAAAAGTGTTGACGCGAGAGATGCAAAATCAGATAGATCGTACATTATTCTTTTGTGCTGTACTGTGTGTACACTTTTTTTTTAGACTTCTCTCGTAAAAACAGACAAGTCAACGGAGCGTGAATAGATTTATTTTGAGTTCGCATTTCATGTTTCTCTTATTTTTTTTTTTTTTTTTGCAAATTAAAATATAACAGGACAGCGAGGCGGAGTGGGAACAGCAATGCTAGATGATGATCAAGAGAGTCGGAGGGCCAGCTCTAGGGGGATCATCCCAAGAGCCAAAATCAAAACGGTGAAAATGACTTTCGTCATCGTCTTTGGTGAGTATTGTTGTATATCTAAATAACGTTTCGGGGTTCCCGTAGACGTGACTTGCATTAAAATAATCCTCAAGAGGGATCCTTCGTCTTTTTGTCTATTTTTATATACCGTACCACGTTTGTACTTTGGGGAATTCCTTCCATTTCTGTATTTAAAATCTATTCAACCACCGCAATCGAAACTAAAAGCTTAAGATCCTTTTTATAAGTCTGCCTCGCCTTTTAATTTTTAATGGAATTCGTCTATTATTATTCAGAGAAAGTGTTTTGTTGTTGTTTGTTATTTTCTCTTTTTTATTTTTATTAGTATTTATCTTGTGCTGGGCGCCGTACATAGTGTTTGACTTGCTTCAAGTTTACGGCTACATCCCAAAGTCGAAGACGATGATCGCCGTCGCCACGTTCATCCAGAGCTTGGCGCCGCTCAACTCGGCCGCTAATCCGCTCATCTACTGCCTCTTCTCCACTCATCTCTGCCGCAATCTCAGGTATATTATTATAGCTATACTTTTTATCTTCCTCCACAGTAAATACTTTTATGGATCCTTCTCAGAAGATGGAATATGATATATATTTGATTAACGTCATTTTTTTCCCACGAAGATATAAGAGGGACATTGTACGATGCACTCTTTTGCGATATCGATCATCATCATGTCCAAAAGTGCGCGTGCAAAATATAAAAAAAAGAAGAGACAATCCTTTCAAATAAGATTTCTTACATATTCCCACGCACCCTAACTCGCTGTTTTAGTTAATACTATTTGGGCACTTTCCAATTCTTTCTCTCTCTTTCTTTCTTTCTTTTGGTTTGTTTGATTTGATTTTTTTTTATTTGGGAAATCTCCGCTATTACGTTTCAACTTAGAAAGATCCCGGCGCTAGAGTGGATGGCGAGGAAGCTGGAAGATGCCGTCCATTCGATCGGACTCTGCCCGGATTGGAATTGCTGCGCCAATCCTTCCTCAACAGATCACCCACTCCCTTCATCGCCAGATAATCTATCGGCACTAAATCATCGAGGGGCTCGACCCAAACAGGTTTTCAGCTCCAATAGAATGAGGGATCAACACCGTTTGAACAACATTCACGGAGGGCGGCAAGTGACTTTCAATAACAACGGTCATCAGCAGTACCGAGGACCGTTCAGGAGGCTGGCCGGCGGAAGCAGCGGAACCGGGGCAAACAATTCGAGCACCGGCACCAACACGACGATCGTTACGAACGCATCGGCGGCCGTGAATGCTCCCCCATCACCTGCAATTCTGCTACCTAGTATGAGTTCTGATACTGAGCGTCTACCCAGTAACAACATTCGTAGCGAATGGGTTTGAAAAAAAAATTAACGATCCTTACGGTATCACTGTCAAACAGGGTTTTTATTTCATCGCGATGAATATCTTCCAGCTCACTTCTTCTCTTTCTTCGAAACACGATTTATTGTCTATCTTCTCTATATCTACACTTTCTCATCTTTGATGTGAAATACATATAACTATTTATGTAAAGCTGAGCAGCAGCTGCACACAAGTCACTATAACAAAGCACGTGAATAAAAATGTCCACCTCTCTTCTTTCTCTATTGTAAATCTCTTCTCTCTCTCTCTCTCTCTCTCTCTCTCTTTCGATGTGTGGATTTCGATGTATAGATCTCTACAAAATGATTATATACATTCAAAATTGTTTTATATTATAATATATATGTATATCCCTCCCTGTTATGTGTACCTGATTCGATTATTATTATTATTATTGCGTCGCACAACAACAACCCAATTTGTTTCTGTTTTATTATTCTTATTATTATTTAACAAGTCATACGTATTCCAGTCTGCACCCGCTCCCTTCTTAATTATATATTTCGTGTTAATATTTGTCATTCTATGTGGGTAAAAAAAATTAATCATTTGTATGTCAATCAAATGCTCTGTGGTGACGTCACACACACACACACTATTTTGCCCCTTTTCTTTCTCAGTCCTGCACAGTATATATTATACATATATATTATTACATATATTGTGCTTTTGTTGTTTTTGTTTTTAAAATTATGTATATTACAAAATCTATTATATACGAGAACCAAAAAAAAAAAGAAAATTAATTTATGACCATATTTGTCTGTGTTTGATTTGCTGGGCGTCTTTTTTATTATTTAAAAAAAGAAAACCTTAAAATGGTGGAGACACGCATCCACCCAGTAGTGCCGGATGTGGCCATTATTAAGCGCAATAAGGTAAAAAAAAAAGAACAACAGTAAGTATAACCCTCGCTACTGTATAGCTACCTTAATGGATTAACTTGGAGACGTTATATAATTCAATTATTCTTATCGTATCGGTCATGGCGTGCGCAAGACGAGAAAGGGAATTACTCACGCTGCAGCGCGCGGATGTGAAGACGGATTTTTTCATACTGTAATTTTCACACGAAAAAAACTTGCTTCATTATATTTCTCACAATTTTAAAAAGAATAAAAGAAAACAATTATTTGATTAACTTGATCATATTTAGAAGAATAAGCCTTGGCGTGATTCCCGCACTGAACCATTTTCCTGATGCTTTTGGGTTGTCAACTCGGCAATGTGTCATCGTTTACAGCTTCTGAAAGGGGCATAATCGATCCATCGCCTCTCAACTCGTATGTCACACCCACTCCCGGCAGCTCGTTATTCGTCAGCGTCAGAAAATCTCTATCGCATTTTTCTTATTGTTTAAACTATCTCATATGGAGTTATTATTAAGTCCACTACTTTAAAAGAGGAGTATTGAAGTCGACACTCGCTAGCTGTGATTCACTGAGGCTCAAATGAAAGCGGCATGGATGTCTCGGAGGCGGCGATTTTCATCCGTCATTGTCAACTGTCAAGGCAATAAGCTTTCAGTAGTATTATTATTATACTGTTTCACATATGTTGTTATTCCTAATAATAAAAATTTAGAGAGTCACATACAGAAACGCTGTGTTTTATATATGAATGTATGAGAGAGAGAGAAAAAGAGAGCCAACTTCTTTATATATATTCTTGCCCAGCAACATACACAGCATGAACAAACATGAGAGAGAACGAGAACATATAGGACTTGATCTTCAAAGTTGTTGGTCCGTTCAAGTCTTGTAATATTACTGGAGGAAACAGCTGCTGTTCGCTTGCTCTGAGCGTTTTTGATATGCCACCAGCAAGGCGTGAGCGCAACATCTTGAAATGTTGGCTACTGCTGAGGAAAAAAAACAAACTTTTTTCCTTCTTATTTTTATTGTGAAAAACCGACGATTCTTGATTCATCTCTCTAAAAGAATGGATTTTTTCCCATACAGCCCATTTATAATAAGAGCGTTTAACTGGAAAAACTCTTGAATGAAAACAAGTGTACTGGAAATAAGAGCAGCACTTAAATTGATGCATTTTACATAAAAACACTTTGCATACTTCACTTAATCTTTGAAAGAACACTCATTATATTTTATATTTTTAGTATAAATCCACTTATGATGGTTTATCACACGCGGTAAAAAGTGTCTTATGGGAAAAATGTTTCAAACAATCATCAACACCTCACTATAAGTACTTTCCTTCAAGTTAAATGACCAAGCAGTTCCCTTTTTATCAGATGATGATGATAATAGATTTCACGAAAGAAAGGCCGGGAAACTTTGCGAACATCATCATCGTCCACTCACACAGACTTGTCAAGAGTCATCGCTTCTAATCAGCTGGAGACTAATACAGCTTAAGTTATGTTCTATTCTACATCATTATGACAAGCAAAATATAAATACGATTGTTATTTGAATCATAATATTCATAATTTTTTATTCTCTTTTAAATTTTTTACCCAGAACCAAAATACATTTAAGTGATTATTATTTCAAATAGTGAAAGTATGGTGCCTACCGCTGAGGAGCCCAACTAATTTATATTTGATTAATAAGACGACTCTTTTTGTTTCATTAGAGATGGGAGAGAAGAGTGGCATCTGTGACCAAGGTCCCTTATTCTTGTTATCAAAGAAACTCATGGAGAAATCGTGCTTGTCAAGCATCACGTCTATGACTCCCATGCAGTGCTGGATCACGTCTTTTCCCTTCCAAGGCGGTGGATTCAGCTCCATGTAGATCAGCAAGCTAGTTTTTAAAATAAATGATGAAGGATCCTGAATGCGGGTCGATCCGTCCTCGCTATTACTATTCGATGCCACGACTAATAGCTTAATCAGCTGGAACACTTGCAGAACAGTTGAACCTGCGTGTCTTATACTAATTTAAAAAAAAAATTAACTAATTATCGATGCTTATATTCAATTGATTAAATGATATTATACCTATCTCGTTCTAAAGCTGGATAATAGGTTTTCCAATCATCTGTAACTGGTTTAGCCATGAAATATTCAGTATCTTCGCCTCTTTCAGCAACTCGGCACCAATCAGGCCACTCTATCTGCGAGTCTGATGCCCGCTTGATGCTCAAACAAAGTGTTACAGTTAGCCTCATCGGTGGTTGATTATTCTTTCCACGGCAGACTAGATAGAGCATCGTAACAGCTCCGTCGAAGCTGCACGTCCAGTGCTCGAAGATCTCGAAGCGCTGCACTAGACGGATCCCTATTTCCAAGAGGCTGTTGTAGTGTCGAGTCAATCTTGTAGAGGCAAGACCGCCGGAAAACTCATCCGCCGGATGGGTCCCGTGATACTTGACCGTTTGCGGATGCAGAGGATCCTCCAGCCAGTCGTTCATGACCACAGCAAAATGACTGCGCAGTATAAAATGATTAAATAAATGATTCTTATAAAATTGATTAAATATTACAAAGAATCGGGATCGATGAGCTTTGTTCCTTCAGCCAAGGATCCGTAAGTTAAGACGTGAGCGGCGCTAAAGCGAGGATCAATCTGACCAACTTTATCTGCTACGCTTTTGATATAGTTGTAAACGACGGCCGTCGTATCGCACCAGCCGCACTTGTTGCGCCTCTGAGGTAGGAGTGGAGCTAGTTTGCACTGATGAGTTAAATCCCTCATAAAGATTTTTAAATCCTGTGCATCGTTTGACCGTAACAAAGGCTCCGCCGTTTTCCAGAATTGGAGGAATTGGAGCCACTTTGCCGAAGATGGTTTCACCAATCGATCCTCATTGTCTAAAACACGGATGTAAGGTGATTTGTCAAAGAGTCGGACATCTACTTCCGACTGATTGGTTCGCATTTTCTCTTTACTCAACAGCTGTTTGATTAAATTCGGTGGCAATTCCGGTGAGGAATCAGCTCGACAGCAGGAGCACAAGGAGCGCACCTTCCTCTCCCGCATTTCCTTTAAGTAATCCAAAACGTTTTTACCAAAAGAATCGGTTACATTCTTGGATGCGATGGGTATCAATCGTTTAAGAGTGGCCACACATCCCAGACGGGCAGCTTGAGTTAGAGCCGTCGTTCCTTCCATCGACACCGAGTCGATTGTCTGCTGCGTCAACAGCGGAAGGATCAGATCCACGCACTCGGATAGGTCGAGATCCACAGCCGATGCGGAAGTTAGATAGTGAAGAATGCTCCTGCGATCCTTGTCTAAAGCATTGGGATCAGCTTCCGATTTCAATAGGAGGCTGATGATCTTCGGAAGGTCGGGGATTTGATAAAAATTCAGAGCAGCATTGTGGATAGCCATACGACCTTGTTTGATATCTTTGGATCGGACATCTGCTCCGTGTTGGATCATTACTTGTATTGCGTCATAGAAGCGACTACTTCGACTCCACTAATGAATAAAAGTACTTTTTTATCATTAAAAAAAGTATAAGTTTGAAGTACACACCTGTAATAAGTAATGAAATGGAGAGCGGTACTTATCATCTCCTTGATTAGGATCCGCTCCTGAAAGATGCATCCCCAATTATAAAAGTGCTGCTCATTAATTTAAAATAAAATAATATACCGTGTTTCTCAATTAATGATTTCAATAGCTCGGGTAGGTTATCAAAGTGGTAATGAATTGCAATCAGATGGAGAGCTGTTCGTTTGTGCATCGATCCTATATTGATGCAGGTCGCTTTGGCGCTCAGAAGCTGATCAATGACTCGATCCAAATCAGGCTGATTGTAAAAGAGACACACTTCGTGTAGGGCTGTCATGTTTTTATCGTCCCGGATGTTGGCATCCGCTCCGTGGCGCATCATTAGGGCGACAGCATTGAGGAGGTGCTCCCCTCGGTTCGTGCGGCAGAGGTAGTGCAGAGCCGTCCTGTTCTCAATCGTCCGTGCGTGCAAATTAACTCGATGCAAAATGAAGAAAGACAGAAGCTCGTCCAACTTCTTGAAAGTTGTGTAATTGCATAGGATGTGGAGCGGAGATGCTCCAGCCCGGAATTCTCTGGCGTTCACATCAGCTCCATTCCGGACGAGAAGATTCAGCGCCTGGACCTGTACCTCTGTATCGACCGTCGTATTGAAACAGAGGTAATGAAGAGGAGTGTAACCTCGTAGGTCAAAAAGTCGAGCGTTGGCTCCGTGTTCCAGTAGGATTTCAAGAGCTTGGATGAAACGTGACGATCCGTTGAATCCGCACAACAGATGTAATACGGTCAATCCGATGGAATCTTGATAATTGATCTTTTCCAGACATTCTGGTTTCACTATTTCGGATCGAATGATGTCGGCTAGAGAGTCGGAATGGTTGTAGAAACATGCGGTATGTACGGCAGTCACGCAGCTGTCTTTAGCTTCTTTTTTCTCCTTGACGATGGCCGTTTCTTCGACTGGCAACGGAACGGATCCACCCGCCGAGAGAAAAGTGTGACGGATGTGCTCCCTCTCGGCATCATTCAACTTACGACTCACCTATTTTTAAATATAATAAATAAAGGAATCAACATAGTCAAAACTAATTGTGATACCTTGGTTCTCGCGTTCCGATCCTTTTGCGCTGCCATTGGATTCTATACATCGGTTGACTGAAAAGTGGGGTAGTTTCTTTTACTGTCTTATCAACATCTTATCTTGATGACGAAAATAGTACAATATGGGATGATAGCACGGTATGACTTGTACAAGTAGGTTTATCTAAAAATTAGGTATTTTTTGTTATCTCGTGGAAAGAAGGTGCGCCCGCCACCTTCCAATGGAAATGAGAAACTTTCACACTTTCCAAAAAGTAAACATTTGCTTATCGCCATTAAAGTCTGTGCAGAATGACTATTGAATTTTTATTTTATTCGATTATGTTTTCCCCCTTTTACAAGAATGAATATAATATGTAATTAAAAGTTTGTTATTTCTTCATTTTGTTGAGTGCGTTCAAAACCCACATTCCGATAACTTTGGCTCCGCTACCATTTAGCTCTTCGTATTTCTCAATTTCACTGCAGCACCGTTTGAACCACGATTTAATGTTGGGATATTTGTCCATGATATGTTCATCAACAGCCTGTAAATCAAAGGAAATATAAAAGCCATTCAAAATTGATAATATCAAGCATATATACATGGAAACTAGACGTAGTGGCGACTAAGGCCAAATCGGCAACAGTAAGATGATTGCCACCAGCAGCATAAGTACGACCATTGAGCATCGTATTCAAAACAGTAAGCCCATCATCAAACTCCTTTTGGTCTTGTGGATCAAATTGCTTGGCTCCATGAGCCACTTTAGTCTAAAAAAATGTCTTAGAAAATTATTTGAAAAATTAATAAAAATATTTTTTTTTAATGCTTACGTAAAGCTTTAAGCTAGGGAACAAAACAGATGCGTCAAAATAGAGAATCTGATCCACTCTAGCTCTCTGTTGAGCTTCCTCTGGATACAGATGATCATTTTTAGCGTACTGTCCCACCAAGTAAGCGCAGATGGCCTGACTCTCAGATAGACAGAATCCATTGTCATTGATAGCTGGCACTTTAACAAGTATTTGCAAAAAGTTGCAGTTGAAAGCCTCTAGGACTTTGCTTGTATTATTCATGAATACCTTTGCTGCGAGGATTGATCTTCTTAAAATCGGGATCGAACTGCCCGCCGCTTAGCAAATCGATATTTTTCAGGTTGACGTCGACGCCTGCTAAGTAAGCAGTCATCAAAACGGTACGAGATGGTGGACTTGGCGGTGTATAATACAAGTCAACAGGCATTTTCTCTAGCTTAACTTCTTCTTTCTAAAAGATTTATGACCGAAGTTGGTAGCGACTGAACTAAGAATGGATTTGAGCGTCAGTCGTGACAAAGCGCTATTTCTAATTTGTTCTTATCAATCTTTATCAGAGCGGCGTCATTATAATTTGACTGATTTGTACTTTACTCTTTGATCGATTGGATAACACCGTCTCTATTTAAAAATGAACTCGAGAAAAGCAAATAAGAAAGAAAGACTCGTGTATCCTAGGTTAAAAAAGGAATTGCAAGTACGCGTGCATACTTTTTTTTATGCAGTACAATTTCTTAGTTCAGCGTAAAACAAGAAAAAATTACAGAAATATGAACGAACACACCACAGCAAGAGGCTTTCAGATTAAAAAAAAAATCTATCCGAGTTTTTAGAATAACTTAATCGTCGGTTTATAGCCGTTGCTTTTACAAAAAATGCAGTCGGTTGCATAGTTCTTCCTTCACTTCTTTTCGAAGAATTTCACCAACTAGAGAGGCCAATTTGTGAGCATACTGTAAGTAGAATAAAGAAAACAATCTGATTTAAATTACTCAATTAGTATAATGAAGCAGTATATAAAATAAGTACCAGACATGGTGCAGGAACACGGACAGGTCCGTACCAATTGTAGTACAACATTGTCATCTTGTAAGTCAGCCTCTGTAGATGGTCAGGTTTCATTCCTCCGTCGTGAACGACTACAAAATGGGTTGGAGTGACAGTACCATGATTCACGTGCTGGCTCACGAGAAAATAATCCCACCAGTCCCGTTCGGTCACGGTGTGGTCGATTACAGTTCCAGGCGTAAGGTTAGTCAGTCCGTTTGGCTTCAATTAAAAAAGATCTATTAGATTAATTAAATGAAGATTGATGGAGTATGTTTACCGTGACTCTGAAAAAACGAGCGTTGATCCTCTTCTGCACGACGACCATTGTGAATTTCGGCTCGATAGGTGGAACCACAGACTGGAAAGCCGACAAAAATTGAGGCACTTCGTGATCAGCGCAGAATGACAGCTGACCGTCACTGACACCATCACGGAACATGACGATCTGCTTCGGGTAGTCATGATTGGTCTGAACATAAACAATCAAAGTTAGTAAGTTAAAAAAAGTTATGAGAGAAATTCAGGGCAGCTTATACCTCGTAATACTTCTTGAGCGATTCAATCAAACAAATTTTGATGGTGTCCACCATCTCGACGCCCTTCTCCTGGAATTTGGCACGACTATACCAACGAGTCATGTTCGCATTGGTGGAAGCGACAAACCCGACGACAGACGGTCCACGGCGGCCTGGATCGTGATAGACGTCGATTCCGCACACCATCATCGTCTCGGTAGGGATGTTGACGGCCCATAGCTCACCACCAGTCTTGCAGTTGATCTGAAGAGCTATCTTTTGAGCAGATGAGCGCGCATTGACTCGATTGTTGATCGTTTTACTATTAATGCATTGAGACGGAACGGCAAACTGTGTGGAACAGAACGTCTTGACCGCACTGTAACGGTCGGTGCGCGATGCTGGGAAAACGCAAACGACCAATTGTATCTGAAGATTTGAAAAAGAGTTATTAAGATCTAACATGGAAGAGAAATGAAATATGAATATACCTGAGGATTGATCTCGTCACGTAAGCATTCTAGATAAGTATTTGTGCGGTCATTGAGCAAGCTCATTATTTTGGGAGAAGCAATGCGAATGCCCATTTCAGAAGACACGTCAATCAAGGTTTGGCTGAATTCCTTCGTCTTGGGGTGATCCCGATCCGTACAAACCAGAATCCACGATTGAATGTTTACCGGAGCGAGGACGTCCTTCTTCAGGTTGGAGGTCCAATCGAACTTGGTGTTTGGAAAGAATTTGGACTTGCTAAGAATGATTTGTTCAGGGGGTAACTCTCTTCCTTCAATCCGCAAACAGTTGGGCTCCAGTGTTATCCCCCATTCCGACAGCACGCTACTAGCTTGTTCGTTGCCTACAAAAATAAAAAATGTAAACAAAATAATGAAAACTGTAACAACAATATTTAGAAGACGACTTACTATTCACCAAGTTGACGTAGTTTTCCAGCTCTCTTTTGCGATCCATCGGTGACAGTCGGGTGTGTCCGGTCAAAATCCTCATAAATGTAGTATTTGAGCGGAGGCGATCATCCAAGCCGGTAAGGTAGCTCAATTCGGGAATTAGACAGATCAATCGAGTTTCGTCCTCTCTGCCATGGCACTTTTTCTCAGCTCTGAATGAAGAATAATAATTTTCCAGGAAGTATGAATAATAATATCAGTAAACCATTAAACCTGCTGAGTAGCAATGGTTGTCCCATGTCTTTGATCTCTATATCGTAGTGATTCTTGTAGTAGTCCACAAAAGTGATCGGGTTTCCTTTGTAATCGAAGGAAGACATGGGATTCTTGTCGAACAAAATTTCGTCGATCCGGTACATTTTGTTGTTGTACCGATTAAGTACCGACAGTCCAACCAATGTATCGGTGGCAATCTTTTGGAATTGGCTTCCTTTCTTGCTCATCTCCGCACTTGGATTGGCAAATTTAGTAATAAATTTTAAAATTGTAAATTGAATAAATTACAGTTCGTCGAGAACGGTCGTCGTGCGAAGAACTCTGAACGATACGTCGATACACAACATGATGCCGCCTTCAAACACGGTCACTGCGGCTGTAAATCCTTTCAAAAGCTGAGGCCTGTCGAATACATAAAATGATATGATGTTGCTGTAAAATAGGTAACATTTAATTAATGGCATACTCTTCCGCTGGCAACACAATTGGCGAGTCAGGGTTGAAATAGCTCCTCTTCATCTGCACCATACCAAGAATGCGAAATATTCTTTTGAAAAGAACGTTGTAGAAATGGACGCAATCTGAAGGATTCCTCTTTTGACGAAAGATAACCTTCATCAAGATTATTTCATTAGTCACAGGTTGGGTACTCTCGAAACAGGTAATCTATGAATGAAACAAATAGTAATCAACTCTCATTTAAATTTAAAAAGATCGAAACCGTACGTTTTTCTCAAATTGGAAAGGTAGATAGAGAGTCACGCCGTCAAAGGTTTTGGCAGTCCCAATCACTTCTTGGTGCTGATTCAAAAGTCTGAAGCGCATCGCCTTTGAATCTACTGGCGGATCAAACCTCACTTCATATTCGAAAATTCCTTTCTCTGGATCAATGTTCATCCGGATGTAGTTAGCGATGATTGGGATTCTAAGCACAGGAAAAATATAAATAAAATAGTAAATTGTGTAAATTTATTTATAGTACTTGGTGCCAGATTCTCCCATTTTTACAACTGGTTGCTTTTCCTTTTGAATAAGAGAACTGGAAGCTGGTAGCAGAGGCTCTCTTGATAGAGGATGAGTCCTGGCTTCTGGATTGAATCCCATAGTTCTAAGCCTAGCTACCATTCCACGTCCAAGACTACTGGAACCAGAAGAAGCAGGAGAAACAGTACATGATGAATCTGATGATGACTCTGTAGTTGGTGCTGCCTGTTGCTGACCATCTCCAACTTGCCTGGGTAGGAAATAAGATGAGCCTTATGAGAGGATTAAATAAATTAATGATCATACCTGCTTTCATGGACTATCTGAAGAATAACAGCTCTAGCACTTGAAACTGCAAGCAATTTTTCAGGAAAATTTGTGGTAGGGGAAGCAGATGTTGGGACAGTTTCCACAAGAGAACTGTTCGGTACTTGAGCAGCAGGAGTAGAAGCAGCAACCAGGCATTCACTTGGCCTTCATATAAAAAATAAATTAAGACTTTTATAAATGCTGTTTTAAAATTTCATGGAATGTAATTCAAGAAAGTACCTTCTTATGCTTTGGATTGCAGTCAATAAGAGTTGGGCTCCTCTGCTCCTGATGGGTGTTTTGCTCTCGCCTGGTCTACTATCCGATGATAATCCAGACATTTTCTCATCTAAAATGTTCAATTGCTCTTTTTTAAAACTTAGAATGCAAGCAGCAAAAAATTTACAAAGGAGTTGTTTTAACAGATCATCGTGATTTGCGACCGATCTGACGGATCGGAGATTAAAGTAAACAAAGCATGCTTGTTGCTAGCTACGCAGTTGATGAACTGGGTTTATTGCGAAATTTTTGTAATGATTGGCCCCTTCCCTACTAGAAAAAAATACGGCACAGTTGCGATGATTGAGTCCAACTTTACCTTTACCTCAATTGATTAGACCTTTTATTTTCTTTAAAAAGCACGAAACAAGAATAAAAAATTATTCTAGATGAGATTATGTAGAGTAATTGTCGATTTGCGCAATCCTTTTCGTAACAAACTTCACTTCCGAGAATAACGTAATAAAGAAAAAAGAAGAGGAAAACTTAAGTCAAATGCTTCAAAATTCAGTTGCGATGAGTTAATAAGTAATGCATGGCCTCTTATTCGAGTAGGGCAGTAGGCCTATTAGCTGGAATACAAACGGACAAACCTTACCAACGTAATTAATAATTTGTAACAATTTAATACTTGTTGAACTTAACGCACGATTTTGTTGAAAGCAATTAGGACTATACTCGCAGGACCTGGTCGATTCATCAACAATATATGTGTTTACATAAAGGTTAAACCAATTTACATGTTTTTAATAGCTTGTCATTAGGGTTTTCCATTTTTATCCTTTATAACTCACAAGAGTAGAATAGGAATAAACTGTTTTAAAATATTTATTAAGGAGTCCCAAGTTGTTATGCTAAACGGCGGTGGTATGGCTGGCATTTCCCTCCTCGTCTTACTGTCTTTGTCTTTGTTGTCTATCTATTTGTCTTCATACCGTCATTTGAAGCGCTATTTCTACATGAAAAAGAAATTAATTATTATGTTGCCATATCCATCTTCCCAGCCTACGACAGTGCTCCTAGTAACTCATAACCTTCTCAAAGCACAAAAAAAACCACAGCTTCAATTGCTAGGTTTGTGGAAATTTTTATTTTCTAATGGATGGATCGGAAATTAAGAAAAAAAAATGATTCTGGATTAATGAAGAATTGCCAATTTGCGCAATTTTCTTCGAGTGTAATGAGCTTCATTTCCGAGTACAACGTAATAAAGAAAAAAAAGAGGAAAACATAAATCCAATTAACGAAGGAAGGATCGACAACTCGTTGTTTCGATTAAGATACACCACCAATAGTTCTAGATTTAAAAAAAGAAAAGATTTCTGTGTCTGCGTTATACAACAAAAACTCCCATCATCATCATCAATGATTTGAAAAAAGAAGAAAAAAAATTAAAGGAATGAGACGATGCTTGTTTTACTTCTTCTCGATCGACTTTACAAGAAGAAAAGGCGGTCGCAAAGGGGTTCCTTCACATCCTTCCGGATGTTTTCACCAACCAGATAGGCCAACTTGTGAGCATACTATTTGAAAGACAGAAAAAAAGTCAAGTTTAACTATCAATCAAGTATAACAAATTCAATGAAGTACCTGGCAGGGAGCGGGAACGCGGACAGGTCCGCACCAATTGTAGTAGAGCATCGTCATCTTGTAAGTCAGCTTCTGCAAGTTGTCCGGCTTCATCCCTCCATCGTGAACAACCACGAAGTGAGTCGGGGTGACCGTCCCCTGATTCACGTGCTGGCTCACGAGGAAATAATCCCACCAGTCACGGCGAGTCACGGTGTGGTCAATCACAGTTCCCGGCGAAGGGTTGACCGGTCCATTTGGCTACGTAAAATATATACAAGTTAAGACAACTTCACATTGCAATTTATATAGTTGGAATACCGTGACTCGGAAGAAACGAGCGTTGATCCTCTTTTGCACGACCACCATGGTAAACTTTGGCTCGAAAGGCGGAACCACTGATTGGAAAGCCGACAGGAATTGCGGCACTTCGTGCTCTGCGCAGAAAGGCAGCTGGCCATCGCCAACACCATCACGGAACATGACGATCTGCTTCGGGTAGTCATGATTGGTCTGAACATAAACAATCAAAGTTAGTAAGTTAAAAAAAGTTATGAGAGAAATTCAGGGCAGCTTATACCTCGTAATACTTCTTGAGCGATTCAATCAAACAAATTTTGATGGTGTCCACCATCTCGACACCCTGCTCTTGGAATTTGGCACGACTGTACCAACGAGTCATGGTTGCATTGGTGGAAGCAACAAACCCAACGACGGATGGTCCACGCCGGCCTGGATCGTGATAGACGTCGATTCCGCAAACCATCATCGTCTTTGTAGGGATGTTGACGGCCCAAAGCTCACCACCATTCTTGCAGTTGATCTGGAGAGCTATTTTCTGGACGACAGAGCGCAGCTTTTGCGGCTGGCTGATCGTCTTGCTATTGATGCATTGGGACGGAACAGCAAACTGGGCAGTGCAGAGCGTCTTAACGGCACTGTAACGGTCAGCTCGCATAGCTGGGAAGACGCACACAACCAATTGCAACTGGAGAATAACATGAACATGAATTTAATTGTCAAGATAGAAAGAGAGAGGGAAATAAATGCATACCTGAGGGTTGATCTCATCTCGGATACGGTTCACATAAGTATCTGTACGGTCATTCGGAAGACAGATCAATTTGGGAGCACCGAAGCGGATGCCCATCCTGTTTGAAACTTCAATAAGGCACTTGCTAAAATCTTGAGTCTTCTGATGATCGCGATCCGAGCAAACAAGGATCCACGTTTGAACGCTGACTGGGACGAGGACATCGTTCATCAGATTGGAAGCCCAGTCAAACTTAGCGTTCGGAAAGAACTTGGTCTTGCTAAGAATGATTTGTTCCGGTTCCATCTGCCTTCCCTCAATCCGCAAGCAGTTGGATTCCAGTGTCAGACCCCATTCCGAGAGCACACGACTGGCTTTCTCGTTGGCTATCACACAGAGTATAAATGACGTGGAAAATGTAAAAGAGGAAAAGAGGGAAAAAGCGACTCACTGTTCACCAAGTTGACATAGTTTTCCAGAGCACGTTGACGCTCCATGGGTGGCACTCGAGTGTGAGTGGCAAGGGTCCTCATGATGGTGAAATTAGAGCGGAGGCGGTCATCCAAACCTGTAAGGTAGCTCAATTCCGGAATGAGGCAAATCAACTGAGTTTCATCCTCCTTTCCGTGAACCTTCTTTTTAGCCCTGTTATAATAAAAGGAAATATTTAAGTGAGGGGAAAAAAAAATTAAATATAAACATAGTCACCTGTTGAGAAGCAAAGGTTGTCCCTTGTCTTTGATTTCGATGTCGTAGTGGTTCTTATAGTAGTCCACAAAAGTGATCGGATTTCCCTGATAGTCGAAGGTAGACATGGGGGTTTTATCGAACAAAATTTCGTCGATCCGGTACATCTTGTTGTTGTACCGCGTAAGTACTGAGAGCCCAACCAACGTTTCCATAGCAGTCTTTTGGAAAAGGCTGGGATTCTTGCTCATCGCCACGCTATAAAGGAATGAGCATAGACAGTAACAATCACAATGTAGAAAACAAGACATTAAATTAAGCGTCTTACAGTTCGTCCAAGACAGTTGTGGTGCGTAGGACTCGGAAGGATACATCGCAGCATAACATGATGCCGCCTTCGAATTCCGTGACTGCCGTAGTAAGTCCAGGCCATAGTTGAAGTCTAAACAAAAAGATTATTTCATTAAGGCAAAAATGTACAGTTAGTTTTAGGTGTGCACGTACTTTTCAGCTGGCAGCACAATGGGCGAACTTGGGTTGAAATAGTTCCTCTTCATTTGGACCATACCCAAGATGCGCGCAATTCTTCTGATGAGAACGTTGTAGAAATGGACGCAATCTGATGGGCGCCTCTTTTGGCGCAAGATAATTTTCACCATGATTTCTTCGTTGGTAACGGGTTGAGTACTTTTGAAGTAAGTGATCTGTGGAAGACAAAAATGTTGAAAACCACTTCATAAGAAAACGTGAACATAAGTAAAAACGAAAACAAAGAATCCATACGTTTCTCTCAAATTTAAAGGGAAGATAAAGAGTAACGCCGTCGAACGTTTTGGCTGTACCAATCGCTTCCTGGTGCTGCTTCAGCAATTTAAAGCGCATGTCTTTGGAATCCACAGGAGGCTCAAACCTCACTTCGTACTCAAAAATGCCCTTATCCGGCTCCATGTTCATCCTCACGTAATTGGCCGTTATTGGAACCCTTTTAAATAAAACGTGTTAGAGGTCAAATGAAAAATTTATTTAAGAGGTGCATTAATACTTGGTGCCAGATTCTCCCATCTTGACCACTGGTGGCTTTTCTTGCTGGACAAGAGGACTGGTCACTCTCTCTTCAATGAATCCAGAAGGGGGTCGTAAAGGCTCAGTAGAAGATGATGGAGAAACAGGCCCTTCTGGTTTCAGTCCCAGAGTCCTCAGTCTAGCCAACATGCCACGTCCAAGGCTGCTGGTGCTGGAAGGAACAGAAGGAACAGGAGAAACAGTAGCAGAGTTAGGCTCTGTGATGGTGCTAGCCTGAGAGGGGGTTGGAAGCTCTGGAGATTCAGCACCAGGTGTAATTTGCCTGATATGAAAGAACAAATTATATTTAAGATTGAGTAATAAGATGTTACATCACAAAAAAGTTTGTACCTGCCCCTGGCCAACATCTGTAGGACTGCAGCTCTGCCACGAGGAACTGTGGGGAGATTCTCTAGTGAGGCTGCTGCTGCAGCTGCAGCAGCAACAGGAACCACAACCGGAGGTGGAACAGGGTTAGCAGCAGCACCTGCATCTGGCCTACGATTCCATAAAATAAATTTTTTTAAATTCCACTAATATTCAAATATTCACTTACACCAAAATATTTAAAATAATTACCTTCTAGCGTTTTGTAATGCCGCTAAGAGTTGAGCCCCCCTTCCCATGGGTCTACCACGCCCGTTGTTACCATCGTCTTGGGACATTTTAAAAACCAACTTCGTGCTATAAAGCACTTAATTTGAAGACAATATGCAAACAAGTTCAATAAAACAGAGTTCTGGTTAAATTGCCTCGTTAAATGAGCACTTAAAACACGTCTAGGGCCGTCTAGGACAGATATACGCAGTGAAAAACCACGTGGCAAAGTAGTGGGGGAAGATGTTTTTATTCGACATTCACCTAGTGTCCTTGTCTGGTTCTTTCGATACTGGGTGGGAGACTAAGCTGGGCACTTGAAGTAGGCCCAGTGGGTGGTTAATGCGCCTGCGCAGAAGTCAGAAACAACGCGATGGTTGCTAGGGCGCCAATGGTGCTGGCGGGAGCCGGAAGTTAAGCAAACATTACACTTGCCAAATAAACTTTGGTTAAATTTTATAGTGATTACATAAAATCATCATTCGTGAAGTATTTCTAAATTTAAAAAACCGAAAAATTATCTTATTTCTTTTTTTTTTTTTAAACTAAATTTTTAAAACGTGATGATGGCAACGCTAGCGGGCCAGTTTCGAATATCAATATGCAGGGATCAGTTTACTGTTGTTGCAACTTGCAACGTGAGTACGTGATTAGTTAGCATCGTGGTCCTACGAGAGTACTATCGGTTGGAAGTCAGCAATCAAGATTTTGAAAATATGTTTTCCCATTTATTGAATTATGAAGGATGAAGGATAGTTGGGGATAATATAGACGGTTATAAAGTTATGTCATGATTTTTCTATCCATCACTGGAAGGGCACTTCCGACAGTGAAATTCTATAAAATTTACCTTAGCAGATCTACGATATGTTTAAGTAAGAAAATCAATTTCGATTCGAAAACACGTATAATGTTGACACGTATTTATGATACTTGATTTCCCGAAGACGAATGAGGATGTATTGTACAACACCACGAGAAATGGCAAATAAAGCAGGGCATTATAGATTAAGCACACATCCGACGTAACATATTTTCCACTTCATTTCGGCCTGTACAATATATATAAAGAAAGTGGGAGAGAAGAACATTAGTATAAACACCAAGAAAAGAAAAAGCATGGAACAATTTCATCCGCCCAACATGTAAACATATCGAAAGACCGTAGAAACAATTTTTCTTTTAATTTCCTCTCTTCCGCTTGTTCGAGTTAGCATAGCGTTGTAGACATTTGCATTGGTATATTGAATGAACCATGCAGTAGACTCGCACATTTGGTTTAGTTTGAAGGCGCTCAAGATTAATAAAGCAGCGCCGTGGGATTGCGGCTTCGGGTAACGCGGGAGTAGGCGCGAGCTTCTTATTTGCTGCTGAAGTCGATTGTTCGGGATCGACCGGCGTGAGGTTCTTGACCGTTGCTTGGCCTGATCGAACAGGATGAGTCGGCGTGGCGGTCTTATCAGCTGGTGGATCAGACGGCACCTTTAATCTGAAGAGGTGGACCGAGCACTTTTGTTTCAGCTTAACGTCACCGCAAGCTTCATCTGGAAGACGGATGTCAGGTTTAGGAGCAGCTTTTGTCGAAGAAAAAACATTCGACGGAGCTGTAATTGGTTGCTTTCCCTTAGACTTGGCATAGTACTCATCAGTGGGCGTGATGATTCGGGAGGTCCCCTTTGGAGGTGGTTTATCCGGCTGGATACAACGAGGCTCTAGCATGCAGTTTGAATGACCGCAGTGTTCAGGTGGATTCTTCTTGGAATGGAGACCCTCGCAGAGCGAACCAAACCTGCAAAAGGAATGCCCGCAGTTGTTATTTCCGGATGGAAGCTCGGATTCGAAACTGATTTGATCCGGAACATCTATAACAGAAAACAAAACTATTTTTAAAAATTCAAGTTATTGATATATTTAAAAGTACCGTAAGTGTCTTTGTAGGGCTCAACTGTTGCATCCAAGATACCAGAGTCGTTGTCAACATCGTTCCCTATTTCACCGTCCGAGTAGTGAGGATCAAAAGTTACAACAGAGTACATCGAAGGTACCAAGACAGGCATATCATCTATGTTCCCTAGTAAAAAAAAAAATGATTACAAAGAAAAGTTAGTGACATTTATTGGTCCGTATACCAGCGAGCTTCTTCTTGGCCTGAAAGAGCTCACGGTTCTCCTGTTTGAGCTTTGCGTAAACAGAAAGCATGTCGTTGCTCTGCTGCTTCAGCTCGTTGATAGTTGCTGTTGCCTAAATTACATAATTACCATCAGAAAGTCATAAATATATTTAATTTATAATAATAAAAATAATACTTTGTGATTGATGGCAGTAACATCTTTTTCATTGCAGTCAGATGCTCTTGCTAAACTAACTTGCAACCTTCTCATTGAAAGTTTCTTCACCGGCTTACGTGACGGTACCGTTTTCTCAGCTTCATTCGGGTGGACTTTTGAAGAGCTGGACTCTTGCAGTTCATCTGGAAGAGAAGATTTTCTGGGCGGCAAGCCGGCTGATGTTGATGGGAGAGCAAGTGGGTCCATAGATTTGTCTTCTTCCATTTCAAACGAAATTGGCGAGCTGGAAGGAGATTTGGATAAAACGAGAACTGGGCAGATTGGCATCGCTGAAGAAAAAGGCTCTTCATCTGTATCACTGCTGCTTGAAAACACTGATTTTAATGCGTCTTTATTCTTGAGAAGAGATCGTTTGACGGACGACGTAGCTTCATGGAGTTTAGGAGATGATTGATTGTTGGTATTGAAAGCAGGAGAGAAGAGGATGATGACATCGTCCTCGTCATTCACAGGGGAGTCCGAAACCTCAGGAGACGTACTGGCGGTATGTATACCACCATGTATACCACCTTCCAGATGTCCATCTGATTTCTCAGTAAGATTGTTTGCTATATTTGGGCAAGCAGGTTGATTCTTCATTTGTGGTGTTTCATCATTATCTATATTTTCAAGTAAAAGTACTACTAAAGTGAGAAACTGGAAATGTTTCCTGTTATATTACCAATCAGATGAAGACTGCCAAAAGGACTATCCAGAGAGGGGATGCTGCTTCTTTCAAATTCTGAAGGCTCCTCATCTATCAGGTTTGAAGAATGTGAGACAGGCAATTCTGGTTCAATTTGGATGACATAAAAAACACTTGCATTATTATCTATCAGATCTGCAATAAGTGAAAATTGTCAATACAAATACAGATATAAAATCCATAATACCAGAAGTTGACTCCATATTTTCCACTTCAACTTCACTTATGCTGAATTGAAGAAATGCCTGTTGAACACAAAAAATAATGTTTACCACATAAGCAACAGTTATCTAATAATCCGCATGTTTGTAACTACAGGACGCCGGCGTGTGAAGTGAAAAGAAAGCTTAAAAAATAACAAATCAAGTGCTCATGCCCAGTATGCTAGTTGCTACGAAAACTAATTAACTTTTTCACAGTTCAATGTTTACAAAACGATGGACCTATCAATATGCGAATCCTATTTAAACATTTAAATATAAATTTCTTCTTACTAAAATAATGAGGCAAGAGACCGTCTGATGGTGGTGCGTCCGTTCATCTGTGGTTGGCAAATTAAGGCAACGTGCTAATCCGGTGCTAAACTGCTACCTGCTACCCTTAGCCATGACAGATTAGCAGTGAAGTGTAAACAGTCTGACACTCTGGAAGTGACCGAGGGCGGTGCAGTGGGTCAACTGTGAGTGTGAGGAGGAGACTATGGTAGGAAGCGACGAATTGGAGAAGGCGGGAGTTAGGAAACGACAGGAGCACAACCAGACGGTCGTGGTGGGCACTAGTAACTGTGTTTTAGTCGAAACTGAAAATTGGTCAAAACTTATTTCAATTGAATTTTAAAAGTTTTCATTTTCAAAGAGAGCAGTTGATACCACTATATTTAAAATTTTAGTTATTTGTGCATTTTTCTATTTGCAGAGACAATTTTTTTGTTTTTACATGCCGAGCCAAGGATATTCGTCAAACTAACAGTTTCAAGCTACTTTTGATGTAATATTTTTAGATTACTCAGGAGGTTTATTTTTTCCCCATCAATTATAGTACCTTGGGTTTCTGTCTGAATAGTTCTATGGTACCTTTATTTGTAAAGAAAATTACCTCACCAGAATTGTTCAAAGCCTTTCTTCCAGCGTTCCCTCTTCCCTGTGAACTGGCCCATTTCAATACAGTACAAAAAATAATACTCACAAGAACAAATAATGGAAGAATTGGTGATTAGTTGGATAATGGACCCTAACCCTTTGGCCTGCTATTGGCACTCTGACTCTGTACCTGCTCCACATCAGCAAGAATGAAATCGTAACATCCGGTGGGGATAGACAAAAAAAATGCGGGAAAAATAGTTTCCAAAGCGATGTGAAAGTGTGAAACTTAAATGCTATGAACTATTACGTTAAGCCTGTTATTTCAACTCGTTACGGACAGAGAAGAACCGAAACTGGGAAGAGGATGAGGCATATGAGGATTTTTGAGCAAATCGAAAATGCCGGGGCCCGGGGGACAATCAAAATTTCTACTCGAATTTTCTCGATCGTGCAATAAATAGAACTGGCAACGTCTACATTCCTCTCTGACAAACAGCTGGCCATATGTCAGCAAGTTGCAACAAGTTTTGAAAAGAGAGACGGTAGCTGTTTGTCTTTTTCTACTTTGTCTCGATTTTGGGAATGAGGTAAAGCAATTTCCTTGGAGCTATTGCCAAACTATTTCAACCCATATTTAGTGAAAACTATCAACTAATGTATTCGGTGGTAAATTTACTCGGGGTTTGTGGAGGAAAATGAAGGGGAACGATCATGCTACACCAAACCGTTTTGATAGCTGTCGTTCTTCTGTTCTTCAAACACCTCTTAATAGTGAGTTGAAGCCTCTATTCTCCAGTCCGTTTTTTCATGCTGTCACACCAGATCTGAGCACCCCTTGCATTCAGCGTACTCCTGCACTTCAATTAAGCCTGGGTATTGAAGAAGATCTCAACATGTCATGGGAGAGCTCCATGGCCACCCCATCAAAACCTCTAGAGTCACCTCTCATTGCTACAAATCCCAATCACCATGTATCTCTCACCACTGAACAAATCATGGATGATGAGGTACTAAAAATTAATTTTTATTTTTAAAAAAATATTAAACTGATTCAGGTATATTTTTATTTCCAGGATAACCAACAAGAAGGTTCAGA
This sequence comes from Chydorus sphaericus, assembly GCA_030141595.1. Classification (NCBI taxonomy): domain Eukaryota; kingdom Metazoa; phylum Arthropoda; class Branchiopoda; order Diplostraca; family Chydoridae; genus Chydorus; species Chydorus sphaericus. The sequence goes on along the minus strand of CM057932.1, from coordinate 18,426,037 downwards.
AAAAGGAATAGCAAACAAAAGTGATTCCCATGTCCCCCAAGAACTCAAGTTACCTGAAGATTTGGATAGTGGAACCACCAGTACATCTGTGTCAGATTTTGTTCTCCACCTCTTAAAAAAACCAAGAATGAAATTCATATATCCTGAACCGGTTCCCATCAAAGGCAGAGGGATGCCTCCTATCCTGTGCCAACCAAAAGCTGTCTCAGTTGTCAGAGTTTTAAAACCTGAAGCTCTCTCCGGAAACGATGTCCCTCTTTCGAGTCCCGTAATAAGTCAATCCCATCGGAAGAATCCCAAAGAAATACGCAAGAGCCTTAAGTTTTCCGACAAATTTCAAACGGACAATCAATCGAGTGATTCCAGTCTTAATGGAAGCCCCGAATCAGCTGATAATCGCTTGCCTTCTATCCAAGTAGCAGCAAATCATCTGAAAAATACTTCTCTCTTCGACTCTGTTGATGAAGTAGTTCAACCTCTAGTTGAGACAACAATAATGGATAAAGCACCTCCTCAAAGTGTTGCTGGTTGCGGATTCAACACTGCCGGTGGAAAGATCATCGCCATCTCTAAAGAAGCAATCGAACGTTACCAAAAAGTATTTGAAGAAATAGATGCAGAAGCACCAACATCAAATGCAATAGTTCCAGCTCCTTGCGGGTTTAGCACTGCTGCCGGGAAGAAAGTCAACGTATCCAAAGAAGTAGTGGCACGTTATCAGAAGATGTTTGATGACATAGACACGGAACCTTCTACTAATCTTCCTGTGGCAGCCTCATCTGGATTCAAACCCGTGTCTGGAATAAAGCCAAACGTTTTGAAAGAAAATCTGATGCGATCGACGACAACTACCCAGCCTGTAGTGCCATTAGAGCCTTCGTGTGGATTCAGTACTGCAGCTGGGAAAAAAGTCAGCGTCTCTAAAGAAGCTATTGAGCGTTACCAAAAGATGTTTGAGGAGATCGACGACGTCAAAGCTGCTCCTCTTGCTGCAGCTCCAAAGACGGTTGGTTGCGGCTTTAGCACTGCTGGAGGAAAGAATCTCAACGTTTCAAACGAAATTATGGCTCGCTACCAAAAGATGTATGAGGAGATGGAAGTTGAAAGTACACCAGCCCCTTCTTCAAGTGGACAACAATATGAGGAAGCAAAAAATATGAGTAGTGTGCCATCAAGATCTACTCCGCCGCGTACCAACACCGAATTAACTGATTGCCGAAAACTAAAAGAAGGAAAAATAGATGATGACGACGATATTCCCTCTTCACCAACTATCGGAATGAAAAAGAGGAGAGTGAAGAAGCCTAAAGCGCCACCTCAAACTCCTGCTACTCAATCCATAATGAACACTCCATCCTTTATTGACACACCAACCTACGTGAGCGTCACGGTCTTGACCAAAAGAAGAGTAGCTCGACTGAAACAGAAATCCATCATTGAGAGCAAAAAAGCTTCGAGTGCCTTGAAAGTAACTCCAAAACCTGGAAGGCTGTATCTATCAAAAAGTGACAAATCCCATCCAAAAGAGACACTGAGAGAGCTCCTTGGCGATTCGTGTTTACCAGAGCAGTGTCAACCTGGTCGATTGATGGCGGAATACGAAATGACGTCCTGTGTCTGCTTAGTCACTGCGGATAATGCGGCTTCCTTTCAGTTTTACGCTTGGGAATGCTTTCCAGGAGAAGATTGTAGCAGAAACTCTAATGGCTTCCAGTTAGGTACGTTTTAAAATTACATTAAAATTTTATTTGCATAACTCTTTGTATTTATGTAAAAGGTGATTTTATGGTGATTTTGAGTGACGACAACACGCTCGGTTTCGAAGAGATTGCCGACAGCTTATTGTCTCTGGAATCTGTTGATCCGAAACTCATCAGCATTGAATGGATTCGTAACCACTACCGATGGATCGTATGGAAGCTCTCTTCAATGGAATTGAGGTTACCAGCTGTCTTTGCTCGAAGAGCTCTTACACCAATCAATGTTTTGGAACAGCTGAAATATCGCTATGATATTGAAATCGACCGGTATCAGAGATCTACACTTAAGCGCATCATTGAGCAGGTCTGGGTTTTCTACAAAAATAACTATTTATGTTTATTTATTTATTACATTAAATATCTTTTTTACTAGGACGATACTCCGGTGAAAACGATGGTTCTTTGCGTTGTCAAAGTTAAATCGCCTGAAATTATCGAGCTCACTGATGGATGGTACTGTATCGATGCTCACTGCGTCGATATCGCCTTCCAGCAACTTGTCCGTGAATCTAAGATTTTCGTCGGCCTTAAATTGATTATTTCGGGAGCAGAATTAGCATCACCTGGTCCGGCTACTCCACTAGACAAGGGATTCGACACTTTTCTAAAAGTAAATACTTTTTTATTATTATTTATTTATTTAAGTTGTTTATAAATGTAACTTTCAACAGATATCCTCGAATTCTACAAGACGTGCTCGATGGGATGCTAAACTAGGAGTCTTCGCCAATCCGATGCCTTTTCCGATTAGTTTAAGCTCCATCTTGCCCGATGGAGGCATCATCTCTCACCTTCGTGTCACCATTTCCCGAGTGTACCCCTTAGTATACATGATGAAAACATCAGATGGTAAATTAACAAAATAGCTGTTACTTGTCCATTTATTTACTTTTCTATTTCTATATTTTACTTTTTTTATTATAGGGAAGAAAGTATTCCATGGTGAGCGCTACTACCGTCGCATCAGCGAAGGAGCCTCGGTCCGTTATGAACGACTTTTGGAGAAAATGATTGAGGACATTGAACGACAGGAGGACGAACAGGAGAGGAAACGGGTCCGTATAGAAGGCAAAATTCAGCAGCACCGCTCCAACTTGACAGATGAAGAGAAGCGAAATTGGATCCTGGCAGAAGCTACAAAGCGAATGCAAGGCATTTCCGATACAAAAACGGTATTTATAGAAATATCAAACAGAATTCGTTGATATCTTTTTATTATTAAATTTTATTTATTTTATATAGTCGGAAGGTATGGCTCTATTGAGACTCCGCATAGTCGATTGGAGTGCTAAAGATCCAGCCAAAGATTTGACAGCTATTGTATCGGTTTGGCGACCCACGGAGGACACGCAACAGCACCTGAGAGAGAACAAAAGTTATCACCTGTACAAAGTCAGTGGTGGCGGTTTACGCCTCGGTGAGCTCCAGCTCAATTCCGGCAACCAGACCATGTGGAAAGAGATGAAAAACACCACTGACATGGTAATCAATTTTACTTTGTCCACTTTCTTTTACAAACCGGTTTTTGCTAATCTTTCTTATTAAAATTATTATAGGAACGAGGTTTTGAACGGACTGTAACCACCTATGATGCTGTTCGGCAATCTGGTTTCAAACCGCTTTACAACGAATTGGACGTAGTGGGATTCGTAGTTTATGTTGAGCAGCAACTGGATAAAAAGGGACCATTTCAAACCGTCGTCCTCTCGGATGGTAATCAAACTTGAAATTCACAAATGAATTCTACTAATTTTATTGACTAGGAACCAATTATTTTGGAGTCAAATGCTGGGGGAACTTGGAAGATTACGCGTTGGCTGATGTCATCGTAGTTGGAGCCTTTTTAGCTTTTGCAAATCTACAATGGCGGACCACTGCATCTAGACAGACATCAAATTTGCCTTTCGGTTTCATTCACGAAGGCACTTGGATCAGTTCGAGGTGAAAAATAACTTTAAAACTAGTGCCATCGGTGTCTAAAATATTTATTTTAACGCAGACCTGCTTTAAAACATTTGGATGTCGCCTTAAACGAACTCAAACAAACTTTGGATGCCGGTTCTTGCCTTACCGAAGCTGAAACCAAGTTGTCAGTTCTGTTAAGTTGCAACACGACACCTCAATCAGTTACATCCAGATTTATTGGAAGAAGTGGGGGTTCCTTCACGCCGACTCCAAATAGTGCAATGACAACAAGGAGCGATACGCCCGTGTCTACCAATCCTCAAGTGCAGCGGGCCCGTCTACTTGAGAAGTACGGGACACCACCAACGCTTCCTCCGTGCGGTGGAACACCTTCACCACTCGTTCGTCGCAAGTTTAAACCACCCGCCAAATTGGCTCCTTCAGTCTAGTTATTTATTTTGTATTTTTATAACCTAGAAGTCATATGAATGGTTATTTTTTTTTCTCCCCCTAGTCTGTTCACGTATGTTTGATTTGTTTGTTTTTATAATATCTTGTGCAGAATTGTTTGGGATACACTTAAAACTCAGACGTCTCATTTTTCTTTTTGTTTACAATCGCGGTACGCGCGTGCGTCAAAAGTTTTGTTATCAAATACAAAAATGAGGTACCCTCATCTCTTTGAAAAGCCGCTCATAAATATTCTCTGATAGTTAGGTAGTATAATTACTGTATAGTAGGGGAATAGTCCTATTCCAACTATTTAGCCGAAGGGAAGTTGTAAAATATCTTGTAGACTCGGAAAAAGTTGATTTTTGTTGTTACTTTCGTCACGAATGTCGTGCAAAATTTTACAGCTTGTGAATTGCAATAAATTTTTAACAACCACACAGTAATATTTTTCAGATTGCACGAAATCGGCGAGTGCTGCAATAAAATTTGATAAGAAAATCGCTAATTTTAGCCAGGTTTTTACCTGTTTAAAAGACGAGTACCAAATACCGAATAAGACAGTCTACCGCTAGATGGCCTCGCAACGGCTTCCTGCCTTCATCAATGAAAGAGGTGTGTGTGACTCTGACTTTTGTGTTCGATGACCCGTTCATACAAGGAAAAAAGTCATAGTTAAATGTATTGACTTTTTACTCCTTTGGTGTAACCACAGTTTTGTGAATCGGGCCCAATTCTGGCGTAAGCAATAATCGAGGACATGTCGAGCTGTCACAGATCAAAGGGATGAGGAAATTTCCCTGAGACTGTATTTGTAGCCTTCCCCCTGCTTGCCAGTGGCTATATTTATCTCCTCTCAGCAGAGACGGGCCTTTTTTAAGCCCCCATCTAGGCTTTTGTTTTTCCTTTTCGTTGCGTCGTGGAGGATATGTGAGCAGCACGAATGATGATACTTTAATTAGCCCTCTTCACCTCATCTGTCAAGTGTGACAACCATAATGGAGGAGTGGATGCTCAATGATCTCTTGGAGTGTTCTGTCTGCCTAGAGAGGCTCGATCTACAGTCCAGGGTGCTACCCTGTCAGCACACCTTCTGCAAGAAATGTCTGGAAGAGATCATTGCTACACACAAGGAGCTGAGATGCCCCGAGTGCAGGGTCCTCGTGCAGATCAAGCTGGAAGACCTCCCTCCCAATGTCCTCCTCATGAGGATCCTGGAAGGGATGAAGAATGTGCCCAAGACAGCAAGCAAACCTCCCGAAGATGGCACAGCCCAACAACCGGCCAGAGATCTGCCCAGCATCCCACCTGTTGTAGCTCAGCAGCCTGCCATCCAGCCTGCTGAAGTCCACAAAACTCAAGAGACCACATCAAAAAATCCTGTCACTCTTCACCAGCCCTGTGCCAAAGCACTCTACGACTATATCCCTCAAGAAGCTGGAGATTTGAGCTTCAAGAAAGGCGATATTATTACTTTGAAGAAACGTGTGGACGCCAATTGGTATCAAGGAGAACGGAACGCTTGCGTCGGCTTCTTTCCAGCCTCTTACGTCCAAGTCCTCATCCCGTTACCCAACAGCACTGTTCCTCAATGCGTAGCTCTATACGATTTCAAGATGAGCGCCGAAGACGAGAAGGATTGCCTGACGTTTAATAAAGGAGCTGTCGTGACGGTAATCCGTCGAGTTGATGAAAACTGGGCTGAAGGACGATTATCTGAACGAATTGGTATCTTCCCCATCAGTTTCGTTGAGATGAACAGCGCTGCCAAACATTTGATGAAGAGCTCAATGAATTTCCATCCGGGACCATCTCGCTCTGCTCCAGCTCTTCCGGTTGTCTCTACAAATCTGCTCAACTTGATGACCACTACATTGACGACGACGACGACCACTCCGACGGCTGTTACAACAACAACAGCAGCTTCACCTGTTTTGGCTTCTTCTACAAGCGAAAACCGGATTGTTTCTCGTGAGAAACGATTCAGCCTCAATGCCAACCAGCAGCCAAATTCAGCTCAGTTTTCTCACCGTCGCTCAGCCGATATCTCGAGTCGTAATCGCGTTCTCACTACAATGGCTTCAGCTGATCCTGAAACCCAACCTTTGGTAAACTAGAAAATAATCTTTTGTGACATTTACATTCAATACTTATATTTTAATTGTTTTCTTACAGATTGCTGCTCTGAGCCCAACGTCTGCATCGGCGACTCCATCTTTCATGACTCCTCCAGCTCTTTACATTGCTCTGTATCCGTACAAACCCCAAAAAGCGGATGAACTGGAATTACGTAAAGGAGCCCTTTACACGGTTAGCGAAAAGTGTCAAGACGGCTGGTTCAAAGGCTCTAGTGTTCGGACTCAGAAAACTGGTACGTATACTATATAAGGCTTCCCTTATATTATATAATAATGAAACCAATCCAATAAGGTTGGAATTTATTACAATGGTCTTTATTTCTGTCGCAGGTGTCTTTCCAGGAAATTACGTACAAGCTGTGAGGTCCCAGCCCCATCCTCAGAGTACGCCTACTCCCGCTTCGGCAACAGCAGTAGCTCCTGTTTCATCATCGTCACTGAGCCCATCTGTTACCACTGCAGCTCGAACTAGTACGGGCTCAACTGGGGCCACCATTCATCCACCACCTAAACTGCCTCCACGCGCTCTCAGTCCGGCTGCAGTTCCCGCCACAAGTGGGCCGACGGGTTATGGGAAACCTATGGCCGGCAGTACATCTAGTTCCGCATCCGTTCCTGCATCCGTTGTGGCTCGTTTAGCTACGACACCTGCTCCTGCTCCAGCCCTGTCCCCACGGGCTCAACTCATAAGTCCACCACCTAACGTTGCCATCCTCACTGGAGCTGAAGGTGGTGGTTCCAGCAGTTCCGTCCAACATCCGACCAAAGAGAACAACAGCAAAGAGAAATCTTCTGGAGTTAGTCTAATGAAGCGCTTCACTAGCCGGAAGAAATCATCACCGCCGCTCCTGAATCCTTACTCGATCGATAATCCTGTCTTTGAAGATGGATTCCTCGCTTCCACTGCACCGCCTAAAACCGGGAATCCTCCTCCTCCCACTGCCAATTGTCTCAGTCCAGCACCAGTCCATGTTCGATCCGGCTCTTGTCCAAGCCAACTACTTCAGATGGGGCCAGTACTAATGACATCCGGAGGAGAAAGGCCTCCATCTGGAGAATCAAGACCGTCTACTCGTCACTCAATGGGCGGCTCTCAGCGCCTCCGCTCTAACAAGCATCGTCCCAACATCCTTCCGTCATCGAGCACTGGGAACGCCGTCTTTTCACGATCCATCTCTGCCAGTGGAACGGTTTCCAACGGGACTTCTCACGAACCGATGGCTGCTTCCGGTTCTGGAACACCTCGTGATAAGAGACCAAGGAACCCAGCTTCACCTGGTGTCACTGAACGGTATATATATATTATCGGTCATGTTCTATTTTTAAGATATCCTCTGATAATCAATTTAAGACGTGGGCTTAAAATAGAGACAACTAGAGAGAATCGATACGGGAAAGTTTTAATAATCGAGTAAACGCTGAAAGTTTCAAGGGATTATCGTTGCTATAAATTATTATTATAGTCGATGTTATTACTGAAAATAGTTGAGTGGATTAACATGCGAAAATGTTGTTGATCCAGAACCGTAAATCAATTTTTTATGTGAATTTCTTGTTTTATAGGTTTCGCTGTATTACACCGTACCCGCCGAACAGCGAGTACGAGCTCGAGTTGAGGATCGGTGATGTCGTTTACGTCCACAAAAAGCGCGAAGATGGATGGTACAAAGGCACCCTCCACCGAACGGGGAAAACAGGGCTCTTTCCTGCTTCGTTTGTTGAGAGTTACTAAACAAAAAGTTTTCTTTCTTTCTCTTCTTATTACCCTACTCATTTTTGATTGTTAAAGTTTCTGAGATACAAGTTGGATCACAAAATATTATTGTATACCATGATAATTAATGTACGCGTGCAATGTAGTGCCTTTTTCTATCTCTCTCTCTCTCTTAATTTAAAAGTTGAATTACAAAACAAAAAATCCTTCCTAAATTTTGTTGTTAGAGATGAGTGTTAAATGTTCCCTCCTTTTTTCGTGCTAATGACCCGATGACGTGTTGTCACTATCCTACCTCCCTTATTCATTTTTCTCTCCCCCTTTTTTGTGTATTTAATTATGGCTCCTAGCACACACTTGAACAGCGGAATACATTCGATTCCTATTGAAAGCATTCTTTCCCTTAGGAGTAGTAAAATTGAGACTGACGGTGAAGATATTACGCCCGTCCCTTTCTTTTATGTGTGGCTCAAAGTAGCGCTTTTTGGAAGTGACAACCGCCGTCGTTGTCACCGGGCGCACGACGCAGCGGTTTTGCTGCTGGATCAATATGAAAACGTTGTCGTTCCCCATTTTACCATAAATATATCCACCCTCTCTGGCTCTCTGGTTATAGTATTTGAGATACAGGATTGTATCTTCCGGACGGAAGGAGAGAATAGGATTTCCAGAACAATCAATCTGCAGTGCACACAGCTCTTTTAATAGTTGGAGCACGGGAAATGGGATTCCCCAGCTCTTTTATCCGATTAGTGTGATCGCATGAATTCTTTTGCGTCCTGACGACGTTCTTGTTGTCACACGGTGCCCTTTTTCCACCCTGGATTCCCGCAGGATTTTCTTTTTTATTATGTTGATTTTTTTTTCTTTTTTTTTGCGATCGAAGTTGGAAGAGAGAGGCGCAGCCAATCGATAACGTTGCTACACACCCAACTGGAGAATACATATAATATAGGCTTCACTCTCTATGTGTCACATGTTACTCTCTGACTTTTAGCAAATAGCATGAGTGCAGGCGAAAGGAGCTGCTCTCTAAATCCAGGAAAGTAAATAAGCCGTCAGTTGAGTATCTTTTTTTTTTACATAAAAAGTTTGGTAGGCGAGCGAGACGCCCCTCGCACTGAGCTGAAACTTTTTTTTCGTCTTATTCTTCTACTGCACCTGGAATTATATTATACTTACTTTTTTTATAAGTCTTGTGCAGGATTTAATGAAGTATTATACTTAATAACCTCGGTAGAGATTAAATTATGACAGCAGGTATACCTTGACCAATTGTAAAGGTCAATAAGACTGGAATACGCACTGCAGCGTGAAATCGTATATAGTCAGATAATCTGTTATTGCTTATCCTTGGAACGGTCGAATGATAAGCCCATCCTAGTCTTATTTAGAAGTAAATATGTATGGGCTTATGCCAAAGTTATCCTGAGCCGGCCGAGGGCATTGCTTTCGCGAGTTGCATTATTTTGTCCCCCCTTATTGACTTTTAAATATATGTATACCAACAAATGATGAAGGTCGCCAATCTACTTGAAAGTGCTGCTACACAAGTAGAACCCGACCCATTCAAATGTTTTGTGTCGTAGCTTTTAGTTCAACTTCTTTCACGTTCCATTATATTTATAAACAAACAAATACTCTATGTATTTGTACCGGTGGCGGCTCCATTACACACCATTAGTTTATTTTTAAAAATCTTTACTTCCGCTGTGGAATCCTGCCGTCAAAAACACACATACTATCGAGCGTGAGTTTTTAAAATCTTATTTGTTTTTAAAACTTTCAATGCATATAGTATAGTCACTTTCAATTTTCCACTTCATCCGGTTTTAACCAGACTTACTACTTTGTAGGCAAGGAATAAATTATAAGAAACAAAAAAAAAAACTAATAAGGCCATCTTTCATCTTAGCTAATCTAGGTCAACTTAATTCAGAAGCTAGTATTTAGCCGGCAGACAGGCCGGTCGTATTGATCGCGCTGGACGCGTTGTTGTAACACGCCGTCTATTCCTATATCGAAGCCTATGATGTGTGTGTGTCGGGTAGAATCTATTCGTCCAGCTATAACAGCAGGGAAGCCAGCGTGTTGACAACCCCTGCCAATTTTGTTATTACATCCTTCTATTTTTTAAAAAATAGATTGAGAAAAGAAAGATCGATCGTGAGAGATTATAGTGCCAGTGAAAGTACTCTATATGATGATGACGCTGTATAGTACGGGAAAATGGATTGGCAAAAGAGTGGTGACGTCAGACACCTCAAGGGCTGACGATCCTATGTAGCAGAGAAGATGAAAAGTTTTCACAAAGGAAGAAACGCGAAAGGACAAGGACTTTTACTCGATTCCCTTTAGATTCGTAGAAATAGAATGCTCAAGGTTAATGCCTTTGAGGGCGCAAGAAAAACCAGCGAAGCTATCGCAAAAATTCAACCAACAGAATTATGGAAAGAACTTAACATATAAACATAGCAATTACTACTGTTTCAAGTACGTCGTTTAGAACTAATTGATTTATTCTGGAGAGCAAACCAGTTTACTTTTATCGCAACAAAAGTAGCATTACTATATAGAGTCTTCTTATCTACATTCAGATCCCATCATCCATCTATTCGAGTTGGCTGGTCACGTTGCGTAATGAGAGCGTTCGTGCAAGACCACCGCCAATGCTTTTTGCTAATTTTGGTGCTGCCCCACCGCTTTTCTTTTCTTCATTGTGTAATACAAACACGCGTGAATCAACTGTAATTTATTTATTTTCTGCCATTTGATAACCAACGAGCATAATTTCATAAATATATACGGATGTGAAGAAAAAAAACAGGATTTTATTTAGAAACACTTCCGGTCACTATAGTTTGCGAGGGTTGACGATGTCGCGTGCGGGCGACATGCAAAGTCTAGACGAGCACGCATTGCTGACCAGGCAAATAATAACGCACCCAACATAGTAAAATTGAATGACAATAAAGGTACTCGTTGGAAATAAAACCAACAAGCTTCGCATTTCCTCTCTAAACTCATCTGAATCTGTCATCGATTCTCGATTGGCCTTGTATTCTTTTAGAAGACGACACAAACTCGTCACACCAGTCCTTGTTTTTGACGTATAGCGTTCCTTTGTTTCTTTGCTTTGATTGATGAGTCGTATGAAAAATAATTTGATTCGGTCCTTTTCCGCACGTTTCCGTGAATTGATTCTTACATTTTTAAGCTGCTTATAATCTTGTCTCATTTCGTAATGTTGAAGGACGCAAGTACACAACAATAGAAAGACGTTCGACGCGGCTAAAAAAAGACGTCAATAATTGACTCATTCCATCGTCTTTTCTTTTCGCTTGTCATCTTAAGTGAGCTAGTTTTCGTGAAAACAGATAAAGCGAGCTTAATAGCTCCTTATTTCTATAATTGATGACAGCATAGCATTGTTTGGTTCTTTAAATTGGAAATGGAATTTTACATGATTTGATTTCGCGTGTATCCGTGCTTTGATCCGCATACTCTTGGCATATTTCCGCCATAATCTTGTTTCTTTTTATGTTTGAAGGACAAGTAGATGACAATAAGAAACGTACGACAGGTGAAACAGATTATTATTGCCTTATTTCGCGGCTACTGGCTTATGTCGTTTTCGTTTTTTTTTTCTTTTCACCTGTCATCTAATTTCATACATCAATTGAATCTACTCTTACTTTTCTGGTTCGAACTAGTTTCCGAAAACGCGCAGTATTAAACTATTTGAAAACTAAAATGTTAAAACTCTTTAAATACCTTTAATTCAACTATACATCATTTAATCTAGCTCGAACTGGTTTTGGGTAAAATTTACCATCGACGATCGTAAATAGCGAGCCCCTGAAGAAATAGGTCGATATGGGGAAAAACCCAAAGCTTGCTAAAATTTATTCTCAATTATTAGACGTACGTACCATCATTATATGGTACCAGGCACCGTTCCCAACTTTCCATAAACTTCCCTATTAAATTATGTATAATAAGAATAGGATTTATTTTTAACTTTAACTTTTTACAAAAACTTATTGAAAATGTTCGCATAAAATTTAATTTGTGTTCCAAATTAGACGGTAAATTTGGAACATCTGTAACAGTTTTAAATGGAATTATATAACATCACTTTTGTACGCCAAAATTTTGCTGACCGAGATAAGAAAATATGCTTCTTGTCATATTATCTGTCAAAAGTGAGAATTAAACAGATTTCTTTATTGGCATCACGCGTATGAATTGGTACCCGTCGGTTCTTTTTGATCATCTTTTCTTTTTACAAAAATTGAGTGCACTGTGTATGTTTGTTATTTCGGTGGTGCCATTTTTTTATTATTGTCCAGACGAATGACAAAGTGACGGATCCTTATCAGAGGAGTTGGTTCCTTTTTATTATTACTTTTTCCTAGGTTACACATCCGAAAGGTCAAAAATTAATTAATTATTTAAAAATGTTGTTCACCTCAGCACGTCCTCGACACGGAATCCTTTGAAAATTCTTGAACCAAAACGAGTTGCTATTTGGAAATTTAATTGAAAATGTACAAACAGGTTATGCAGTAGGCTGTATAACAGGGCGTTTCTCCCTCCGAAATTACATCGATGGATCCCAGTGCACAGCCTAGTTTACCTTGAGTAGATATGTCAAACTAAAATTAAACAACAAATAAATAAGATCCAAAATGTCTTACGTCATTTTGATTTAGATACAATTCGGTACAGGGATGCTGGAGCACGCTGCGCTGCGGGCTGATCAGCAGCGCGTGCCGCGCGCTCTTGTCCCGCGTCACAGTCCATAGAATAATTTCGCCTGCTAAATCAGCTTTTTTGTATGAAAACTCTCTTACAAATAGTATTTCAAACCGCATCAGACCGGAAATTTAAAAATGTAGCAGTAGTGTCATTGCTCCATCCCAAAAAGAATTCCTGTGGGATTTTCTAGAATCTGTTCGAACGGTTGGAAAATACATATAAAACTTGAGGTCGAATTTTATGGTTGAAATTTTTATTAATTACGTAAATACGCACCGTAGGCGACCGGGAATTAAATCGATTATTGTACAAAATTTAAAAGGTGCCGCTTACTGCGTCTTGTATTACCATTTTATTACTTTGAATAATAAAATTTGTAGAACGCAATAAGAATTAATCCATTTATTTCTGTTTTGTGTGCCTAACCATTCAGGTTAAGCAAAGCTCAAAAACTAGTATGGTTACAAAATTTCGGACCAACACATAATAACCTTGAATTAAATTAATTATACATCAAATCTTTAAAAATATATATCCTTTAATTGCTCTATTTATTAAAACTAATATTCTTTTATTACTACGAGTTCTATAATAGATTTAAAAAGTTGCGCAATAACTCGTGCTCACTCTTCAAGAATTATTGTTTTGGAAAACTTTTGGAAAATTGCTCACCTTTAAAAAAAGACACAAAGAGGGATTCAGGTGTAAATCAAGATACCCACCTTTTTATTTATTTATTTCCCCCCTCTTTAAAAAAAGAAAGAAAAGAAGAGTCGATGGGTCCTCCCCTCTTCGCATTTTTGTGAGTGTGTGGCGTCTGTGCCCCACGCAGCAGGGCTACTGGGCTACGTATAAAGAGAAGAGGGACGAGTTGGGCAGAGAGTCAGTCGACGCTGAACTCTATCTTCCATCGCACCTATCGTCTGCGCTCGGCTCCTCCCATTCGAGAGTGAGACTGAAAACCAACGTGGGACTCTTTTTTTTTTTCTCCTAAGTTGTGTTTTGTTTTTATTTGTTCCTTTTCGTGCACATTGTGGATTCTATACATAGTAAAATAGGTACCGGTAAACAAGTGAAAAGTGGATCTGATGAATGATTGTAATAATATATTTATATTATTATTAGAATGTCATCTTCTTTATCGACAATAATGAGGAAGCGAAAGGTGAATGTCAATCCCGTTGCCTTGATCTTGACCGTCCTGCTCCTGATCCTCAATATTTCGGGTAAGTCTCTCTACTATATATATATATATATACTTTGACATTTGTATTAGTCAACCTTTTGATGGGAGAATAAAACGGAAAAAGGGGGAACTTGGCATTGGTCCCATACATAGAAGCTGAAAGAGTGCACGTTCACATCAGCTGTGCAAGGTCACCCTTCTCTATCTGTCCCCCCTTCTTTTAAATCCCCAACAGAACGGTCCCAAGATGTAAGAATCCCGATTAGCACACTTGGACGAACGAGAACAATTGATTTTTTCCTTTTCTCTTTAATGATATAAGTTTCTGTTGACATATATAAAAGACCTCCGATTTTATCCATCTCATCCGGCGGACGGAAATAAATATAATGTCACGTTCGACTGATTTGATGACTCTATTTCGAGTTCCAATGTTCCGCTCTCTTATTGATTTAGCCTCAATCATTTTTTTTTGTTCTAAAGTGCTCCCCATTTAGAGACGGTAATAGCGTGGGAAAGTATCCGGTTGAAAACTAGTATCATCTAATACTACAACTATCATTCGATGAAGATGGAAAGTACCGTAATAATAAAGAAAAAATCCGGAAGGGTCCCGCTCGATATATGGTCCTGCAACATACAACTCTTGGCTAGGCTCCCCAAAAGTATTGATCGCATCTCTACGATGTATATATATATATATGAAAAAAGAGGTTCTAAAAGAAGAAAAAGAAAAAAAAAACTATCGCCTTGATCCATCACTCTATTCTCTTAACAAAGAGAATAGGGGCGACCCTATCGATTGTTTATCTAGACGACGACGTCGCTTTCTATTAAAAGATCCTTCCTCTAATATTGATGATATGGTCGTGGATGGAGAGAAAACTTTTCTATAATGAGCTTATTAAATCGCAGGATTTTCTCAGGATCAGCAATTGTGTACTATATAATCGATGGTTGTATACGTAGATTCCCTGGCGGATGGTGGAGCGTACCATTGGGCCTATTCTGGTGTGGATGGTAAGTTGGAATGTATATATACATTAGAAGGATCTCTTAAGGATCTATTATTTATCTTGTAGATGCGGCTCACTGGTACAATCACTATACGATGTGTTCGGGAAGCAAACAGTCGCCGATAGATATCGATCCTGCTTCAGCCGTCCCGCAAAATTTCCTGCCAATCTTTCTGTCAAACTACGACACGACGGATAAGCCACTGACATTGACCAATAACGGCCACACAGGTAATATACTTTTATGACCATATACTTAATCCCAGTTGGATATAGATTAAGATCCTTATTCCTTTAAGCCTCTCTTTTTAGAGATTTATAGTGCATTTTTTATTCATAGTGCTGCTGAACCTGCCGAGGAACTATCCGGAATACAGAGTGCCGTACGTTAAGGATGGCGGATTGACCAACACATTCATCTTCAGCCAAGTGCACATCCATTGGGGGAGCGAAGGAGTGCGCGGGAGTGAACACACCATCAAGAATAAGCAGTACGTAATTTTTTTTACATGATTCACGCGCGTACCTCATCTCTCATTTATGTATTCTTCTTTCAGTTACGATGCTGAACTCCACTTTGTCCATTACAACAAAAAGTATGGAAGTATGGGAAATGCTACATCCCATCCGGACGGCTTGGCTGTCCTTGGAGTCTTCGTTGTGGTATGTCTGTCTCTCTCTCTCTCTTTTGTTATTATTCTCTCTCTCTTTCCCATTCCCTTCTGCACGACGAGAAAATGGATCAATACTTGACGGATTAAGCAGCATTTTTAGAGGGGCCATATGAGAATAAGACTCTCGTCGATGAGGATTTAAAAAAAAAGAATTTTATTTTTGTTACAGAGCTCAGGAGTAGACAATCCGGCTTTTGAACCCATCACCAGTAACTTGGATAAAGTTTTACACGAAGGCAACGAATGGCAGCTCAATACAACTTTGTCCCTGAGGGATCTCATTCCGGCTTCCACTTCTAAATTTTATCGATATCAAGGCTCATTGACGACGCCCGGCTGCAACGAGATCGTCGTTTGGACCGTCTTCGATTCTCCAATAACCATTTCTGACAAGCAGATCGAGAAGTTTCGAGAGCTCATTGGTGAAGATGGAGATCCCCTGGTCAACAATTACAGGCCGGCCATGCCACTTATGGGCCGGACCGTTCACGTCCGATCCACTGGATCGTCTCCTTATTCCTCTTCTTTGCTCCTCATCCTATGTCTCTTCCTTATTCTTTAGAAAGAAAAAAAATCTCCTTCCCTTTTTGTTTTAAAACAAAACAAATTTATAGTCAATGACCAAGTGGCCTGGACTTGTTATTATTTTAAACTACCGTTTGTACATAATATAGTGTAATTATGCCTTTAGTGATATTAGATAAGTGATTATTTCTATTGGATGGATCGCACTTTTTCTTTTCTTTTTTACATACATAGTCGGGTAGGGCTCAAGCGTAGCACAATCTTTCATAATTGGTGATCCCCATTCTTCTGTTCTTAATTAATTTGATTCGTCCTATAAATTGGCACAAATTGATGGCGAGTTACAAAAACGAGCCAACTTCCCTCAACCCCTATTCCGCGTCATCCGTGTGATAATAGTTATAACATGAAATCCTGAAGAAAAAACAGGGTGATATAACATCATGATAGCAATGAAATAATAACATTACGTGTAAAAAATCTTCCCTTCCCCGCACCTTCTTGTCATGGACGGTTTCTTTGTGTATCATTCTCAAATGATGACACCCTCTTCCTTAAACATTATTCCATTGCTCCCCAGTGTACCTCACCCAGAAAGAAAATATATGATTTGAAATATTTGTCACGTTTAAAGTCGCTTCTGATTATTCATTAATTAACATTTTCCGGCTCGGGTGATGATCTCACGATTCGTGCAAAAGTAAAATGTGATATGAAAATTCACGCCCTTATTTTAGAGAGTGTGTGCTGTTTTTTTCTTACATGGTGACATCGATCACGCGGTGTTTTGTTTGTTTTCTCGTCTTTGAAAAAAATAAGCGGAACGAATCACGAATGTTGTTTACACCTTGTTTCCTTGTATACTGGATCGGGCTAATCTTGAAGGATTGCTAATCTTGACGTGCCTACCAAACGAAAAACGATTCCAAAAATGTCGTGCGCCGCCTGCACATGACATTGTTCCTCCTTTTTTCCTTCTAGTAGCGCGGGATAAAGCGTGAGAAAAGAGGCAGATGTCAAACGACAAGGAATTTATTTCTGCATCATTTAAAAAGGGAAGGATAGAACACAAGTTTCCTGTGCACTTGTAAATCCCCGGGTAAGCAAATATGAAATTGCATTTCTTTTATTGCGGAAGGATTGATGCTGTGCGACGGAGCGGTAAGTGATCCTGTGAATGCAATCAGTAGGTCGCTATTATACCTATGGGATCTTCACAATAAGGAACATATATAACAGTATTAGCTGTGTGATCTTTTACGGTCCAAATGCAACATCAGTGCTGGTGGAAGGATCGTCTTTCATCATTTGGGGAGTATCAGGATCCTATTGATATCAATGCTTCACAGGAGAATCAGACCTTCAATTCAACCTCTTCCGTTTATTGCTCTATTCAGCGAAGACGTCGAGTTTACAGTTTGAAGTAAAATAAAATGTATTGCGAGAAGCCAGTATACTCCCGCCTTCATGCTAAATCGTTAAAGGGAACCGCGCCGTCATCACCCATTTGGGGAGGGTAGAATAAAGAACGGAGATGAATACTTGCTGACACATGCAGATGGTGTAAAAATTGCAAAGCTGCAAGAACTGCGGTCTTGGAGCGAATCGTGAAAATATAAGAAGTTTTATGGGACTAGTAGGACACCTGGCGGACGATCTAGGAACTCGTATTTCTTGTCTGCTTGAGCAGAGAGCAACGACTTTTGGGGTTTGTTGTGTAACTTGAAAGTTTGTTAAAAAGAGTTTTAAAGAATAGATAATTTAGTCATTTATTGTTTTATGATGAGTAATGAGACTGGTATTGAACAGGATCAATGGTAGTACTTTATTACACATTTGAATAATACATTTTATTTCAAGATTGTCACCTCTTTATTGTGTTTACAGTATTCTGGAGGAGATAGAGGCTTTGGAGGCTATCATGTCTTCAGAATTGGAAATTTCTTACGCTCAAAAGTATGGAAATCATGTACGTCACTAACACCTCATTGATTTTAATATTTTTTTTCTCACATTTTCAATTAGTGGACGCCCACTAGAGCTGCAGACCACCCTCTACCCATCAACAGCTGATGAAACAGGTCAGCAGTTTGTTTGCCTGCAACTTCACATGAAGTTCCCACCAAGATACCCTGACCAGGCCCCAGCCGTGCAGCTGAGGAATCCTAGAGGCCTTGGAGATGACTTTGTTGCCAATGCCCTTAAACAGTGCCAAGAGAAATGTAGCTGCTTTGTGGGCAGTCCAGTCATTTATGAACTCATAGAAGTAATTTAAATCAATTTTACTCAATAAATACAAATAATGAATAAATCTTTGTCATTCAGCTTCTGAGGGACTGCCTGACAAACAGCAACCGACCAACTGGCCATTGCACAATTTGTCTTTTTGACTTCCACCCTGATGATGTGTTCACTTACACCCAATGCTACCACCATTTCCACTCTCACTGCCTGTCCAGGTTTTGTGAGAATTTACAAGAGCAATGGAAAGAAGAGGAGAAGCAGGAAGCCTCTAATAATGCTGCCAACTGGAGGGAAAGAAAATCTAAATTAGTATTGATACAAATTTTAATATGGTTTTTACTGATTAAAATTTATTCCTTGTTAAAAAATGACTTTTATAGTTTACTTGTCCCGTTTGCCGGGAAGTAATCAACGTTGAGCTGGATGCGTTGAAGCAAGCCCCTCCGCCACACCAAGTCGAACAGTTCAACGACAAATTCCAGATCGATGCCAAATATTTGGCTTGGAAGAAAGACATGGAAAAGAAGTATTTGAAACAGAAAACCAATGGTGGGATTATCGATCGCGAGGAAGAAGATAATCGATTCCTGGTCGTTACCAATATTGGTTCCTCGTCAACGGAAATGGCTCCAAGTCAAGAAGATGACAATCAACCGCCACCACCTCCGCAATCTGTTGATGTAGCTTCCGCAACTAAATCTTCCAAAGCTGGACGCGGAAAATGGATTCACCGACCGGAAAGTACGACGAAAGAACATCATCATCATCATCATGCTCGTAACACCTACCGACCTCCGGGATCTAATTCTGCCCATCGCCCTAAGAAACACGATCCTCCATCGCACTCTAAAGAACGTGTCAACGAGACTGCTACTTGCCGACCACCTCCAGGTTTCAAACCCAGGTAATTTCAATAAGTAATTCCATTTAAAAAGCTAAAACTAAATTGAGTATTTTTTTTATTAAGGTGACCTTCGTGGAACTCGGGGTGCCGTAGAATCCCGCCGCTTTTGTTTGATAGAATTCCTTCTGTCTCAGATGTCTCGTGCTGTCATCTTAAATATTTGTCAACCTCTATACTTCCTTCGGGCTCCCTCTTCTTTCGATGGATATTATTACACAAAGTTTCAAAAATGAATGACGACACTTTTCTCTGCGCATTCTCTCTCTCTCTGTGTTGACGTCATTAGGGGAGCTGAATTGCTTATCAATTGCTCCGCCTTTTACTAGGTTTACTGGTTGTCGGTCAACATGGTTTTATGTTGGCCCGTGAACAGTACATACTTTTTTTCGGTTCAGACACTGGTCAGGATTGGTCCTAGCGCGCTTTACATCTCTATCCAACTCGCTCATGTTTACATTAGGAGATGTACCCTGAATTGGAATGCACAGCAGAAGACCAGGAGCTTTTAGATGAACACGAGCTCATCCATCCGCTTATAGCAGGTATGATGTATTTTTAAGGCAGTTTTCAATCACCCGCCGTGAGTGACGAAAGCCTTATCGTGATATGAGCTGATATAGGCATCAATCACAAGGAAGTTAATAAGTATTCGTCACTGAACTTTTTCTTGACAGTTGAGTTTGTGTTGTCGTGTTGTATGAATGTACTAATCGAAAAAGTCGAACTATGTTGCGAAACGTACTTCACAACGATCAGGTTGCAATTGATCTAGCTTATGTTACCGAAGGTACAAGTTATCGTCTTTTTTGTTGTGTGTGAGCGTGCCGTCTTTATTTATTGTACGAATGATAGAAACATGAATTATATTGATCAACACTAGGCGTGAAGGAGCGCTGCAAAGAACTGGCGAGAGATATCGCCGTACTATCCAAGGGAACCCGTTTTTGGAAAGTTCGATCCGGCAAGGACTGGTACCTCCGTCGATACTGGCTGGATGTGGATCACCTCTGCATACGATATGAGCCCAGCCACAAACCCTGTTGGAAGGCGACACCCACTCACGGTACTGTTGATC
This sequence comes from Chydorus sphaericus, assembly GCA_030141595.1. Taxonomy (NCBI): domain Eukaryota; kingdom Metazoa; phylum Arthropoda; class Branchiopoda; order Diplostraca; family Chydoridae; genus Chydorus; species Chydorus sphaericus. Next base: position 18,405,685 of record CM057932.1, on the reverse strand, counting down.
TAGTATTCACGTCAAGATGTGGGTATAAATTTCTCAGAGGCGACACCGGGCGTTACCTCTTTGATGTTCCCTTAAAGGTCACTAGGTTTGAAATAAAATAATTAAATTTCGCCACCGCAACGTCTATATTTTTTATAAGTGACTCAGACGAGTATAGGCTACGCCTTTTTCGTCGTTGTGATCCAAATCTTTACTGTCTTATTAGTTGATAACAGTGCGACCACGTGACATTTATGTATACTCCTCTCTATTAACATAAATCTCTTAGATATGACTATGTTATGAATTTTCACAGTTGATTTGGCGGTGATTACGGAAGTCAGACACTGGGATAAAGAATTTTACCAAGATGTGAACAAGCTGGACCGATATGATCATCGTGTAGAAGTCGATGAACTGGACGAAAGCCTCTGCTTCGCTATTGTTATCGATGATGGACGAGAATACAATCTAATTGGGCCGGATGAAGAGACCACCACCAAGTGGATAGATGTCATGGATAAAATAGTCTCTACTGTTCGAGCTATTCACCAGGAAAATGAATATTATATGTATAAAATCATTTATTTTAAGAATGGAAGAAATTATGAATTCATTCGCATTCTAAATACGCAGGTGGTTGAGAAAGCAGTTCAACAAAGCAGACAAGGATAAATCCGGTGCGCTCGATTTTAAACAAATGTTAACTCTTTTAGATTTGGTCAACATCAAACTTCCCTACGTAATATCATATATATTTTTTTTACAATTTGGGTCAGCGAGTTTTTTCATAGTTTGGGTTTTTCTTTTTATTGCAGAGCTACGCTAAACAGTTATTCGATGTAAGGAAAAGAGTAAATACCAACTCGATGATAAAACTTCACATTTTAAAAGTTTGTATTTCGTACATAGACAGTTAACGTAAACAAAAAAACGCAAAAAGGTAAACAAGTATTGGACGTTCAAGAATTCATCGCACTGGTACGGCTGTTGACCAAGCGAGACGAACTGGAAGAGCTATTCAAAAAGTTAGTTGAAAAGCTTCACATTTACCTTCGTTTGTATATTTCCCAATGAAACTTGTTAGATACGCTAAACGGAATGCAGGGGCCACAATGACGATCAAAGAGTTGGGTAAATTCTTGTCGAAAGAGCAACACCAGAAGTTGGATTTTAAGCAACTGGAAATTATGATCCTGACGTACGAAGCTTCAACGTGTAAACATCAAGGATTGCTTACTCAAACAGGTAAAAGTCCAGCAATATGGTATATAACATTTATCTGTTCCTTTAAAAAATTATGTATTAGGATTCAACTCTTTGATGTTATCGTTTGGGATTTGGAAAGAGGAGCATCGTACAATTTTCCAGGACATGAACCAACCTTTAACCGCGTATTACATCGCGTCATCTCATAACACGTAATCTAGAGCGTTTCCATCAGGTTTAATTTTAAATATTTTAATCATTATTCTTGAAGGTACTTGACGGGAAATCAATTAACCAGCAAGAGCAGTGTTCAGGCTTACATATCAGCTTTGGAACAAGGCTGCCGTTGCGTTGAATGTAAGCAAATAATTCATCATTTACGGTGGAAGCCTTTATTGTTCTATTCATACTATAAAAAGATCGATCCTTTGAATATTGCAGTGGATTTGTGGGACGGTAACCATGGAGATCCTGTAATTTACCACGGGCGCACAATGACATCGATCATTACCTTGCAAGATGTTCTGATTCACGCCATTAAACCGTTCGCTTTTAAGACTTCTGCGTACCCAGTGATTCTCTCACTAGAGAGCCATTTATCTGCAAAACAGAAAAGGCGTCTAGCATTCATGCTCAAAGACATTTTGGGAGGTATACTATCGATTAAACAAAGTAGTTGCGGTTAGTTTTCAAATACTATTCATTACGGTTTCTCTTTATTATTACAAGATTTGCTTTATACGGATCCTGTCGATGAATCGATGGAATTACTTCCGTCGCCAGAGCAGTTGAAAAACAGGATAATCATCAAAGCGAGGAAATCAGGAACGTCGGATCCTCTCGACAGGAATGAAGGCGATGATGAGGTCGACGAGGACGCAGCTAATCAACCCTCGTCTGTTGATTTACTAAAATTGGATGATGAAACATCCGAGAAACGACGCTCCACTCAATCCACATCCAGCAGTAAATCGAAGAAAAGCACTAGTTCACAAGGGAGCGTTGTTGAGTCTTCGGAAGTTGTTTTAACCGAACGAAAGTTTACAGTAACATCACAAGAATGTCCAAGAAATAGTCCGATTCCGGTAATATCGAATGATGAATTGAATGAGATTGAATAACTCAAAGATTTCTAATCCTCAGGCACGAAAAGAATCCACCAAATTAAATAATAATACTCACAGTGAAGGAAATACTCCACCACCAACATCAAGCATTATTTCAAACGACCAACTACCTCAATCTAATCCTGTAGAGAATTCAGATGCTAACCGACGATCATCTACGAACCGGGGAAACCCTTTGATGAATCGATCGGATACCAAAAAATCGAGCAAAAAGAAATCAAGCAGTGTATCTATGTACGTTAGCGAAACTGAATATGTGGTAATAAAAAATTCTTTCGATACTCAATCCACTTTCTTTTTTTTAAGAATCTTTTTATTAAAAGGAAGGAGCTCACGAGTTATCGGATGTGGTGAACCTCTGCCAATCTGTATCATTTGCTGGTTTCTATCAAAATATTAAGACCGGCCGCTGTTACCAAATGTCGTCGCTATCTGAGTTGAAAGCCGATAAGCTCATTCAATCGGATCAAGCGGGTTTAATCGAGCATACGAACCACCAGCTAGTTCGTATCTATCCTAAAGGATCGCGAACTGATTCGAGCAACTATGATCCAGTACCACTCTGGAATGCTGGATGCCAGATAGGTAATATATTGAATTTCAAAAGAACTATTTTATAGTTTTAAATTGTAATTCAATTTTAGTGGCCCTGAATTACCAAACTAATGATTTACCCAAAATACTCAACGATGCATTTTTTCAAGTGAATGGAAATTGCGGTTATGTTCTCAAACCCGATCTCTTGCGCATTGGAAAACCGTAACTGATTAAAACTAAGAACAGTTTTGTTATCAACTTGATAATAACGGTATTATGTGTTGTAGGATGCCTATTAAATTGGTAAGAATACAAATTATCAGTGGCCAGAACTTGCCGAAGAGCAAGAACGACAAAAAAGACATAATTGATCCTTATGTAAGCATCAAGATAAGAGGTGTTGCAGCAGATAAGCACAAATTCAAGACAAAGCACATCGATGACAACGGTACTTAAATAGATATATTTTGAATCTTTTAAAGAAAAAGGATTACACTTTATCATTACTATGTCAGGATTTAATCCAGTGTGGAACGAAGCTACCGAGTTCAGATTGACCAAACCTGAGTTAGCCATTCTGGTCTTCACTGTCAAAGATTTAGATACGGTATCAACCGATTTCATTGGCTGGCATGTAATCCCGTTCACTAGTTTGAAACCAGGTAATATTTATAGAGGACATTGTACTGGGAAAAAAAAGTTTTATTCATTTAAAATCAATTTGAAGGCTATGGGCACGTGCGCTTAGTGGATCAAGAAGGGCTGCGGCTTCCAAATGCAACCTTATTCATCCGAGTGACTATAAGTGATCAAGCGCAAGAGCGTGTTTCATAATTAAGTTTCTGACTTCTGTTATACAGTATAAAAGCAAAATGATCATGTTTGCAATCATAGCTATTGTACCGACTTAATTTTTCGATATTTTCCTTGTTTTACAAATGCAAAAATTGAGTAGGGCCTGTTGGATTTTTGATTTTAATAATACATTGGATAATGTAAAATCCGGAAAAAAGCATTTCGATGTCAGGTTTTCTGATTTTCTCACATTTCAGGTAGTTATTTTGTATTTTCATTTACATCTACAAATTTAAAACTGATTGAGATATTGGGTAAAAAAATAGACATTCAAGTTCCCTAAAATCTGAATTAAGGTAACTTTTTAAAACCAGCCTTAAAAATATATTTCGTAATAAAATGTATTAGTTCCAAAAATAAATAATTTTGGTGACATGAAAATATTACAACAGTTCCATTATTCAAAAGAAATAATTAGTAGTCATATATCGGGCCTCTGGTCGGGTTCACTAACAGTTAGCACTAGAGCACGAAAAATCAAAGTTAGGTGACATTAGGTTACTTTTTGAAAACAGTACCAAAAAAATCGAAAAAAAACAAGTTTTTCTTATTAAGAGGTCACTATACTTATTTTACGTAAGTTCAGTGATAATCGTGATTTATGAAAGTAGGAGTGGCTATTTGAAGCCTGCAAGGCTAACGTACAGGGGTAAGTGATATTTGCCCCTCCTACTTTTTTCGTAAATCACGAATAGCGCCGAAATTACGTAAAATATGTATAAGAAGACCTGTGAATAAGAAAAATTTCGAACTTTTTGCTCTATTTTTTGGTTATTTTAAAAAATTTTTTTTTAAGTAACCTAACCTAACCTAACCTAACTGGCATTTTTTTTATTTCCAATGCTCTGTTCTTCTCTTCCGTTTTTCGTCACGATTAACGCTGAAATTACGTAAAATAAGTACGAAGATTTCATGTTAATAAGAATAATTTCTAGTTTTTTGCACTAATTTTTGCTACGTTATAAAACGTAGCAAAAAAGTAACCTAACCTAACCTACCCTTTTATTTTTTAAATTTCCAGTGCTAACTGTTGGGGACCTGGAGTCTGGACCGTAGGACCTATTTGACTATTTCTCGTTCTCTTTCACAATATCTCTAGCAAATTTGATTTTTTTTTCAACTGAAAACTGTTAGAGAAAGGCATTTTATATTTTATTGATAGATTAAAAAATGACTATACGTAAATCTGAGTGTTTATGCTGCAAAAAGCAAATTAAAAAAAAATTAATAAAAGAAAACTTAGCTAGAATAGGCTTCGTTTTCTGTATCTGAAGGATGCATTCGGGATTGGGAGATAATAGTTATCGTCTGCTCAATTGTTGTTTACAAAACCAGTACAAAACTGAATCGATTCCGGGAGAGCTCAAAATAAAACAAAATGGGATTATTAAGTAATCCATCTGGAAAAGAATTATCTCCTATTTTGATTAAGTTTATTAGCAAACAAAAACTCCTCTCGGTCCTATTTTACTTTGGAAGTATAGTGTGGTTTGTTTGCTTGGCTAACCGGCAGTTTAATGGGGGTAAGGTTTGACGTGCGTTTAATTAGTCATATTTACTTGCACTAATTTTCCTTGTCTTATTGCAAAACTCCAGGAACATACTTTTCTGAAAATGCATTACTGCCAGGCCTTGTGCACTCAAATTTCAAGGAAGATTTTTTATCTCGAAAATACTTCAATGCTCTTAAGGTAAATTATATTATCTATTAGGTATCATTTTCTTAACTTAATTTAATGACTTATTTGTACAGACTGAGGCTGAGCGATATCCAAATGGAATGCCACATGCATTCATTGCTGCCCAGTTAAAGCAGTTGGGTCTAGATACCTACACTCATAATTTTTCTCTTCAGTATCCTCTGGGTGAAAACAAGGCAAGTTTAACTGTCTTACATACATTTTTTAAATTCCACTTTTAATTTTCTTTTTATATTTAGTTCTATTCTGGAAAGAATGTCTATGGGATCCTGAGAGCATCCAGAGGAGCTAGCACAGAATGCTTGGTGATATCGGCGCCCTACCGGCCTCCTGATTCGGTCTTTACTGGGACGAACGCTGGAATAGCAGCAATGCTTTCATTAGCCGCATCTTTTAGAAGTGAATATATATTTTCAATTGTATAAAAAAAGATAGAACACTTTCCGAGCTAATCATCATGATTTTATAGAGGCATCATATTGGGCTCGAGATATAATTTTTCTCATCACGGAACATGAGCAGCTCGGAGTTGAAGCATGGCTAGAAGCCTATCATTCCACTTCTTCCGCATCTAGCATTATCAATTTTGGCGAATTAGATGCTCGAGCCGGGGCGATTCAAGTAAAACGGTTTTTTTTTTTAAGTAGCATTTTATACGATATTTAAAAATTTTTATTCATTTAAAATGATAGGCCGCAGTTAACTTAGAGATTCCTTTTGAAAAAATTTCTCATATCGATGTCCGTATGGAAGGATTGAACGGGCAGCTGCCCAATCTGGATCTCGTCAATCTTGTTCACAGGCTTTTCCAACAAGAAAGATTCACGACTACTTTAAAAGAGAGAGTATTGGCTCCAAAAAATTATTCTAGTTAAACTTAACAGCAATTGTTGAAAAATATTAATAGGAAGATCATCCTGATCCCCATAGCACGGAAGGCTGGATTTATTCAACAATGACGCTATTGACTTTAATGTCTTCTCAAGCTACTGGAGTACCAACTGGAAATCATGGACTCTTTCACAGGCAAGCTTTTTTTTTTTAAATAGTTGATCATGGCATCCTTATTTTATAATCGTTGTAATAGATTTGGCATTGAGGCGTTGACAATTTCCGGTTCCTTCAAACGAGGGTCTCATGGATCCAATTTCCTCTTCATTGGACGGTTATTAAAGAAAAAATAATTAGAACTACAATCATTCATTTTAATATTTTTTTTTTCTCGTAGAGCTATGGAGGGCATCATGCGGAGTTTGAACAATTTACAAGAACGATTCCACCAGTCTTTCTTTTTCTATCTTTTGCCAGCTACGAATCGTTACATATCCATTGGTAGTGTTACACAATTTAATGGAGCAATTAAAAGTTTCGTCAATTAATTTCTTGTATTAAAAAAAAGGTGTTTACATGCCACCGTTTGGTCTGTTGATCGGTTCGATGCTACTCCAAGCTATTGCCCTTTACATTTCGCGGAAAAGCACTAACAACAAAGAGCATTGGAATTTCCTCAAATTGGGGCCTCTATTGTTGTTTAGTCTAGTTTGTGGTCTTGCAATGAATGCGGCTCCTGAATATCTTACCGGACTGAATCACTCTTTAAATCTTGGTTTGAGTACAGAGGATACTATTTTTGGAGGTTTCTGTCTACTTAGTATCATCCATTGTATTCTGTTTTCTACCCTTGGTTCAAGGTAACTTATTTATGGCTATTAATATTCAATAATCAGATTACATTTTCCAATTTTTATTTAGCATGTTTGGAGCCAAAAACTTGTCTGCCAAATGCGTTCACTGTGCCATTCTATTATTGATCTCAACGCTGATGTACGCAGTAGCAATGGGCAACATTTCTTTGGCTGTGCTCACTTGTCTCGTTATAAGTCCAACGTTCTCCATAGCCAAACCCAGCACTCGAAGGTAATTTATACATAAATAATCTTCTCGTTGAAACTACCTCAAATTTAAATAATTTTTCTTTGAAGGTCGCTGAATTACTGTCGCTCAGTCTTGATGCTTTTGGTGCACCCGGTATCGATGCTGTTCATTTCAATGCTTATCGACACGTACCGAATGTTTCCAGAGGAGCTGAGTGATCCTAAAAACTTTATTTCCAAGTCTTACGTTGCCGCACAGCGCGCACTTATTTATTCTATTGTCGACGGAAAGTTTTACGACAATTGGCTTTTCTCCGCCACTACTGTATTTTACCTGCCGTTGTGGAGTTTGGCCTGGGCTAATTTGAGTAACAAAAGTATTTAATGTTTGTCAGAAATTCATTTTCAAGAACAAACTTTCAAGTCACACAATACACATTTCCACCGTATAATAAGCTCAGCTTATGTTTTTCTTGTAATATTGGCTCTTAAAAAGTTTTAAAAATCGATTTTTAAAGACCCCGCTTCCAAAATGTTTTCGTTTGCGTCGTCTGCTGTGTGTGTGTCGTAGATGTTATTATGTTATGCTTTCTAGTTTTAGAACAGAATTCTCAGCTCTCGACTTGTGTTTTTACAATTATATCATTTATCCTTGGCTTTTCAGTAAAGTTATTTTGAAATCTAGAATTCAATATCCACAAATAGACTTGAAATGAAAGTGAACGAAAAGAATCTGGTTGCGATAGCAAGTGCCTCACACTTAGTCGTAGATAAAGAAGGATGGCTTAACAAAAGAGGAGAAGTCAACAAGGGATTTCAAAAAAGATGGTTTGTGCTTAAAGGCAACTTGCTGTTTTACTATGAAAAGAAAACTGACCGGGAACCTGTGGGTGTGCTAGTCATTGAAGGCTGTACAGTTGGTATGTGCGATGGTGACCTTTTTTTTCACAGTTTATTATTGTTCTGTATATTTTCTAGAGCTTTCTGCTGATGATGAGCCCTACAGTTTCAGTATCACTTTCCATGGGCCAGGTGATAGGACTTACACATTAAGTGCAGAAGATCAAGACACAATGGAATCGTGGATGAAAGCAATATCATGTGCCAGCTATGATTACATGAAAGTCATGGTTACAGAACTTCAAAAACAAGTTGATGAACTAACAGGTAATTTACTATTAAAGTGGTAATTTCTATTTGAATGATATCATATGATTTATCTTTATGATTTATTAGAGCTGGATAAGATGAAGAGACAAGGCCTTATTAGTAAACCAGCAAGCAGCAATGGTGCTCCCCCACCTGCAGTTCCTTCTCGACAACGTCACAATCCCTTCAACCTCACGGAAAGAGCGGAAAACAGTGCAACTTTGATGGCTTCCAAACATGTGACAAAAAAACTGACTTTTACTGATATCCATACGGAATACGGAGTGCGAATTATTCAAGCGAGAGAACGTTGGATTAAAAACCAGAAACTTGCGGCTCCCAAAAGCCTTACCGAAGAAGTATTGATTACCTTGTGATTTCATTTAGACATATTGGACCACCTTTTTCAATTGCATCATAAAATAGTGTGCGCTTTGCTACAACGATTTTAATTTATGTCGAGACGCTACCATCATAGAATTCGGAAAATATTTGTGCTTTTAAAAATCTTCCCATTGTCTACGATATATACGCGTGTAATACCCGTATGGTGTTTTGAAGTTTTGAGTCAATTGCCATTCCTGTCTTTTTATTACCTGTTTGTCATCATTCACTGACAAGTAATGTTCACAATGTAGCTACGACTCTATGGACATATCAAATAAATTCATCATAAAAAAGATATGAAGAGAAAATACCCATCACATATTGAGGTCTCTTTTATAATGATTTTCTAGATTCATTGATTCAACGGATTTTGGCTAATTTAATTCATTTAACAGATCAAGTTGAATATTAGGCTACACTCATCGCCACTCTGTGCTTATTAAGGTTGTTGCGTCACTATCCAAACGTAATACAAAATCAATTCAAAGACTTATTTAAATATAATAATTACCTCTCTTATAAATATTTAAATTGCAAATATACATCCTGTGAATTAAAATTTATTTCATGAATTTTTAAATCTAAATTTTATTTTTATATAATCGAAAAAATGAAAATGGAAAAATGAAAATCAATTTATGAAATCATGAAGCGCTGCATATTTTCGGTAGTACTAGAGCAACCACTAATTCAACGAACATTTGCTAACCCGGCTGTCAAGAGCTAGTTTCATTTTTGCTGAAGTCATGGCTCTCTTTGATATTTGTGGAATTAATCCTCAGTCAGTTTTCAAAAAATATGAGGATGATGAAGAATTTTCAACCAAAGCCAATATTGGACAGCAATGGGAGAATCCCGGCCAACTATCTCTTCCTTCTTTGACCCAGGTAATTTTTATTTCAACGTCTATGTAAAATCGAACCAGTGTTGGGCTAGTGGTTATAAAATATTCGTTTCCATTCACTCTTTTAGATGAGAAATACTGTTGGCAAGCAATCTGTTGATGAGTATGGTAGAGAGATCAAGCTCAACTATGACCACGGCACAACCACACTGGGTTTCATCTACAAGGGAGGAATCGTCTTGACAGTGGATTCAAGGGCAACTGGAGGCTCCTATATCGGTACCACTCTCTCACTCAAATGACATCTATTGTACTGAATCAAATTTACCTGTGTTTTCTTAAAGGATCTGGATCAGTGAAGAAAATCATTGAAATTAATGATTTCTTGTTGGGCACAATGGCTGGTGGTGCTGCTGACTGTGTCTACTGGGAAAGAGTTCTCTCAAAGCAGTGCCGTCTTTACGAGCTCCGCAACAAGGAACGCATCTCGGTTGCTGCTGCTTCCAAGTTGCTTGTGAACATGGTCTACAACTACAAGGGAATGGGCCTTAGCATGGGTGTCATGATTGCTGGATGGGATAAGAAAGTAAACTTTTATTCAAACCAATTTCCTTTTCATTTTAATAATTTTTTCCACCATTTTTAGGGCCCTGGCTTGTACAATGTCGACAACGATGGAACTCGTACGCCTGTCAAGGTCTGCTCTATTGGATCTGGTTCGCTGTACGCCTACGGTGTGTTGGATTCTGGGTACAAATTCGACATGAAGGACGAAGAAGCTTACGAACTGGGCCGTAGAGCCGTCTACCACGCCACACATCGTGACTCTGCCAGTGGTGGCATCATTCGAGGTATGTCTGGCTATAATAGTTGGTCATTTTCCATGCATATATATGAAATATTCTCCTTTTCTAGTTTACCACATCAAGGAGACTGGTTGGGTGAAGATTTCTGAGCAAGATTGTACAGAGCTTCACTATCAGTATCAGGCGCAGAAGTAACAGATTTAAGCAACACCGTTTTGATCCTTTCATAATTGGTTAATTTCCGTTCGATCCTCAATTTTGCGTGGATGGAATACAAACTTCGAAAAAATTTTGACTTTTTATTCTCAAGAGCAATCATCTCTCTCTCTTTAGTACCTGCTCTTCCAGATTTGAGCTACTTTGCACAATAATGCGTTGACTTAAACAGTACTTTGAGTTTTGACACAGTCATTCGTTGCTTTCTTTTCGTGAAATATCGATACCCTCGTAAGTCGTAGCTCACAGAGGAACAAATAGTGGGCCGTGGAACCCATTTTTTTTTTTAATTCTAGATGTGTGTTTTAATTCTTAAGAGTTTTTTTCTGCCACATCAGTTACTTCTAACATTCCTTGATTGAGAAGGTTAAAATTAATTGAACTGATCAAAAAGGGTGTTAACATAAACCAGTGATTTATTATTCTCAAATTAATTTCAATATTTTTTTCATTTTCTCATGATATACGTAACATTTTCCATTATGAATTAAGGGTTACTATGTACGCTTTTCATTTTTGGTAAGGAAGCATGAATACGACACAAATTTGTATATTTTAAAGATTTTTTCACGCTGTGGAACAGATTACAAATTATCAACTTTTAGATTTTAAAATAAAAATAACAGGACAGAGTGGTGGATAAATGGTCAGTTGGCAGTTCCAATTCTGCATTTCAATCAACAGATTCCAAAAGACCTACTTTTGGTAAAAATAAACCTACTAAAATTTAAATTATTGAACACTTTTTCCACTTCACTTTTACGTTTTCCCTTTTTTGCACTACAAAATAAAAATAAATAAATAAGGGTTGTGGATTCGCGCTTACGGCCTCAGTTTTGTATTGTTAAGTTTTCTTGAAGACCCGATCCGGATTTCCGCACCGAGGCCGGTTCATTAAGGCGGCGGTTTCCTCGTCCAAAGCCCCTGTTACATGAAATAAAAACAGATTAATAATTATTTTTTAAAAGTTATACTGTGGAAAAATAGTTACCGCACCAGTCTTGTTCAGTTTGTAGAATGTTTGATACTGTAGCAACCCTTCCCTGAAATCGTTTTCAGAGACCGGAGGGTTTTTTGGATCAAGGATGGCCGGGTCCATATAGCCGTAGTGAACAAGGAATATCTATTATAATCAATATATAATATAACTAGCTGAAACCTTTTATTAACGTACAGCTACTGACCTTCGCTTCCTTAGAAGTCCTTATGGGAGCTCCCTGAGATCCACTAAGTAGCATCAGTGCCACTAACAGACATTGCAGACAACGGAGATCCATTATAAATTGTGTAAAACTATCTCCTTTGCTTGTCTGCTATTTATATTTGAAAAATACATCGAATTGTTGCAATAAAGAAATTAAAATTAGAATACAGCGCACTTACTTTAAAATGAGAACTGAATCAACCGACTTCAAAACGTTCTTTGATTCTTTTTCTCCTGGCCTCCTCTATTATATCGTATACCTGTTCTAGCACCTGTATTGCAACATTTGCCAACACTACAATCGATCAAGTGACGAGATTTATTATTTCTTATTCTAAAAATAGCTTGACATTTAATTTGAGATGGTTGTTTATTACATATAGTTCATTCGTCACGAACAAGCAAGTTTTTTTTTCAGGAAATGAGTTCCTGAAGAAAACACGGACCGTTTGTATTTATTTATTTATTTTTAAATAATTGATGAATGAATTCTTAAACGCTCATGATCCTTTCATAGTTAGTTCCTTCCATCACTAGTTCGGCGTGGATGGAATGCAAACTATGAATCTTATTGCTATAAAAATTCGCACAAAATGACGACCAAGCTTAGCGAATTTATAAATTTAACAATAATACGCATTTCTTAAAAATTTAAATAATTTTTACATTTTGGCGGCATTTCATTTTTCTCATAACGTCAAGTATTTTCATCTCTATTTAGGGTGGAGCATTTATTACCAGATCTCTCAATAAATAATGGTTATCATATGGTAATTCATTACTCTTAATTATTTTTAGAAAATAAATTCAAAACATTACACATTAATTTTTAACAATATCATATCCGCGGGTAGCAAAGTGAAAAAATAGGTGGGTGTGCATACAGGAAGAGATCTTCCAGAAATGAGGCGTGACAGGGACCGACGAAATGTCTATGACTATAACAAAAAAAAAAGGTTTGTTTCATGACTATATTTAAAACTGTTGAAATTAACTTACGGAAAGTATGATAAAAAGATGTATACACAGAATATAAATTTCTTCTAGAAATGACTTAATTCCAGGAAATTTACATCCTTATATTTACTTTTATTCATCTATTATGGAACGCCAATTCTTATATGGGAATATCCTGTAAATATAGCGTGATAGAAAAGTTAATCAATCCATTTATTCATTGAAGTTATATTTTTAAATGCATTTAGAGTTTTAGACTTGCCGTGTTCGCTCATCCCCACCATGAAACTGGTTGCGATTAATCCTGTCAATCACGCAATGGTCGCCACCTGCTTTGCATCTACAATAATGTTTAATCAATTTATTTGCATTCGTTATGGACCAATCACTTTTTTTTCGAAAACACGCACGCTTTATTCTTTTACAAAAACCGTCCATGTGGTTTACATTCAAAAAGAACCTTTTCTATATGGCATAAATTAAAGAGACCTGTAAACGAGGTGTCGTTTGCGCACACTGCGAAAAAAGGGATCGCTGCATCCGCTGTACGCTTGAATCCCGTCACTCTGGCAGGAGTTTGAATCACCGCACACCAAACAGTTTACAAAATCGGTAATCGTATTTTTTCTGCTGGCCCCTGTGCTGCAACTCTCTGCCAATTGGGAGGGCGTCATTCCAGCTGTGTTTACTATAGGCGTCAACGTCCTTAAACAAAGGCTGATTTTGTTGTGGCCTTCAAACAAAATTATGCAAAAATCCAATATCCAATATATTACATAAATGTTCTAAAGGCTTACACATTATGCATCTTACCATTCGCAGAGATGGCAACCCCATTCGTAAATTGATGATTGATTAAGTTCGACTTCCTGGTCGATGGTGATGTCATCTGGAAAAAAGTTCCCACAGCTGTAGAATTATAATGATGGACCATCGGATGAGTTTCAAAATTGCTTAAATTCTTTTGAAAAGTCTTGGATTTTCCGCTAGAATGGAGAGCTTGAAATAGAAGAGGATTTTCCGAAAAAAACTGGAGACGATCAGAATCCACCTTTTCTATTATTGGCTCAAGTGGAGGTAGTATTGGTGGATCGTGGATCGGGATCAGTGGTGGTGGAAGACTTCGGATGATGGTCCCTTCCGGTTCATGACTCCGCTTGCAGCATCTTGAAACTTTCATGAAATCCTATATAATCAATCATATTTTGTAGATCAATCAACTCTTTTTTAAAGATGTTTTAGGTGTCCATCACCACTGAAAAGATGTGTATGGAAAAGTAAACATTTGATATTACAGTAGGCCTATTCATAACATACCCGCTTTTTATGTATAGGGCTGATCAACGTTTCATTCCTATTCATGATTCTGTTTAAAAATAATAATAGTAATAATAAAGTGCACAATTAGTGTGATGGTGTGAGTTATTTAAAATCTTTGCTTAAAACAAATCATAAATAAATGTCTATTAATTATGAAATAATTATTTTTAAAAGAGTGGGAACAAGTCGTCGAAAATAAAAAAAAACGTCGTTCAAAAGCCACTGGCAACTATGAATGGTAATATAAAAAATATTGGACCTTAAATTTTTGTTGCTACGTTACCCATACCTATTTCCTCCTAAAAATGTTAAAAAAACTACAAAACGGCATCGATCGTTATTTCGATCCCGTAAAAATTATCTCTTAAATTTTTTGTTTCGTCAGTTAGAATAATAGCACCCACCTGACCACTTTTGGTAGTGTGACGAAACTGATATAACGTATCATCGAATACATTTTAATTAACAGTATATCATTTATACTTAGGTACCATACGGTTTCCGTTGTACGTATATTATAACTTCGTCACACACACACACACATTTTGGCTGGGAGGCAGCTGCTGTACGAGTTGAGTATCATAATTAATCGTCTTACTTGAAACGAGAAGAAGATTCAAAGTGAGTCATTCCGAGGCTAGAGCAGATCCAACAGATTTCCAAATCCCGAAAATATTTCGCTTAGAAAAACTATTTCAAAGAAACTATTTCGCTTAAAAACCTTCCTTGAATACTGACACTAAGTGAGATCCTTACTCTTCGCCCTTTCAGAGAAGACTACTTGATATTTGGGAACCAACATGGTGAATTATCTACAAATAAAATCTTTTGAAAATTATACATGCATACCAAGGACAGGAGATGATGGGACATGTATGTAAAACAGATGGAGGAAAATGGAATAATGAATAAAACCGAGCGACTACTAGCAACACGCAACACGGCCATTTAGTCTTCTGTAGACGGGTGGGATGGCGGCACCAAAGAGAGGAGAGAAGACTTTCCTACTTTACCCAAGACTACCAAAAATGATCCTTGTTTTTAGTTAATTGATTACCTTCGTTAATGAGTAGTAGGGAAGAGCCAAGAGAGCGCTATAGATAATACTTTCCACCAGGTGTGTTGTTGTCCCGCCACCAGATGTTTCGTTTTCTGATTGACTGAATATATAATAGGGCCTAAATTAATAACCGATATAATTAAATGAATCATTACTTCAGTTTCAAGAAGAAGAAAAAAAATAATGTAAATAATGTCTAACTATAGGTAACTAAGGAAGGTCTTTGATGAAATCAAAATAAAACGGCTGAAAATAAAGTGATCAAACTCAAACTCAAAACTGAAAGAATAAAGTAATATAAAATATAAAAAAAATTCTCGCATTGCAGAAGTCTCCATTTTCAAAGTCACAAAACGTATTAAATATTCTTGATTTTTTTCTTCCGTTAAAATGCTTCTTCCGTGGATTCACAACCAATTTATTGAGACAATAATACCTGTTGATACGCTTGCTGCGGTCGCAGTCGTTCAAGCGTCCAAGTAGATGCTGTTTATACCTATCTTCGCGTTTTAAAAAAATTAGCAGACGTTGTATAGAACAAGTGTGGCTCGAAAGTCGAAGCGGTTGAAGCCTCTATTTTTTTCTTGTATTCGACATTTCTGATATGATTCTAAATGTAAGTGTTAATCTATTTATAGCTATTGATTTGTAATTTGTTTGTAAAATTCCCTTTACAATTTTCCGTCAATGCGTAGGCATTCATGTTAAAACCAGACGAGAGTTAGAGGTTACCAATTTCCTTCAGAGCCGTAACACTTTTTTTTTTTTTGCTGTTTACATGCATGCGTGTCAATACTAAAAATTTTGATTATAGCTTGAGTTCTTATTGCCATTCATTATGATTGAAAAATAAATTTTTATGTTATTACTTATTTTCTACTTTAAAAAGTTTTCAGATATGAAATAATGTGTATGCTGCATGAACCTGGACAAATGTATTATTTAGAACTTCTGCAAATCACATTGTAAATCTTTACAACATTCCAAAATGTCAGATGAGGATTCATATAATGATAGCCAGCTGAAATTCTGGGAGGTACTGTCTACTTTTTTTTATTAAAATCTTAATTTTTCAATTATTTTAATCATTATTTTTATCTATGAAGAGAGAAATTTCTATGAGAGATGAAAAGATAAGGCACTTGGAATCCAAGTTAGAAGCTGCTTTGAAAGATGGTTCCATGATTAAAACAGAACTAGCAGCAGCTAAATCTTACATTATCTCTCTTCCAACCAGGGAAGAATTAGCCAAATTAAAGGTATGGTGTTCCTTACTTTAGAACTGTGGCTCTATATATTGCAGTATATTTTATAGATTGATTGTTTTATTCCATTATTTTTAGCAATCATTTGTGGATAGTCGAGAAGAAAGCAAACAACTCTCTTTAGATCTCCGAAGAGCTAAAGGAAAGAACAGTGAACTCAGTCGTGAAATTTCAACTCTGCAAACTACAGTCGTCGAATTGAAATCAACCCTTCAAAACAAATGCGCTGAAGTTGATGCTCTGCGGTACACTGTACAGTTATGGGAGCAGCGCAGAAAAGCGGCGAGGGAAGCTGGTCACCTTACCGTGGAAGATGTTTTAGCCGAAAAAATGAAGTACAAACGATTTATTTTAAAATGTTAGGCGATGAAAACTCAATTTCCTATCGCCTTTAGACTAGAAAGTCATCTTCAAGACGTTCTAAAAATCGCCGTGTGCAGAGAACAACATTTAAAAGCGAGAATCGATACCATGAAAGTAATTATACCTTGTGATTATTTAAACTCCAATACTTATTCTCTACCGGCCCTGTTTTTAATTGCTGATATTAGGCACACTGTGAAGAGCAAGAGCGTACCGTTCGAGCACATAAGAAAGAAAATGGAACTTTAAATCTAAAAATCAACGAACTTAAAGCTACATTAGGAGAAGCGAAAGACAAATACGAAACTTTGGATAAATCAAAAGAAGAATTACAACTTAAAATTGGCGCTCTATCTACAAAGTTATTTGATTTACAAACGCGCGAAAGCAACAGAGAGAAAGCCAATAGCTGTCTCAACGAGTGCATCGCCGACATCAGCCAATGCCATGAAGCCGTCACACGGATGCTCGATTTTATCCGAAACGCTATGCGAAGCAATTTTCTCGATCCGTCTCTATTATTTTTTCCACAAGAAGGTATATCAATCATGAAAATGCTTTATTTGTATTTTTCATTAAATATATTTTTTTATTTAGATGAGCAAATTGTAAGACACATAGACGACGAAGATTTCAAGAAAGAAGCGGAAGATCGTCTAAACGAAGTTCGGTTATTAAAAGAAAATTTGAAGGAATGCCAAAAGCTGATATCTGATCTTTATGTTGCTAATTTGAGCTCATCTGTGAGCAATAATTGCCATATCCAGTAAATATATAAGTATATAACTTTATTTTTTATAAATGAATTGACCTGCTGTAAATTATGCATTCGCAATAAATAAAGAATTTTTGAATTCAGTAACTAAAACAAGTTTAATAGTGCTCAACATATAGCCAACAACCACTAAAAAAGTAGTAGACAGTGATGAACAAGAAGAAAGAGAAGAAAAAAGTAACAGGATCAACTAGAGTTGATTCCTTAAATTTAAAATCACTCCTCACATTTACTTTCCAAATATTATCTGGACAAAAAAAAATCTTATTTATACCACAAATATTGAAATGCCCAAAAACAGTTCCAAATATTTCAGAAAAAAATTCTAACGTAACTTATTCAACTATTTTACACATCCATACTCAAAGACATGTTTCTATATAGGGAAGTAAATGTCATTTGTGATTCGTTGTCGATGAATATTGCTTCTTGGTGCTTTCCAATTCGTTCAACAGAAGGTTGTTATCCTGCATTTGAGAATAAAAATATCTCAGAAAAGAAATCAACAGTCTTAAAAGAGAAGGAAAGAAACTACTACATTACCCGGAGCCCTGTTTAGATTTGCGCACCTGAATTCATTTACCTTGCGGAGTTTCTCCTGCTTAATCTCACTCAACTTAATCGTTTCGGAGAGTTGATGGCGCAGTGAAGCGATTGTATTTTCCAAGGATTCCACCTTCTTCAAAAGAGCTACGTTATTACCCGATTGGGATCCAACGGAAGAGGTAACCGAAGCGGATCGCAATGATCCTTGGTGTTCCTTCTCGCAGTAGACATCATGAATAGCCTAATATAAAATAATAGAAATTATAAGCTCAAACGTCTTAATTTATTTGTAATATTACGGCAAAGTATTCTTTAAGCTGTTTGGGATCGTGAAGGTAGCTCATGCCGACGTCCAAACAAACAAGGATCTCTTGTAGACGCGACTGTTGGCTTTGGAACTTGTGGCGTATACCTTGCAACTCTCCCAACTGGCTTTTTGCTGTATTAACAATATACTAAGGAATTATAAAACAAGGTTGCTAAAAAAGGGGAAATACCTTTTCCTTGAATCTGTTCATTTGCTCTTCTATAATGCTCAACCTCCGTTTGAGCAGATTTATGATTAGATACAGCCTGAAAATAATATAATAATACAGCTATATAAAAAGTCCAAACTTTGTTTGTTTAATGAATAACCTCTTGTAATTTGCATTGAAGTTTAACTATTTCTGCCTGACTATCCACCAATTTACGCTTGGCTTCAGCGTGCTGATGCCTCAATTCAATCTGTTTGGTGTCGTGCTGCTGCATCTGCTGAACCAGTTTCTGTAGCTTATCGTCCTATTTAAATACAAAAGTTAGTTTCTATCCTTTTTTTTAAAGATTATATAAGTCACTTTAGTTCTTATAATGGCATCTCTGCGCTCCAACTCATCCTGAAGATCTTTGGTCTCCCGTTGAGCGGACGACAGAGCGGAAAGCAAGCGCTGGGACTCGCTTTGCTGAGTTAGCTGACCGAGCCTCAGAGTCTCTACTTCTTTCTGCAATCTATACGAACAAGAAATCCATTATAGTTCAATCATAATATAGCAATAGAAAATAATAAAGACTTACTCATTGACAGACTTCTTTAGGATGGCCGTCTCTCCTCTTAGTTTAAGATTAACTTGTTTCTCAGCGCTAAGTTGGCCTTCGTGCCGGGATTGGAACGCTTTCTGGTCTGTTTCGAACTTTTCAGCAGTCAGTTTGAGTGCCGCTTCCAAGCCAGCTACTTTCTTCCTGAGCTGTACTTTTTCCTCTTCTAAAGTCTTTAAGCTAATGTCGAATCCGTCCCTCAAGTGGCTCTCGAACTGACCACGATCAACCAACAAACGGGCCTCCATTTGATCCATTTCTCTAAAATTCAAATTGATTTTAAATGTACCCTAATGCCTGTATAAAGTCATAGTGAAATACCGAATGTGGTGCTGTTTGAGTTGTTCAATCTGATTTTCCAGGTTCTGATGATGACGGTATTCGGCTGCTAGCTTACTATGATGAGATTCTTCCAGCCGACGTCTCTCAGCGTCGCCATCGAGCCGCAACTGAACCACTTGCTGATGACTGTGCTCAATCTGTTCGGTCAATTTTTTCTCAAGCTCCTATTAGATTTGATACAATCATTATTATTATTATTAAATGAACTTGAATTAACTTGAATTTATACTTGAATTTTCTCCACTGCCCGGTCGACTTGATCGTGGTGCCGGCTCTCGGACGCGTACGTCTTCTGAGCGCAGTCTTGCTCGACAGCCTTGATTTGAAGCTCAGCCTGCCGCTTGACTTCTTGCAGCTGACGGACAGCATTATCCAGCATCATTCCCCGATTATTCCAATCCGTTCGCAACACCAAACATTCCATATTAAGCTCATTTTCTTCCATCCGAAGTTTCGATGATGATGACGCAGCTGCAGCAGCGGCAGCAGACACGGCAGCCAATCGCTGTTTGGCGTCGTCTCCCAATCTCCAAAGACAGATGGAGCCGTCGTCACAACAAGTCATCAACATCTGACCGTCGAGTCCCAAGGACGTCTCCGACATTTGCGTGATGGAACCGTATTGCGTGAAATGCTCTTGGTACTCTGAGCGACTGTTGATGGGATACTTGTAGGCTCGAACGCCTCCGGTTCGCGTGCCGACTAGGATCACTTCTTCCTTACGAAGATATAAAAGTGAAGTGGCGGATAGCTCAGAGCCTCGAAGGCGGCAAACAACCTGATACAAAAAGATTTCCATAAAACGATAGAGCCCTATATTATTACATTTATAAATCGATTTCTCACGTTTCCATCAGAACCAACTTCCACAACTTCTCCGTCGATGGATGCAACGACCAGGTGTCCATTCGATAGAGCAGCCAAGTCGACCAGACTGTTACCATTCGGTTTCACTTGCATCTTCACGTCGTGGTTCACCGAATCCCACTCGCAGAGCAGTCCATCTGCTCCGCAGGAATAGATACGCTGGCCGTCTTCACTCCAAACAATTTGGTTGATCTATTCAAATAGATAGTTAACATCACATCATGAATGGCTAATTTATCCATATACGTCAGCTTTGTGGGCCATGAGTGGAGATGATGTCTCAAAAGTGATGAAATTGATCAGCTGGAGGGAAGATCCGCGGGTAACGGCTATCCAGTTTCCACCCGAATTAAATGCAACTTTTCGACATCCAGCCAGGATCACTTCGCGGACCAAATGGAATCGATCCACGAGTACGGAAAAGATTTGTAACGAGTCGGACGTGGTGATAGCAACATAGTGACCCATCGGATGCAAACTGGCGCACAGGATGTCTTCATCAAGGTGCTTACGAAATTGAATTTGCTCAGTGGCCAAGTTCCAAAGGAATAGACGGCGATCCTGACCTACTGTAACTGCGTGAGGGCGCCAGACAGCAGTTGATAAACCACGTATCTCGCCACTGTGAGCTAGACTGATGATGTTCTCCATCTTGCCCGGATCCGCCTGTCATTAAGTTGAATCCGCAAAAAGAAACACGCAAAGGTTCTCAATCATATTTAAACACGCACACCCGAAAAAAAAATACAAATTGAGAATGATGCCATCTAATTTATAAAATAGACTTGAAAGAGAAATATGGACCTCTGAAGATAGTTGGCTGGTCAATTCTGCGAACCAAATTTGACCGCGCAAGGCGACGACGACGAACCTCTTTCCGTGCCGAGCCAAAGCTGCAAGAGCACACTTGCCAGGTTCAAATGATCCAGCTGAAGAAGATCGGCTGGATGCAATTGAAGCTGCCCGTTCGCTACCATCAGACGACTGATTGGGTGACGATCGTGGCTCGCTGGGTGACAGGACTGCCGAAGTATGGTAGATGTTGCCTTTACTGTCTTTCGTCTCGTTGATCGTGATCAAGCGCTGAATAGTCAAGTGGCAGATCTGATTGAGGCCTAGTGGGCACACGGCCATGATTTGCTGCCCGCTGTCCGTATCTTTCCGAGAACTACCACCTTCCGATCTTTTAACAATTCATAATAAGATTTAAAAATAGTTTATACAAAGTAAAAGTTATTTAAATTCAGAACGAATTGGAGGTATTTCTTTCATGGGTACTTAAGGTGGATAATAAACTTTAGTTTATGGAGCGAGCATCAAGCTCTTGAAACACCTTTTTACAGTCGTTTATATTGTCACCATCAGTCTGTCCTCGTATATGTATATGCGCCATGCATTTTTTATATTCTTATGATGAGACATTATATACTTCGTTAGCAATAAAAGTTGAAATCGGAGTGCAACGAGTAGCAGGTATTTTATAAAACTTATCAAGTAACCATTTTATTCGAATGTTAGGATTGCATGCAATCATCTTATTATTACTTATTACACCAAACGTATGTAGAGTTAAAAAAATAATTGTAAAATCAATACTTGTTTTCGTTAAAGAGACTACGGGCAGCTCGAGGATCATTGCTATCCAGAGGGATTTGGGTCACCACATCGGCTTCTTCCACGATGAGGATCTGGCCAGATTTAGTGCCCAATGCCATTCGTGAAGTTGAAATCCATGCGTGACAGGTAATGACGTGTCCTGCTAATTTCGGTTTCAGTCCCGTCTCGATCCCTATGATGACAGCAATTCGCATCAGGATCAAGGCTATTCATTTGGTTTTCATTGTACTATTACCATCCGGCGTGAGGCGATAAAAGCGCAGGGATCCGCTATAAACAACATTAAGCGAATGGACATCCATCGGATTGAACGAAATCTAAAATAAATGGGATAAGAGTCTATTTTGTTTAATAAAAAAAAAGAAAAACTGGAGCCATTTAAAAACATTGTTGTATAGGAACCACCCGGGGTGGTTGTCGCTGCTAGCTCATTTCACGCAGAGTTTGATCGATATTTTTATGTCGACTAGGCGGGATCCAAGTAGTAACTCGTTTCCTTGTATCAAAAGGATGGTCCCAGCCGGAAGATATGCCATCCATCCAAAAAGCAGCTTTAACTCTGCGGTGAGCTAGATTATTGTTTACTACCATGCAAAGGGCGTATAACACGCAACCATACTTTTCTTTGGGTTACGACAATACGGGAAACTCATCCTTATGTCCACGTCCATAAGGAATTTAACGTACCACCAGAATTGCTAATTTAAAATTTTACAACTTTTTTTTCTTCAAAAGCGGCTGTAATAAAAATACCTGTGGGCTTATGGTAGGCGTTGTGGTCGTTCCCAAGGAGATGGAAGCCAATGTTTTACCCGTCCGCCAAAGATAAACGGTGATGGAGTAGCTTACGGAGCAACTACCGTGAGATCCAGCGTGATTGAGGCTTCCTAAGCTCTCGTTAAGGAGACTGGAAGCGGCCACTGGACCTGAAGGAGCCGTAGGTTCAGGTAGCAAAGTGGCCAACAACTTCCCATCCGCGGAGAAGGCTAATGCGACGGGCTCGTCGTGTTGCTGGGCACCGACGTGGACCGGAATGGCTTTCCGGCGGCGGGTGGGCATCATCTCGTAGATAACCAAGTTGCTCTTGGGGCCCACCTCTAATGTGGCCAGCACCTGACTAAGATGTTCAGATAATATTTTTGTTCTTAAAAAATAAATAAAAATAGTTATAAAACATACCAATCTGGACTGAGGCAGAACGCGGATGTTGCCAATGTACTGTTGCGCGGAGGTAGGAAAGTCTGAGTCTGATAAGTCCAATTGTAGATGACGACGACTCTTCCGGAGATGTAAATCATTTGCTGACTATCGAGCAAGGCTACGGATCCCGTGCAAGGAGCAAGGAGTCGTAACGGATTAGCCGTAAATTCTAAATGCATTTTTGTATTAAATCCCAAAATGGGATTAATTTCAAGGAGTAAACAATGAACAACCAGGAGCCCAAGAGTAGCTCGGGTACACTGTATGCGCTTCTTTTTTTCGTATCCGGCGCCAGGCGGAAGATCAGTCCGTCCCTCCCTTCACAGGGGTTTAGACGACTAATAACGATCTATCAAGTAGCCTGTAACCATGACAACTGATCACTTTTTAGGTCCCATTGCAGTACGACGGAAAAGGTACTCACAAGTAAGAATGACTCGTCGTCACACACGCCCTCCGTACTGGTCCACAAGAAGAGAGGCAAAGTACGTAACAGCTCGTGCCCGACGTGTTACATCCGCCCACCGTCTGCTGTAGAGCGCACCTCCCCCGTCCGAGAACTCTATCTTAATTGAAACGAATGTAGACGAGAGGAAGGTAAAAGGGGATGGACCCTAAGTCTGGAAATGATATTAAGCTTCAGAATGTTCTTCTACAGCCCATGCCGAAAACAAATCGAGTTTTCACATTGTTTCGGTTCACGCGTGCTATCCATTAGGTCACTCACACCCGTAACGCCATTTTGTTGCTAAGTAAACATCCATCAAAACTTTTCTACGACCTACAACTTTTTATTGAGTAAATGTTTCAATATTTTGTCAAAAGAGAAATCTAGCAATAGGGAAAAAATCGTAAAACAATATTTTTCGGTCATGACCGTAAGTCCGTGTATTTATTGTTATTCTTTATCTTGACAAACAACGGATGGGTTCCATCAGACACTCGCTCCAGAAAGATATCCAAAATAAATGGGAAGTAGAAGGAAAAGGAGTTAAGAGACAATTTCAAAGTGGAATGAGAGGGAAAATCGGGAAAACTATCTGAATTCACAAAAAGGAAAGATTTTTTTTTAAGGAAATAAGGACTCCATAATGTGTAAAAAAAGTGATATAGATCGATTACACCCTTTCATTGAAACGCCAACAGTCGGCCCCTATCTTGGCCATAATACGAAAGTTGGCTGTTGCATCGATAGCAATGTCACTAAATTTTAAATAGTAACGTCTGTTTTGAAATAGATTCCACGTTCTCCTTAAGACTGAAGATTTTAATAGGACATGTAAAAATCGACCAAGAAAAAAGAAATTTTGAAACATATCAGAAGCTTTCTTAGGCCCCCAAAAATACTCGATGATTTTCTCCTTCAAAAAACATACCTAAGTTTTTATGAACACTCAACAACAACGAAAGAAAACTAAACAAAGCCAAAGTTTTTAGTGCGAATGGCTAGGAGGAGTTTGTTGCGCAGAATCGTCCTCGACGAGTAGAGCGGAACGTACAGTCGAGAAATGCACGTGTTTGCCGTAGGGAGGTGAACGTCATCGGCAGGTCGAATCGTGACCGTCGGCATCGGCTGGAATCCTTCCTCTGAGGCCGGCAAGGCGGGGGATCCGGTCCAAAAGTAGACTAGGTCTTGGCGTTCCTGCGTCGTCATCTTCTCGACGATGGACCAGAGCCAGCGTTTGAAGCGTAAGAGTCGCTCAGGTGGCTCGCCCGACTCGTCGTTGAAGCTCGTATACGAAATGAGCGTCTGAACGCGGATCTCACCGGTGCCGTTGAGCAAGAGACGAAGATCCTCCGAGGTCAGTCCTTCAAGTGCATTCTGGGGTAGGACGTCGAAAATACCGAGACGAATCGACTCCATGGCTTTAGCGTGAGTCTTAACCATCCGATAGTGAGCGTAGCGGCGGACATATGAATAGATGTTTTGGGATGTGACTTCAACATCTTTACCACCTGGGATCAAGTCGATCGAGCCAGATCCTTCGTCCGCACTTAGGTCGATACTGAACGTCAAGTCGAGCCCACTAACGTCTTTGGTTTCAGCGTCCAAAACCAATTGGCGGAAAGATTCATATACGACGGGATCGAAGAAGGCAAGGTCGTGGAAGCGGATTGACCGGCCCAAAATGGCTTTCAAGACGTGACGGTTAAGTGCTATCGGGCATAGCTCGTTCTGGAGAAGGCAGAGGCCCATAAGGCGACCGACATTGCGGAAGGCATTGAGTCGCTCCGGAGTAGCTTTGCCCTGTCGGGGGCTATAGAAGCCTTGCTTGCCAGGACAGTAGAAGAGTGGAGCGGTATCATCTTCATCTGCTGTGTCGTCAGCATCCGAACCGGCTGATGTACTAGGAACTGGAGCCGTTGGATGCTTTCTGTTAATGTTGAATAGCAGGTCCATTTCCAAAATAGCTTCCGAAGAAAGCTCTCGGGTTCCCGAGACCAGTTGACTCTGGCCTGTGTCAAATGAGAGAGAAAAAAAATTAAATTTTGGAGCTTTTAGGAATCCTAATAATATCAAGTAGTTATCTTACCTAGAATAACAGCAACAGCTTCGTTGACCCGCTGCTCCAAAGAGTCTTCCGAAGCAAGGAGCATGAGCAGCTGGGCAGGGGAGAGCTCCAGAAGCATGCCAGTAATTTTAGCTGCTAAAGTCGGCCTAAGAGCGGCCACACGGGGGTACAATCTCTCGCCCAGTTGAATGACGTGGGGAGACAGGTGATCATTGTTGTTAGTAGGTACCTCGCCATCTGGTTGGAAAGGGCGGGCGTCGTAGTTGAGCGTTCGGGAACGAGAATCCCTTACGGATGCCAGACGTGGGGGTCCATGACGACGGGACTGATCACCAGTAATTGAACTACGGTTACGGCGACGAGCCTAAATGACGCAATTGAACATCGTAAAGAAGACTGAATAAGAAAATAAATACGAAGTTTACAAACACATACCATGCTGGATTGAGACTGAGATGTTTTAGAACCAGCTCCCACTTGAGCAGCATCCAAGTTGGGCATCTTCTCCGGAGTCAAAATTGCTTCGGCGATAGCCGTGTAGAAGCTACGTGCCACTCCAGATCCTTCACCAGGCTCATCCTTGAACGTAACTTTGACTCTGCTCACAGCCAAAGCAGGTTGTGTAGCTGTGGCTCGACGGCAGTGAGTATTGTACTGGGTGTTGAGCTCCTTGAAGGTCTGAATTATAAGTTGTCCGCGTTCTCTATCCATCTTGAAGAACGTCAAGTCGCGCTGCTGCATGTTGCGTAGTCGCTCCATCTCGCGACGGAAGCGAGCCTCCTTGACGGGGAAGCCACCAAGTTCAGCAATGACCGAGCCGGATTCAGTGCCAACGTCGTCAATGAAAACCCGCCCAAACAGATCCAATGTGAGGCGCCAGCGCCCGAGTAATAGATCACTGGATATGAGCTGACCCACAGTAGGTGTTGCTGATTTTCCAAGCCAAGAACAGGAAGCGGACGGCTGAGCATCAGAATCGGTTTTTTGACTATTTGATGAAGGAATAGTAGTGCTAGAGCTGCTCCCTTGAACTGCAGTATCAGCACGGACATTGCCAGTGCGGACGATAACACTCTGTACAGCAGCGGAAGAGGTGGCTCGTCGAGGTGAGACGATGACGCTGCTAATCACGCTCGAGGAGGAGCGACTGATTTCAATCACTTCAGCATCCGAATCCTTCAGTGAGAGATTTTGCGGTATTTCTTGCACTATTTCCGGTTGGTTGGAAGTTGCCGCAGATGTTGACGAAAGCGGAGTGTGCATTTGACCTGTATGAATCTCAGAAGTTCTCGTAGACAATCCCAAACGGGTCGGAATAACTTCAAGCGGGTTGACGGTGCCTGGCGGATGTGTTCCCGAAGGTTGAACAGTGATGGGCTGGCGAGGTGCACCGAAGAGCTCTTCACGACGAGCGCCCGGTTGAAGTAAATGGGGCTGGTCCGCCAGTGGAAGAGCTTCCATCATGGGAACGGCAAAAGGATCCGGTTGAGGACAGCCGAGGCACAAAGTTGAGTCGGAGCGGCGGAAGAAAGGATGTTTCCGTCCGTTACGATTTACGGTCTCTTCTTCTCCTGTCACAGATTCAGTCTCCATAGCAGCGTTGGACGCTCCTTCTTCTTCTAAATCACCATTCTCATTCTCATCCTAAAATGAAAAGATGAATTACAATAGCTGTTGTGTTATAAAAATATTTAAGAAGATGACATACTGGTTCATTGAACATGTCCGACATGTAATCATCCGCATTAGCGTTGTCTCCGTAAGGGTTAGACTCGTTCCCGGATCGCATGTAGTAGATGAGTGCATCAAAGACATAGGCTATGTGCTTCAACGATGACACATCGATGACTGGTAAAGTGTCTGCATGCTCGCCATTGTGAGCGCGCATCAAGGAGAGGCAGTAATTTAGGAATTCACGACGGCCTGTAAGAGGATCGTGGGCGTCCCCACTTCGCTCACCTCCGGTTTGGGCTCCTCTTCGTACATCACCGTACGTTCCGACAGCAGCTGGTGTACCACCCAAAGCTGAGGCTGCTGAGGTCGATGATGAACCAGGAATGCGGGAAGCAGGTAGAACGGAAGAAACGGTCACCATTCTAGATGGTAATAAGAAACAAAGGTTAAAGAAAATCGAACAAATAAGCGAATGAATTCATAGATAACCATACCTTGAAAGTGGTGTTCGGCCAAAGAGAGTGATATGATTGGACGGTGTGCCGGACGGAACCGAAGCATTGGACAGAGAAACTCCAAAGCGAAGTTGAGCCTCGGTAGAGTCCATAACGTTGACCAACCAATCCCACACTACTTTCAACCGAAATTCCAGAAATTGCTGCAGTTGAATTGATTCTTGATTGGTAATCTCAAGATTCCGAGAAAGTGCAGGCGCTAGGGCTGGATAATCCAGTAACATGGTAAGGAGATCGGCTATTTGACGGACGACTAGGCCGAAGGCTCGAGCTAAGCCACTAGCAGTAGTAGCCATGGAGAAGGGCTCTGGAACTACGGGCAAAGCAGCAGAGGCAGCAGCGATAGCTGCAGCCGCTGCGGATCGACGGAGCGAGGATGGTTCCAGGTACATAAGGTTCGTTGCAGAACTGCTGACAGTTCCACTGCCGGCATTAACAGCTCCGCCGGATGCTGCACCACTACGGACGGCATTGTTCTCTCGATGACGGATTGCCCACATCATGGATTGCGGGGCAAGACCCGATGATGACCCTCGAACAGGCGCTGCGGCAGTAGCAGGTACGGCAGCTGTTGTGTTGTTATTGCGTCGTTCCAACTGCTCGTCAGAGAAGGCGAATTCTTCCGTATCCTGCTCGTCGGTTTCCCCACCATCAGATTCGTCTTCTTCCTGACCTGTTGAATCTCCTGATTCATCATCAGAGAAAAGGGCGAGGGACGCCATGGCGGCATCAGAACCAGCCGTAGCTCCAGTTTGCACACTCCGTTGAACTGAGTTATTATCCTAAAAATTACAATAAAAGAAATTAACCAAAATTATTTTAATAAAAGTTACAAGTTGACATACCTGTGTGTGTGTACTCTGGTTATCGTTGTCATGGTCGTGCTCGTTGTCATCCGACTCGCTCTCTGATTCTGCCAGAAGGTCAAGCTCCATGTCGGATTCACCCCCAGCATTCACACCATCTCGACCACCGACGCCACCTCCACTGCGACCATTGCCTTCACCGTCGTCATGATCTGAATTGTCAGCATCGGCATCTCCGTCTCCTTCGCCTTCCTCTCCCTCAATGGCATCCAAGTCTTCTGATTCCATCCGTCGGGCAGATGAGCGCCCGGCATGGTGGGTACTGACGCCTGGACCCGAGCTTCCACCACCAGATGAAGACATTGCCGGTAACGATGAGGATCCACCGTGACCACTAGTCAAAGGTTCTTCGTCAGCTGCACGGGGAGTGAGGGGCTGCAGAGGGTCGACGGAGAAGAGTTCTTCACTTCCGTGGACGGCGTCAGCATTAGACGTGACAAGAGGGAAAGGGATCGTGGGTCGAGCCACTCCTAGTCGGACAGGAACGATGAGGGCATCGGCGGCTTCACAAAGTTCTTCAATGGCCAAGTTGATCAAGGCTTGAAATACACGTTTGCATTTCATGAGTGGCTGGGATGCCAGGCTGGCACTGCTGCTACTGGGTACAGCACCTTTTTTCTTCCCTGACTGTGGTGCAATTTCCACGCTAAACACTACAAAGACGCGAACGACGGAGCGGACGAAACGTCGGGCTGCCAACCGAGCTTCTTGCTGTCGATTCCACCACGCTTTGTTCTCCATCTCGGTTATTAGGGTAGTGAGAAGGATGTCAAGCATCTCCATCGAGCATTTAACCATCATGCAGTGAGTGAACTTGTCCAGTAAAGTGGTACCACCCTGACTTTGAAGATACAGTTGATCTTCACTAAGAGTAGCTGAACCTGAGGCTTCCTCTTTGTGGCCTGAAAGCAGCATCGCTTTAACTGAAGACCAATCGCTTAAAAGGCGCTCGAGAGCCATTCGGGCAAATCTAGGGGGCTCGAGATCGTGTTCGGGCATGTCGGGTTCCATTTCAGCGGTTAACACTTTTCTCGATGCAATACCGCTTGCTCGTGCTCGGGCAGGCCGGTACTGACGTTGTTCCGCAGATTGACGACCGACGGTTTGAACCAGGAAGAGTAAAATGTTTTCTCCTTTGCCATTCGGAATGTTGACCAAATCCGTTTCGCTGATTAGGCGGCACAGCAGATCAAAACGAGGCTTTTGACTTCCTGAAAAAAAAACCCAGTGATAATGTGATGTTAAATTAAGTTATTAATAAAAAAAAAATACAACTAATGAAATGAAAATGACTTTTCTACTAGGTTCACTTATGTAAACAACGCAATAAAATCTATTTATAAGTCTACAAATCACACTAATCAAATTAGTAATTGAACAGATAGAGCAAACTTACCGGCAATGAGAGCTTTGCATTTGCATTTTTCCCAGCAGTCGCAATAGGCGGTAGGAGACGTGCGCTTCAACTTGCAGTCGTGCCCCTTGTGACAGACTCGTGCACATTCGGTACAGCAGCATAGTGATCCGGTCAATCCACACGTTCTGCACTCGAAGATGTCTTGATTGATGTGCTCGGCACCGGTCCAAGTAAAGCTACACGTGTCGTTGCTACAGAGCACGTGCAAAGGGGAGTCATCGGGAGTGCATCCAGGCTTGCCGAGAGGAAAGATAAAGGTTTGCAGCATCTTCTTTTGGCTTTCACCATCCGGTCCACCGTGAAGCCGAGCTAATTTGGTCGCCACATCAAGAAGGGTCAAAGCGGCAGCATAAGCTCGAACTGCAACGGCTTGCATAAAAGGAGTGTGTCCTTGAGCATCGCGCCCAGAAAGTAGTGATGATAAGTGAGGATGAAGAGCCGGACATTCGGTGATGGCTTTGAGAGCAGCAAGAGCGTTTGTTCTACGCTCAACAGGATCCGAAACTGCTGCAGTAGTCGTTACCTTGGAGGCTCCAGTGATTAAACCACTAGCGTTGCTAGCGCCAGCTCCCTCTTCATCACCATGAGAAGACGAGGATTCGGTTAAAGCCAAGGGTTCTGGTGGCCAGTTGAGTGTTGGTATTGAGATTCCTTCTTCTAAAGGCACAGGATTGCTCCCGCCACTACCGGAAACTGCACCTTCGATGTGTCCAACGGGTCCAGAGTCGACGGGAGGACGAGCTACGGCTGCTCGTCGCATCATTTCTCGAAGACTGACTGCGCGGGAGGAAGAAGCCGATGAACCCGGTAAGCCGACAGGGAGGGAATCCATAGGATCGGCAACAATACCAGGACCTCCACCGGTTGAAGACGTAACTGATGTTAAGCCATGTCGATCTTCCTGAACGTCAGCATCCTTGTTAGAAGTCGGGGTACACATTGAGATGCACGCGTGCATGATGTTCCGACCGCCGTCGCAGCGCTCGTTGACGATGTTTTGAATGCTGGTTAACTGGGAGGACTCGAGCCCACCGAGAATGTGACGTACACCTTCTATGTCACATGCAAGGAGTCGAGGCATGAGTAGATGATTCTCGGTCACCAGAACGAATAGAACGGCTTGGCTCTTTTGGCCCAGGCTAACACCCGTGAGCGAATGGGAGCCCATTCCGATGCAGCGCATGGGTGGCAGGTCTAGCCAGTTAGGATCTCTGATTGAATCAAGGCAGTCGCGCGAGAGCGGGTAGATGGTACCGTTGCCGTCTCGTAGTAGAGTAAGCGAGTCTCCATCGCCCGTATTGTGAAGGCCAATGTTCCGTCCGGGATTAGTACCCATGAAGGAAGCAGGATCCGTCGGTATGTTCGACTCGTACTCGGCTTTTCCAGTGCTCAAATTGTAAATAGAGTACTTCAGCTGGCTGGAGCTTATCCGATTGATTGTGTGAATACCCTGCCCATCAACAGCGAAGGCAAGAATCTGACCGGGATCGGCCAAAGTCACGCGGCGAGGAAGACGTTGAAAACAGTCGGGGATTCGAATTGACGAACCCGATTTCACCACCTATATAAAACGAAATTTAATTACACTAAGAACGAGACGAATGAATTAAAGATGTCAAGTACCTGTAGCTCATCCTTCCGAAGAAGACGACAATCTTGGAGCAAGGAGGCTGGGTCTTCATTGCCACTGCTGGCGGAATTCACCAAATCTTTGGCTTCTTTCCCACAATAGTCTTTGTTTGCAGGAAAACGAACAGCAGCATAAGCTCCGTCCACTTTGAGAACGCGACCGACAGGGACATTCTTTACGTCCTCGATGAAGATGACATCCTTGAGGACCCACTCTTCCTCGTCGCCTCGCTTATCTTCATCACTACGCGGAGCAGGCCTCTTGTGTTTCTTGGACGAGCCTCCAGCAACGCTACCTGTCTCGCTACATGTGCTGCTGGCCGGCGAAGGAGGGGGTGGCATGTCAGGCTTTTCGACTACAGCTTCTCTCGCATTGGCCGCTGACTTGCTGGCACTATCAGCAGCAGCGCTACTACTTCCACTGCTACTATTAGCCCCAGCGCCCGCGTTGGTGTTATTACCGCTAGCCCCAGAACTGCGCTTGCTATCACTTCCTCCTGGAGGTAACGGGGGAGCTAACCGGACGAGAGGTGGCGGGCCAGGAACAATGCGGAAGCGGCAAGTGTCGGTCCAGCTCCAAGCAGAGCCTTGAAGTTGTCCCACTTTTGGTACCCCATCTATGATGGAAAATCCAATAGCCCCAGCTTGGTACATTGGGCTACTTCTCATGCAAACCTTAATAAATTATAATAATAATAATAAAAGTTTGTTAGATATGAATTCCAAATAAAATCAGAAGAAAATAATTATACCTGAGCACCAGTAACGATATCCGATCCAACAGAGGTGGAGTGAGATTTCTTGGCTTTAGCACGATACTTGTCCCAGAGTTTGCGACGTTGTCCAGGAGGCAGAACTCCCCACCAGTAGATGGCTCCATTCTCAAGCCGCACAGCCGAATAAAGGGAGCATGTATCGAGAGATACAATCTTTTCACCATGGAATTCGGAAAAGTGCTGAGCTGTGTGTTCTAGACGCGTGATGCCAGGAACATGGGCCACGGTCTCGTCGAGCCAACTGGCCACTTTGCCGGATTCGGTTACAACCGTGCAGCGAATGACCGAGGCAGAAAGAAGGACGACTTTTTCGGTATAGATGCCCAAAGGAAGAGCTCTTGGATGATGGACGTGTGGGTAGTCAAGGTGACGGTAAGGCTCTGGATCACTCCACTTCCAAGATAGAATTTGGCCAGTCGTACTGAGGGCAATTAGTTCGGAGTACATTGCTGCGATGTGGGTGAAGCGTGGGCCGATCCCATTGCCTCCTTTATCCGGCCAAAACTCTAATTCATCCGAAAGTCCGAGAGGATTTTGCGCCTGGCCAGCTACTTCGCCTTTTTTCTTAATTCCTTCAGGATCTCGTTCGTACCAGGTATCACGTAGTGCAGTCTCGAGCCAACGTCGAGGCCCGAAATAATGCCGATCTCTCCAACGGAACATGCTCGACTCCCGGTCGGCTCCACCTGTCAAACAGTTTATCAATTTGGCTACCATTACATTTAAAAAATCGTGCCCAAATAGAATGCATGAAAGAGATTAAGCCGGCCGATAATGCAGATAGTGTGAGTATGAACAAAGCATCAAGCAAAAACTGGGATGTTAAAGAGGTCGTCAGTCCCAATAACCCAACGATGTACCCGAGCCACCTCAACACTTCCAGACTACCGGCCGTTGAAAAAGAATTCATTCTTACCACGTTCGGCGTTCCGATCACGTTCAGCACCTTCCATACTTCTGCCGCGGTTGTTTCCGGCGCTACCACCACTACCACTAGCTCCACTACCGCCTCCAGAGGGTCTGCTACGAATAGTTGAGTACCCGAACATGTCTTCAGAAAACATGGCATCAGCATCAATAATAACTGATGGCCCGCCGGCGTGATCAGCATGAAGTCCAGCTCCCGGGTCGAGCAATGAAATCAGATCTTCGGGCACGTAAGAGTCTTGAGAGTCGTCAACATCCTCGCTTTCGTCATCGTCACGTGATAGCAGATTATTGACGGCTTGATTGACATCCAAGTTGGTTCTCTGGAGTTCGCGAATGATTACGCTTCGGCTCTTGCCTTGGAGGACTACTTGAGCTTGGGATACTAGTTCTTCAGGGACAAAGACAGGTCTTGAGTTGGCCATGATGATGCCATGACCTGCTGCTGCTCCCGATGTCAGAAGACCTGCTCCTCGGCTGCTGCTACTGCTGCTGTTGCCAGCACCTCTGAGGCTAGATGCACGAAGCAGCCTCCCACGTTTGCAGGTCTGTCGATTGCTGTTGCTGCTGCTGCTACCTCCAGGTCCAGGCCCTGGAGTTTTGCCATCCTTTCCTCTGTTGTTAGCCTCACTTCTGCTCAGATCTAGACGGTCAGGTAATACACTGAATGCCAAGCGGCACACCCTACCATCTTCAAGGAGGAGGACAATGTGTGAGGGTCCAACAACACACTGTTGGATTGGGGAGCGCAAGTTGCTGGTGAAACCAGGATTTATGTGTCCAAATCTATTGGTTCTGTCAGCAAGATCTTTCAACCTGAAATTTCCAAACAATGAAAGATTAATAAGTAGGAGAGTTGACATAAACAAATAGGAAACGACCACATGAATTCTGATGAATCAAGAGAGATAGAAAAAAAAATGGTAGACCGCATCTCGTATAAGTGATGTCGTGTTACATTACCTATCGAAGATTACTTCTTCTGTTGTAGGGAGTGACTGAACTAGAAAATGTATGTTGGAAGTTCCAGACATTTTGATGAGTGAACTTTCTTTAAATACTTTCTTTCTTCCATGTAAATTAAGCTAACAAAAAGAATTTTCTTTCGCTTTCCGTCCACGGTCAACTACAACCGTCAGCATGGAGCCCGTCAGAAAATTGCTAAAGGGAATGTGGATTGTGGGTATCTATCCGTAGATGCACATGCAGCGTTGTCAGCTATCACAAATGTCTTGCGCCAAGTCGCCATGTTTTATGCGTGCGCGTTACGCTCTTACGCATAAATTTTCTTCTCTTTTTATGCTCTGTTAAATCGCAACACGGTGAGTCGGTTACGCCTACTATATAACATGATGAGCTCCCCGAAAAATTCTTCGGTATCTGTACTTATTTCTGACCATGATTAGTCTTATTGACTCTAGTTACATCATCTTTAAAAAATTTCTTCAAGCAAACAAGGAGTGCATACTGCACACAACATAAACCTATAAAACTATCCCGATTCAGTAGCTAAACGGGAAATGCATAACGTTCAGGGGAAAAAATAAACCAAAATCATTAAAAATCATTTAATCTTAAATTGATGAATATGGCTAGAGATGGCGACTAGAATTCACCATTTCCCGAGGAAATTTTATCGGATAGACAGATATGTCAAAAGCATAGCAATACCATCATAATAATATTCGCCAGTACACCCTATTTACAAATTTTATGAAATATTTCCTTTTTCCGGATTGGTAATATCCTTTCTTTATACATTAAATGTTGCAATTGTTTGCAACAAAAGAGTTTTAGAATTGCGTATTTTTTTAATTCCTCGATTCCATTTCCATGTATTAGAGCATACCCTCAACTCCTCTCGTTTCATCAGCTGACGAGCTCCAGAAACGAGTCCAGACTTGTTGTTGAATAGGCCTGCCATACAAATTCAGGGCCATCACGTCGTGAGTTACGAGTGGTGGTGTAACGACTTTACGAAATCAAATCAAAAGGAGCTGCTGGAAAGAGAACTTTTGAATTTTTCTCTCTCCAACACTTGTGTATTTAAATTCTACCTATATTTATTGTACAATATTTTGTCTAAAATGGCCACTAAATCCACTGTGATAGTCTGGGGAAAAAACAGCGAAGCTGTTACGACCGAAACGCCAGTTTCATTTGCCGATGTAATGTCAGAAGAGTTGGCCAAAGATTTGGAGTCCAAGTAAGCTGTTGATTTAGACTATGAGTCATAATTCCTTTTTTATTGTTTGTTTTTTTGTAGAGAAGTTGACGGGATGGCTGCTGCAAATGTTGACCTTGTCAGCCAACTCTTAAGTGAAGCCACACTGGCAGAGCCACTCACTGATACTATGAGTGATGAGATGTTGGCTCAAATGCTCCAACTTCAGTTTGATCAAGAGTATGACAGAGATTTAGGAAAAGTGGAGGCTAAATACAATGGCTCTTCCAAAGGTAAAATCATTACAAGTTTTAAAATTGGAGTCATTATATAAGTCTAATTAATTGGAATGTTTGATAACTCAAGTGGCTGTCTCTCTAATGAACTACCGGAAAATACCCAAAGGGAGTCTGCTTGATGAGGATTCAGATTCTTTTGATGATGATGAGTGGGACAAAGCTAACAAAAGCTGGGATAGTTTTGAAGTAAGTTTCTTTGAACTAATTCACCATATAACAGTTAAGTAACTGATAAATATTATATCTGTATTTGTCAGACTGCGGAAAAAGAGTCTCCCGCCATTCCCAGATCTGGTTATGCCAAAAAAGGCGGAGAAATTATTACCAAGCACGATTCGGCCATCACAAGTCGCAAGAATGCTTGCAAAGCCATGGAGCTTGGAGGGGTAGATATCGGTGATGGAGGAGGCATGGACATGAAACTGAGCAATCGCGTCTTTAATCATCTAAAAACCTTCTCCAATGCGGAGCAAAAGAGGGCTGCCCGTCTCAACGACAAGCATGAAAAGTCCACTTCCACCATGGCCATCGATCCTCGAAGTCGGCTCCTCCTCTTTCGCTTGATTGATAACAACATCGTAGACCGGATCAACGGCGTCATCAGCACTGGCAAAGAAGCCGTCATACTTCACGCGGAGGGAGGCAAGAATGAAGAAGTTATCGTCCCTTCCGAAGTGGCCATTAAAGTCTTCAAGACTACTCTCAACGAGTTCAAGACCAGAGACAAGTACATCGCTGAGGACTACCGTTTCAAGAACAGATTCTCTAAACAAAATCCGCGCAAGATCATTCACATGTGGGCCGAAAAGGAAATGCATAACCTCTCCCGTATGCGCGCAGCTGGCCTTCCGTGTCCCGACGTCGTCCTCTTAAAGAAGCACATCTTAGTTATGGCTTTCATCGGTAAGGATGGTCGCCCTGCCCCAAAACTTCGCGAAGCTGCCCTGTCCACCGCCCAGATCGACCTGGCCTACACTCAGTGCGTCTCTATGATGCAAAAATTGTACAACGACTGCCAGCTCGTTCACGCGGATCTCTCCGAGTACAACATCTTGTGGCATGAGGAGCAGTGCTGGTTCATTGATGTCAGCCAAGCAGTGGAGCCAACACATCCTCATGGACTCGAGTTCCTCTACCGAGATTGCACCAACATCTCCAATTTCTTTCGTCGGTTAGGCGCCAAAGAGGCTGTCACGCCCCCTGAGCTCTTCTCCTTAGTGAGCGGATTCAGCGTAGACGGTCTCGAAGCGGATGTCCTGGTTCAAATCCGCGATTTCGAGCGCGACCTGGAGACGCTTACAGTCCTCGACACGGATTCAAAACTGTACCCGTTTGATTATTGTTGGGACAAGTCGAAAGAAGCTGAGGAGCAGCCGCAACCGTGAAAATCAAATCCGATATTCAATGTTTTTGAAATTCTCGTGTGTCTGATTATTTGATTTGATACAACACTAAAAGTAAAATAAAAAAAAAGTTTTGGAAATCTTTTCCGTACATTTATATCCGTTTAAACATTTATAATATATATTTAGCTTTTTTTTAATCTGTTGTTGAGTGCACACATAGAAACAGGTGTGGGATGTTGAAGTGCTTTATCATTCTGGGATGATGGGAGAATATTAGTTAGTTTGTACAACATAAATAGTAGAGACAGCATCTTAATAGGGCTCCACCAAAACATAAATTTAACATTAAAACAACAGTCATAACATTTAATAGGAAATACACTTACAATCCAGTGAGGAATAGACCCGAAGGTCTTATTTGACAGCCTTAGCGTCACACATTAAACAATAAACAACTATTAGATCTTTGAGCGATGAGGACTAGACGAAAGCTACATCCTCTCCATCCAGTCGCTGGGTGCTAGAAGCAGTGGGCTCATCATTACTTGGTATGGGTATACGGGTACTTTCGCTTTCTACCGGAGTTTTTGAGGACGGGGATCGGCGCCAGGGCCAGAAATTTGGCCAGCGTGAAGAAGATGGCGACGATACTGAAGCATCACCAGATCTGTTTTTGAGGGTAACTGTGTTCCTCTTGACGAGCGACACCCTGGATTGTGGACTAGAAGGTGAAGCAATGACGACGGACGGATGGCGCTGATTTGTTGCCGCCCGGTTTGAATTCATTGAAGGAGAGTTAACTGTTGATCCATTTCCTGAATGAGATGTTAAAAAACTTAAAAATCATTGTAAAATAGAGCTGAGTAAAAGATTCGTTTACCAGCAGCCGGAAGAGCTAAATAGCTGTGATTTCGGCGAGTGGTGGCAGGAGCGGAAGGGATCCGCTGTAGACCAGAAGAGCGCCGCTGAGTAGACACCCTCCTTACAGACATAGAAGCGCGATCCCCACGGTTAACAAATGAAGCATGACGACTATATTGAGACCCATCCGCTCCTTCCGACTGAGTGAAGAAAGCCATTGAATGAACTGGGCTGGACGGACGGTAGAGACATCGACAAAAAGTCCACATAAAGGTTCTGCGGTACTTGTCGCTGAGAGCGCAATAAAGTAGAAAGTTACACGCCGCGTTCAGCGAAACGAGACAATTAAAAATGTTGCCCAAAGCCCTCAGAATGGCCTCCTCGTCAGGTTTCGGTTCGTGGAAGATCTTGTAGATGAGAGTGGCAGCCGTAGGGAGCTGACATACGAGGAACATGATGACGACTGCTATGAGGGTGGTAGTGATTTTAATCTCGTGAGTCGCCGCCCTCTCCTCCCGATCAGAGACCGTCTGGCGGGCAGTCATGACTCGACGCAATTTTTGGCTATCACGGACCGAATGAATGAGGAAGGAATTGAAGACTATCAGCAGCGCAAGCGGCAGAAGCACCTAGATTTATTAAAATTCCAACATCCTTGATTATTACACGGAACGTAAGAGCATTCCTTCGGTTTCTCATTACGAGAAGGAAATGAATGTTGCATAATTGTAAAACTAAAAGGTTAATGAGGTAGGCTAGGCATTCCCATCAGGAAGCCACGAATCCGTAAACAACTTTCTCATTAACGAGAGGCTAGAAAGCTCTGCTACGAAACATCAGCCTCGTAAAATATTCTTTGAATGTAGACTACGCTATCTAAATCAGTAAACTATTTGCATACATCTTGAGCGTTAGCCTAAAGACCAACTAATTACATAAAACTGAAGGTTATTATACCATATACGGAATCTTTCCTTATACAAGCTTATGGATTAAGAAATGTAGGTAAAAGAAAAAATAATAATTACAAAAGTAATGCTGGTGAACCAGTAATAAATCGTCTGGTAAGTTTCGTCATTTCCGAGATCACTCGGAGCAATCTCAACTTTGGTGATGTTGGTGGCAGGGTCTGTAAGTTCCACGACAGTCCATTCAAAGGGAGTCGTCATTGTAGCCGTGAAGCATATGACGTACACTGCACAGATAACTTTCCGGGCCCTTGACTCCGTGCAAATGATTCGCCCTCTAGGTTTTCCAAGAATCAAAATTGTTAGGCTTACTGTGAATGGAAGGCACCAATACGTGAAATATTACTTTATGGGGTGGGCGACGGCAATGTAGCGCTCCACTGTGAACGT
Source organism: Chydorus sphaericus (assembly GCA_030141595.1). Classification (NCBI taxonomy): domain Eukaryota; kingdom Metazoa; phylum Arthropoda; class Branchiopoda; order Diplostraca; family Chydoridae; genus Chydorus; species Chydorus sphaericus. The sequence goes on along the minus strand of CM057932.1, from coordinate 18,366,067 downwards.
CACCGTTAACCACACCGACGTGTTTGCTTTTGATTTATACATAAATCAAATAAATGGAAAGGTTGAAATTCAATTTAGTCAGCTCTTGAGAGTGAAGTTGTACAGATTATGAAAACGATCAAAGAAGAGATCGTGTGGGTGTCACTGAGCAATCTCTTTTTCACTTTAAAAGAGTGTCAAATGTTGCCTAGCAAAACCACATTTCCTGTAACTTTCTTTTTTGAAATGTCGACTTTGAACCCATCTTCTGTCAGTGCCATCCTTGAATAAAAGGAATTATTGAAGGAGAACTTCACTGATCTAGAAGAAGAAGGAAAGAGGATCTCGATCGAATCATGTCCCCCACATGATTCGTCCCAAAAAATGGCTCTTTTATGCATCCAAGTGACAATATCTATCATAGAAAAGAGTCTTACTTGTGGCATCTGTAAGCCAGAGACTGTAGGGCCAAGCGTGGGAATAGATCGTGCTCCAAATGGGATCTTCTTTCACATTCGGATAGTGACGGAGTGATAGCCAGAAAACGCATATCAGGTAGATGAGGTCTGCGACGGCGAGGGCTGTTAGGTATGCGTTCGTAGACGTTCTCATTCCCCGACGGGTGAGCACCACTAAATCGTTAGGAAAATGACATCTTTATCAGGTTTTAACAGCTCATTTTAAAAGAGTTACGAGCAATTAGATAAGGGAGTGAAATATGAAAGATTTATGAAAGGCCATTAACGTTGGAAATGTTTGTTGTTATTGTTTTCATTTCAGAAAAAAAAACTTACGGATGGTTGCGATGTTCCCAAAGACGCCAATAGTGCCAATAATGGGTAGGAGAACCTTGTAAGTATAACATAAGTTTTGATCATTATAGTGCCCAGTCTTGTTACATAGTTTTATTTATTTATGTATTCCTCAAGGAAAAATAAGAAGACAGTAAAAGGAACTATAGTCGGTAGCTCGTTTTTCGTTTAGAAAGCCTAATCTAATAATATCCCACCCGAGTCCTGTCAACTAGTAGCTCGACTAAAAAAAAAAAAAAAAATCTACTCTATTTCACGACTACATCTTACTCTCCAATACATGAAGTCTAAATTTCAAAAGATTTATTTAAAAGGAAAGCAAGTAGAATTTAAATTTGATTTGATCGACCTGAGAAGATGTGCGTGCAACTTAATCAGTTGGAAAAGGTTATGGACGCTGAAAGGGTACTGCATCTAATATCCGTGAGTGAGTGTCACAGTAGAAAAAAAGGTTACCCTCTGGATCCAAAAGCGTGATTCATCCCTGAATCGTACGAAAGCTGGATCTGCTTCATCGGGAAGGATGGATGATGTCAATTCACCATCACCGTTCATCGATCCGTTGGTGATGATACTGGATCCATTTCCGACGTCATTTAATAGTTCCAAAGGATCCGTCGTCCACCATGAAGAAGTTGTATTCACACTCATTCTCGTAGCAGCAGTACTCTAAGCACAAAAAAAGATCTCCGGACTCCTTTTCACTTGCTCCAGTCGACGAAGGAATGAAGTCGTACTGACTGTTGGCCCTCTTTTGTGCTCTCTGTCCAGCTTCCTCTTCAGATCCAGCAGCTGCTCATTTCATTTATCCTCGTCTCCTCGTACAGCCTGGAATAAAAAGAAAACATGCCATTACGTTAAAGATTATCATTCCAACGTCCTGTGATGTGCCACCCGAGGGCACATCAGGAGCTCCCTCGTGAGGCATTGAATAACCTTTACGTCGTTTTATTAGACGGACGCGCCGCGCTAACCGTTTTTATGTACTCTTCCGCTTCCCTCTTAAGATCCGGTTGAATAAGGACATCCGATCGGGAAAAAGGATGGGAAAGTAAATAACTTCATCAAAATATAGAAACGGAGCTTGACTGTTACCCTTTTCTTTCTCTCTTTAATATTAGACTTCTAAGAAACTGTAGAATTCGTCTGCTCAAATTTGGCAAGAATCGGAGATAGATCAATGGCAAGTTGAAAGAGTCCCTCGTATCGATCCTGACAGTTCTATAAAGGATTCTTCTAATAACAAATCTTCGGATTGAATGATTTCGTCGTTCTATGCGACTGCGTCACCGTGAATCCGGCTTTTAATTAAAGCAAGATCCACTCTCAACAATTATATTGTTTACTGGATAAGCCTTTGAAACTGAACTTTGTGGAGCAATCCCTTTTTTAGTATTATTATTTTTACGGGATAATAACTCTCGTTCCGCAAGACGATGGAGACGCAGACAATGGCGACAACAACTAGCCGCTGGAGAAATCAAGGGGATCAGGATGTTATGTTGTTAATGAGAAAACGAGTTCCGCTCCCATCAGTAGGATGTTCATTTCCCGTGAGGGATTGATGTTCTCTGTAAGCTGAAGCGAGGCTGCCAAAGAGCAGCAGAAACTCGAGATCGCACACATATATAGAATCGGCATGTATATATATATCTAGTGTATATGAAGAGCTTAATTCATGCCGTCTTATGACATCCGCTTAGGAGCGAGCGCGCCTGATATATTAAGGATATGAAGCTGTCAAACACGACTATAAGGGATTTCAAAATGGAGAAGCTTCTGCTGCTCCCCAGAGCTTCCGTTGATCTGTATGTGATGTAGACGAAAGAAGAAATAAGATCGGGACGCGTGAGAATTCACAGACGATGCACGTACGCGTATGTATAATGCAGTCATGTTTGCTTATGCTGACTCCATTTAAATCGGTAATATGGTTGAGCCGTCACAAGGGGTTTCTATCACAATATATCAAGCTATCGTCATCAGTTTGACCCGAAAAAGATTATGCTATGAAATTATTTACGGCATTTGACAACAGTGCCGCGTATCATCCTTATTATTTCATTGTTATTTAGGATATAAAAGCTCTAATTAGTATTAAGTAATGGATTTAGTGGAGGAAGACACGCAACAGGATCCTAACTAACGACAAGTGCGGACCATAATTAAGATACTAGGCCGTCATTATTCTTGTTCTCGTCGACAAGTTTATAGTGGATTAAGTGACACGCTTCTTTTCAATCTTGATCATTTCTCTCTACAGTGTCCCCATAAAACTCGATACTGACTGCCCTCTACTCTCTCCAAAAATGAATTTATGCACTCTCAACGGAGGCATGAAAAAAAAAGAAAAAGATATCTGGCGAACCGTATACTGAAGAAAACAGTTTCATGAAACGAGGAATAAAGTGAACATGAAGTGATGTTATATATCTTGCTTCACTGAAATTTTATGTGTCACGTAGCTGAAACAAAGTACATATAGAATATGTAAATAGCAACGAAAGACGAAAAAAAAAGGTTGGTTTTCGCATCAAAGTTGATTTCATAGTTAAATATTGATAAAAAACGCGACACTGTTTACGATATTCATGTAAAATGAGATTGCCACATATATGGAAACTGATTGTGAATACGAGAAAGATGTAAAACGTAATATTTACTGTATTCACAAAAAAATCGGATTGAGCTTTCCTTTTTGTTGTGCACAAATCCAAAGATCATTGAATTTTAACCAGTGACGTGGGTGAGATTCTTTATTATTACGAATGTGGTTAGATTTGTTTGATATTTATTCATGGGTTAGTTTATGGAAGGAGTAGCACCTCTGACGAGAGGGATTCAAAGAGAAGGCGTCCAGCGCACGATCGAAATCGTCACTATATATTCCACAAGGAAATTCGAAGTTATGTTGGTAAAAAAAGGAGAGAATTCGATTCCTTCATCTGCCTTTCAGTGGAAAACCAACAAAAGATCTTCTTTAAAAGGTTCACCAGCAGGAAGCGCGCTCGTCAACTTTTTTCTTTCTTTTTGTTACCTAACACATCCTTATTGCTATTGTTCGCGAACTTTTCTTTCGATGCCCTAGAACAGCTTTCGGTGTATCACCTATAATTGAGCTTTGTTAAATTTTAAAATATATATGTATATATATTCCACCAAATTTAGGTTAGAAACCTAGAAACGGAAAAAAGATAGCTCATGATTTTATATGACGAGTTCATATCAACGGAAGGGGGGGGGGGGCGAGCACCATTTTTTCGCGCTTTTTCATTTTCAGGATCGACGGACTCAATGTTCCGTGGCTAATTGAATTTAGTAAGAAATGATTACAGCATACTCGTCCTTGAGCCGGAAGGCAAACAAAATATGCTCCACTCACTCCAATAGATGCCCAATCGACCTTTCCACAAAAAAAAAGCTTCTGGCCTAATGTAAAACCATATAAGAACCAAATGTCGAGAAAATTTTGAAAGGCTTTGAAATTATCTAGACCCAGCTCAACTCCCTTATTACATGAAAACAGGTTAATTCATTACTGTGTTCATCACAACGTGATGAAGCAACATTGAGAGAAGAGCGTGTCGTTTAAAACCTCCCTTGTTGCTTGCCCTTGACAATATAACACAATCATCGTGCCTGTAAACCTTATTAACTTTTACAGAGAGATAAGAGTGATGGTAAGCGCACCTTATCCAGCTCTAATAATAAATCATCCCTGCACTGCACTGTAGTGCGTGGCACGAGCATGACCGACTAGCAGGGATCCGCCCTGGTTCAATGGGACGGATGATGTGACAGGATCGCTAAAGTTTCCAACCGAGTTCTCGTCTATTTACATTGTGCGTTGGGAAGTTAGGATGATCTAAAGTCTAAAACAATATCGATCCATTTACATTTCTACATGCACATGGTTTCGATGCGGATTGCATACATTATTCAAGTTTCTCGTCCAGCACAGAGAGAGACAAAATAACGATGGAAGAAGCAAACGGATCGTCACGATGGATCAATGTTTCTCTTGAATATGTGATCTAGCTCCAGAAATAAGGCGAGCAACAGAGAATAAAAGCACATTTTTCTTTATCGATCACCCTATGTAAGTGCACTTGAATACCCTCTTCTAAAAGGCCTATATGTAAAGGACATTGCCGGCACCTAAAGGGTTCCCATATTTTTGCATTTGAATCGCATCTCTCCATCACGCACTAAAAATGGGAGAAAAAATCTTGAAAGATGCTTCAATTTCTCATGTTTCCTGGCGCTGTGCAGTCGTTTATTTTGTAACAAAATTGCATTTCTAATAAAAGGGGGAAAAATAAATAATACATTTATTCCCTTTTGCACCGCCCACAATCATGACAGTCACAGACTGCCGTCAGTTTCCTTGGAGCCAATCCAATCTCTGAGGTAAAAAAGATTCTCTTGTAGGGACTGTGATCAGAACGAAGACATTTACCTGACATTTATATCGAATCGATTATTTCTGTTCCCGACTTATATAAATCATGCGGGATATATGGAAAAAAGACATCTGGGAGAGACGTATAAAAAGTGCATGTCAAGTCACGTTTCGCCTCATCCCGCACTGTTGCGTGAGTGACATCAGCGAAGGCGCCGCTCAGGCACGGTTGAATCAACAAGGTTCGTTAACTTTCCAACACTCGTAAAAAAAGAGGGTGTTCAGTGATGAGATGCATATATACAACCATATTTTTCTTTCCCATAATGATCTAGAATGATATCTCGCGCTCTTTTTTAAGAAAAATCAATCAATTACTGTAGTAGATCATCTGCCAGAGGGCGTAGATAGCAAGGTTCGCCCCTCAGCAGATTTATGAGATGTAAAAAAAAACAGAAACGTATACAAAAAGTGGATCCCGTTTTATGAGCATTTGATGGACTTATCATCGTATAAGAGCGTAATAACATTTTCTCGGAAAAGCAGAGTAATCACGCGGCAGCATCTTCATTGTGTTTTTATATTGAATAGAAATAATAATCTATTGATGACGAAGCTTGAAGACGCGCAAGAGAAAAGAAAACCAGATAACTTGTATAGAAACTAATTTATGTCTTCTCTGCACGACTGTTGAGGGACTATAATAGAGTGACATTTCCTCTCTACTGGCTTGTCGCTACAGGAGAATAAAATAAACTTTTTTTTCCTCTGTTTCAAGTTTGTAACAGAGCCAAGTCAGATTTGGAAAAGTTCTACTCGTAAAAAAACTCAACGGGGGTGAAAAAAGTACAATTGTGCTAAACAAGTTATGACGATGTTACCTTTTTTTTAAGTTGAATTGCGATTTCAAAGGGAAGTTAAGGCAGAATGTATTAAAGTCGACAAATAGACGTGTAACCAGATTCACCTCCGCGCGTTCACATTAATATGTCAACAGGAGGAATCCCCTGGTGTGCTTCCTTCCGAGCAATCCCGCACTGCGTACATCGATTCCCTTTCAACTGATGTCGGAGAAATATATACTGCTTCACTTGAGCGAAGTGCGATCACGCGGGATCCGAACATACAACCTTCACTCTGTGCGATTCATCTTCTTTCTCCTATTTTCGGAAGTGAGAACTATAAGCGAACCAGAAAACCTTTTCAGCGAACCATTTACCGATGATGCTCTCACAGCTGCCAAACTTTACACTACCGATCCTTTTTTTTCTTCTTCTTGGCATCATTTATGTATTTAAGACTTCTCACTCTTAATAAGGTTGCTCCGTACATTTCAAAGTTTCTATTTCCGTCCCTGATCCCGATTTCTTGTTAAATTTGTGTATATCTCTAAGATCAGACAGGATTATACAGATCGAATATATAACAGCATATGCTATTAAGAACTGTCGAGTTGCTGACAGTGCCCAAAATGCTTTTAAGAGCGCTCGGCAATTTCCAGTGAAAAAGCTCAACCAGATAAATAATCCTTGAACCTCGCATCGGATTTCAAATGCAAGTACCGCCAAAGTGGTTTTAATGTTGACACTTTCGCAAAGCTTTAAATAAAGAACTGCTCGTTTACACCACAGCAGTGATATATTAAGAAATGTAAAAAGAGAAAAAGTAGACAATCCAACTTTTCACTTACTTCAAATTCATCGGAGCGAGAGGTAAAATGTAAAGTTTATCTAAGATTCGTCAAGTTTACTGCACGGAGAGAAGTTCCCTCTGCATAACTTGTCATCATAAGCCCCTCTTATAATTGGTCGTAAACTTTCAGGCAAGCCTTTTGTGTTTTAGACTATAGTTAGTCATCTGTAATATAACAACAAGGCCTCTATGAAATAAGGATCAAGTCCCCCTTTATACGTCATAGATTTGTAATATACGGCATTCATAACAATACAGAAAGGATCTTAGTATTGTGCAAGGTAGGTATCTCAATTCCTCCAGCCCCCTTCCGTTTTTTATGAAAGACTAGCTCTTCCAATAAGCTGGAATCGATTTCCGATTGTGCTATGACACATGACTTGGTCCAGGATACAGAAAAAAAAAATCCAACCCTTGGACAAGTCCGGCAGTATACATAGGTAGATATAATAATAATGTTGAAAATCAGTTTTTTCCAATAGATTGATCCAGACTTGTTTTTCCATCCGATGGATCATGAATAAGCTATGATGGAGAAAGCAATCTATCTCTTGTTTGAGCACAATGTACTTTGGCTGCCTGGAGGTTTACGTTTGTAATAATGATGACTGTCGCCGAGAGCTGTGAAGAGCACAGAAGAGAACGGCAGAATAATGACATATCTCGCCACCCATTGACATAAAAAAGTCTCTTACTATTTTATCTCTTTTTGAAAATGTTGAATTATGATAGATTAAAATAGATTTGATACAAAGCGTTATTTTTACAGTGCCAAGCAACTTCCGGTTGTAAAATCTCACTGGATTCGAAGCTCATGCATGGTTAATTTTGTTCAAAGTCTTAAATGTTGCAATGATCGTTTGGGGAAAAATAAAAGATATCAAGTTTTTTAAGCTCTTGTCATAGAAACGCTAGTCAGTCGTAAAAAAAGTATCACGTCAAGAGTACAAAATAAAATAAAAAAAAGTTTTAGCTCATTATTTTCACTTTTCTAAACTTTAAAAAAAATGGAGATAACAATATTGAAAGGCGACGAACCTACAAATTGCCGAGCTAGAGGAAGCGGCGAGATAGGCAACACTTTAGAATTTTGATTGAACGGATGAAAGCGCCTCTCTTATTGCTTCCGTCATCATTTTTCTTTTTCAGGTATCATTATTGAGCGATCGATTCTAAAAATAAAATATATACCTGGGACAATAACATGTCATTGCGGTATATTAGATGACTCAAGTTTCATACATGACAGAAAATAAAAACTCTGAAAGAATATTCACTATCCTTTCCTGTATAAATATTATTTCGCACGCTTCATTTTTCTTGCTCGGTAGCTTTTACATCAAAACCTGCAGCCTACCAGTTTCCCTATTTATACCCGTCTTTCCCATGTTTCCACCAACTGCACTACTGTATACACATTCACGCACGACGACGTCTTCTTTTTTTATATTGTACCCCTCGTAATAGTTCTACTTTATGGGTAATTCCTTTTTAAAGATCAGAGAGATATAGCCAGTGCTTTGAATGGGCCATTCCTTTTCTGCGGGACCCATCGGTCTCAAATAAAGATCGCCAGTTGATGTCATCAACCTCGGTCAGCAAATCATCAAAGCTTTTTCATCCGGCACGACCTCTGTCGAATTTATGATCAATGAAGATGGATCCGTTGCTAGAATTCTGATCTAATGGACGTGGAAATACCAACATGACGTATTAAAGTCATCCTTTGTCGGTATTTCTTCTAGCGTGACGGGATAGTCAAACGATGGAATAAGAATCAGAGCACCAGCATAGGATAATCTATTTCTGGAGGTAGAGCAGTTGTCCGCTATCATTGGGAAGCAGCCAGTACGGTCTAACGGGATATCCGTGGTGACAAACGGAATCGTCTTTCGATTAGGACCGCCTCGAAAAAGTTGGAACACGCCGAAGGTGACTTCTGCAAAAGCAATCATTTTCCCATTTCCAAGATTTCGATTGAGAGAACCACCGATTACAGCGGCGCAATATGGGGGAAAATGAGCCGCACATATCTGCCGCTGTGTTTGGAGCTCTATAAATAGTTAATTTTGATGTAAAAGTTTTTCCTCTGTTAATGGACGTTAGGATTAGAGGTGACAAATCAATAATTCCTCACCCATAGGTTGAGAGAAAGATATAAGTTTTACAGGAAAAGAGGAATTGTGTGCGTACAACTTTGTGCTCCCAAAGGGGCGGAAAAGATCGTGAGTGTATCCATCATGTTCCTGTGCAACAAAGGGAACGAAACCTTATTCAAGTGCTCTTTTGTGTACTTTGTTCAGCCTAAGGTGCTGACCCTTGATATTATTCAAGACGCCGTATGATTTCTTTATAAACCTGTTTGATCGACAAAGGCGCCCTTTTACATCAAGTTTAGGTTGATTTTTCCCCCTTTTGGTTTCACACCTGAATTCCCATTTTTTTTTAAATTAAATTAATTCAAAATTTAGATAAATATTCGTTGTCAAACTAGTTTGTATATATTAGCTTAAAAAAGAATATCATCAATTCAAGGACAAATGTAGCAGAGCTGAATACAGATATTCACTATAGCTAGTTAATAATACAAACACGACCAGAATCTTAAAAGTGGTTACAGAGCAACAAGAATGTGGGACACAAGGAGACCATCTTTTTCTGTAACAGGCAAAGTCCCTTACATACTGTTACTATTTTTTAAAAGTTAAATAAACAACTCGTTAGTATAACTTTCTACCTCGTCAATCTTGTCATCGTCATCATCACAAAACGCTTAGCTGAAGCCGACCGTGAGTGATTGTAAACAAAGAGAGTACACCACTTGGTAATAACCTCATATTTCGTGCGACAGTTTAATGTTGTAATGAATATAGAGTATAATAACTTACGTTTATACGAATGCGAGAGAGATTGTATGTCTAGAAGCATGGGGAGCGCACGCAGCGAAAAACACGACTGTTCGTGCTGACGTCCTAGTTTGGTCTGAAACTCTGCGTCTGAGGAAAGCTGGAGCGCGCCGCAACTGGACTGAAACAGTCACCTCAACAATCTCACTGCGCGCTCTCTTTTATACCCTTCTCATCTTACTATATTTTTATTCAACAGTGAAAAATAGTAGCGTTTATAGCAAGTTCACGCAAGCGTAGCTCACAACACATTTGATGATGAAAGTAATCAAACAATATACTGTGTGATGTTAGTATGATTTACATAATAGGATGTTGGGCTTGGATTCTCAAAGAGCAATAGGTATCGAGTGACATTATCTGACAACCCTTGGGAAAACACATTTGCGGGATCACGGGACGTGATCACCCTCACACTAGATGTGAAGCACAAACACAACTAGAAAAGAATGCTGCTCTGTTCCACTGCGGGATTTGAAACCTGATCTGACGTTGCTGCTGTCCGGTCAGTTAATTTGGTTATGTGGTATACTTTCTTATCTTGCGAGAGAGAGTTAAATTCGCTTTGCCTGTTCGCCCTTGAAGCAAGTTGATCGGACTGGAAAGAAAGAGATCAGTTTTCTTCAAACACTAGATCTGGTCGGACAGAGTCTAGATTTATGAAATTATTTTTTGAGAGACGTGATTTGATTTTCACAAATATAACGTAATAATGTAAAAATCTTTAGTGAACATGGGAAGTTCCCTATGTAGACCTAGCTTTAAATTCGTATCCAGTCACCCATCAACAACAAGTAGTGGATAACAGGTGCTTCGTAACTTGACGCCTATAGTAGGGAGTTCATGAGACAATAAGGTATGCGTGAGTGCGATAACTTTTATTTTCTCTCTCTTTGATTCCACTTTTTTTTCAATAAACAATTATGGATATAACAAGCACTACAAATCTGAGCAAGTCATACAGAAGTTTGTATTATCAATGGAATCGAGTTATTTACTTCAAAGTCCTTATATTTTACCGGTGAACCGAATTTTTTTTTACAAATTATATGTGACATAATGATGTCATCATACCTGCTTCTACTTGACGAGGTAGACATCATTACCAACTTTATTAATTAACTTACGACGTGGGACGATTAGCACACGAAATGCGCGTTAGTAATAAAGTTATGAATATAATTAATACTTCCGTTACTTGTACTAGAACTAGTTACAACGCTGTAACGACTTCTAAACTATCTAATTGAAGGGTTAACGTCTTGGCAATATTGGTTGTTTGCAAATGATTCAACAACATTTCGGAGAATTTCGGTATTTGTAAATGCCTTTGAAAACTGGTTTTAATGACCATCCCGCCAGCATATTGATATTGATCTATTCATTTGCTTTCAACTGACTATCTCCTCTTTAATTACATTTTAAAATTTGCCAGCTTCCCATATAGTGATAGGACTCGCTGTCAGTCAGGACTCGCTGCTCCCATGAAATACGATATTACATGCTAATGAGTTATATACCAAGCTATGTATCACAAAAGCTGGTTCGAACAGGAACAATTGAACAGACAGTATTAATTAGCAATCGCGAGACTTCATGGCGTGCGAGTGAAGTCAATCTATTGGCACCCCTACGTAAGGATTCCTACACAATTGATTTTGAAGCAGCTTAATTGTATATTCGCGCGTGGTATGTACGTTTTATTGGCAAGTGCACTACTAAAAATAGCGCTTTGAAAATAGCATTTAAAAGTAATATTTCTTTATCAAAAGAAGCCCCTTGTAACTTAAAGACTTAACATGTTTGGTTATACTGGTATGTTTTAGGCTGCAATATAGATGTATAATAAAGGGCAAAGTAGAGGACCGGATACTGTAATAGGGAAAAGTTTGAAGAGAGCCTCTTGTGACGTACTCCATCAGCAAACATAAAGTTACCGATATACGATGGATACATGGAGTAATAGGCTAATAGGAATCGGATCCATGGCTGGATCCAAACACAAAAACAAAAGTTTTCTCCAGTTACAACTGGAAAGGTACTTTGGCTTACTTGAGATGTGATCCTTGATGCAATATAGGTGAAATAACAATACATCTTTTTACAATTCACTGTATTATCTTTTTTTGAAGATGTGTGTGGGAAGATAATCCTCTTGTGTACCAAGTAGTCATATCAAGAGATTTGTTTTTCCTTGAAGTTCAAACAAATAAACGTGAAATGTGGGTAATCTTTTTGTAAAGATTACATAACGGATGCAATTTTGTTACTCCTATTAGAACTCGAGTGCGACTGTTGCTACACAAACTTCTTTCATTGGTCTCTTGTGTGTGATTCTGAACCACAATTTTTATTTCATCGCATGTTATTTGATCACGTATATGGTTATGACTCGTCATGTGACCTTTTTAATTGAGCAGCGTGACAAAATAATAAACACAATTTTTACTCAAAATTTCATTTGAAATGCGCTTCTAACGTCGATACTGGTAATATCTCGCTAAGGAATTATAACGAACGCGGGGTTTTATCAAATTGCCGGTGCTAATGCTATTTCGTAAGCCTCTACACGGCAAACTTAATCATGCTGAACGAATGGCTGATAAAAAGAGGATGGTAATCATCTTGGTTGGGTTTTAACAGAAAGCAAAGGATTATAAGTGCTCAATTTCCATCGTTACAAGACAAATCCTCTTATTTGGAAATATACGGTTTATTTGCCAATATGAGACGAATGTTATGAAAGCAGACCTATTAGAAAGCCTAATAAGTTTGTAATCCTAATTAACAAGACATAATGATTAAGCCGAGTAAATTCTATATGAACGAACAAAAAGTATATCTTTTATCATTTCCTATTTACAATAGGTTTATAATGCAGGAGTAGTCCTGTTACCAATTCAGAATTGTATTTTGATCAAAAACTATTTGAGAATTGTATTTTGATCAAAAACTATTATGAGATTAATTACAGATATTCATTGAAAAATTTGATAGTAATAGTTTTCTGAACTTTAAGTGTATCCAAGAAAAAAAAATCAATTCTTTCCAGTGGAACCAAAACCTCCTTCACCTCTTTCAGTATCATCCAGAGTCTGAAATAATAGCAAACACAATTTGGAGGTTAATGTAACAGATACACTTTGTAAGGTATACAAAATTGTTTACTTACTTCAACTTCAACAAGCTCTGGGTAGAGGATTCGTTCACAGATGAGTTGAGCTACTCTATCACCCTTGGCAATCTTAAACTCAACTTGACTGTGGTTAAACAGGACAACTCCAACATTGCCCCGATAATCCTTGTCTACCACTCCAGCTAAAAATTAAAGTTTTTTTTTATATAATGTCAGTTTATGAGTATGTAAGTAGCATATTTCTATACCTCCAACATCAATGTGGTGATTGGCTGCAAGACCTGAGCGAGGAGCAACCCTACCATAGCAACCCTCAGGAATTTCAACCTGAATGTCAGTTTTAGCCACAACTTTACCTTGGGGTGGGACTAGGTAATCATATGCACTGTTCATAGCAAGAAAACAGTCTTGAATTTAGGAATCCAATTGGAATGAGGAAAAAAATATGCAGCATACCTGTACAAATCAAAACCAGCGGCATGTTTAGAGCCTTTGGTCGGGACCATGGCATTTTGGGTGAGTTTAGCGAAACGAAGGACGACACCCTTCGACATGCTTTCGGAGATGATGTGTGGCATTTGTTATACCTTCAAAAAGTGACAGAAGAGAAAAAGAGATCAACTCTAGCAAACAGTCGGGTGATGACTAATGGCTAAGAAGTGAGGATTTTAGGTTCGAGCTAAAGGAAGTTTTGAATCAACAAATCGCAACAAATTACACAAGAACAGACTTACAGAAGTACTAGAGAGGACAAAGATGGAGAAGAACGATTGGACAACAAATTTCCCGCGAAAATGACCAAGAGGGGTGTCACTAAAACGTGGACGTGGACGTGGACGGTGGACTCCCTATTCTGTGGACTTAAGAGAGTGGAACCACGAAAGCTCCGCCCATGACTCCACCCACTAGTTCCACGGAATAGTAGCGTAGAGATTTTGCCCTTTGGCCACCCTATTCCGTGGACCCTAAAAATGTGGACTTTATCTAGTGGACGTTATATATTTTTTTAAAATGAAGTGACGTGCTGTTAATAAATTATTACTCCATTATTTTTAATATCGGACCCAAAGTCTTGGAAAACCCATCATACTCAGAATGGGGTTGGAGCAGATACCGATGGCAATTAAGCCGGCGATGGACCCCCACGAGACAAGTACCGAGTGATAGACAACCCATCATGATTGGGATGGGTTTGAGGCCGGTGGCAAAGCTGGCAACCGGTGAGCGCTTTATTTCGGTGACGCTAAACTTGTGGTAAGAGTCATGCGGGTTAACATGAGCATTTGAATTGGATTAGCAGCGATAGATTTTCTCGTGACTGGTGGACGTTACTAAAAAATTACCAAGTACGGTACTTAGGCACTGGGCGAGGGTCATGCGGGTTTAATTGGTGAACGAGCCGGAGCTCTGTGTCCGTCACAGGTGACTTTTTATTATAAGTTTGCAAGGTCAGTACGAGTTAGCGGGATTGAGATTGCGAAAGCCTCGGCGAAAGCTGAATGTATCGTACTAAAGGTGTACTAGCATTTTAAAAAACTGCAATTGGGTCCACAGAATGACGTAACAGGGTGCTAACGGAAACAATGTGGTCCATGGGTTCACATATTTCAAATGAATGCAGTATTTCAAACGTCTATATGCACCACAGTTCCACATTTTCAGAGTCCACAGAATAGGGTGTTAAAGGGCTAAGTCCACGGGTTTCGATGGGCGGAGTCATGGGCGGAGTTTCCGCGGTTCCACTCTCTTAAGTCCACAGAATAGGGAGTCCACCGTCCACGTCCACGTCCACGTTTTAGTGACACCCGACCAAGAGCGATTCACATTATTGATCATATGTTCGCTTATAAACTTCCATCTAGCGGTCAAAATTCGAACTACATGATCACGAAACTGTCAGATTCGGGAACCGTACCGCAGCATGGGTCACGATAACAACTCGTTCATTCACATTATCGTTTTTGTGCTTGTACGCACGCTGTAACTTCCGTGAATGAAAAGTCCTCCCGATCCATGCCTTTGATTATTTTAACAGGTTATCCCGCGAGCGGGAAATCTACTCGTGCCCAGCAGCTCGCTGACTATTTTACACAATTTACGGATCACAAAGTGACGATATTGAGCGAAAATGATATTGGCCGAAGCCGAAACGAAGTTCATCAAGGTTAGTTGTCTTACATTTCACTATGGCAGTTTCCATAGTATGCATAATGTTTCACCAATCTAGACAGGTTCATAATCCTTTTTCATGTTCCTTCTCTTTATAGATCCCAACAAGGAAAAAGAATTAAGGAGCACTTTGAAGTCTGAGTTGCAAAGGCTTGTTAGTCAAGACAGCCTGTTAATATTTGATGGAGGGAATTACATCAAAGGTATCAAATCTCATTTCCTTTATTCAATTACATCGCTGAACTCTTTATTAAATTTCAGGGTATCGCTATGAGCTGTACTGTATATCTAAATCTAACAAAACTACTCAGTGCACTATGCACTGTGACACTAATGTGGAGAAAGCCTGGGACCAGAACTTGGACAGGTGTGAAAATAGTAGATACTCCAGGGAGATATTTGATGCCTTGGTAATGAGATATGAAGCACCAGATGGAAGAAATCGTTGGGATTCTCCCCTGTTCACCATTCAATTAGAAGATGAGTTACCTTTCAAGGATATTGCTGACTCCCTGTTTCAGCGAAAAGCTCCTCCTCCCAACCAGTCAACACAATCTGTAATTACTAAAACAATTGTGGTTTATTCATAGCTTATTCTTTATCACTTCACTATTTCTTACGTTGCAGTTACCATTGACTTCGACGAACTTCTTGTACGAGCTGGATTGCGTGACGCAAGAAATTGTTAATGTAATCATTAAAAAAAATTATTTGTTGTTAATTAAAAAATGAAATATTACGATTTATTTCAGAGAGTCATTGAAGCACAAAAGACGGGCGTGATCGGCGAAGAAGTTTCTATCCCGAACTCGAATGAAAAAATTCAACTAAAACGGCGCTATCAGTTGTCCGAGCTAGCCCGTATCCGGAGACAGTTCATCAGTTTTGCTAAAACGCATCCAGTTGAGGATATTCCTCGCTTAGCGGCCATGTTTTCACAGTACCTAACGTCCAATCTTCTTTAATTATCAAGTTATCTAGAAATTATAATAATTCAAATCGTTTAATGAGCCGATGATGTGCTCGTTCAATAAAAATGAGGGTACACTGAAGATTAACAGTTGTGTTATGTGTGACCTTGTATTTATTTCAATTTTTTTTTCAATTTACTTAGCAATATGAACACAAATAGGGAGAAGTTGTGAATGGTTTGTTAAAATAATAGAACCGGGCCTCAAACAAGCAGTTGATGAACAGCCAGCAGGTACTTGACACCTAAAAATATTGGTCGCTATCGGGAAAAAAAAATAATTGGTGAAAAATAATTAGTGTTCAAACGCTCGCAAAATGGGAACAAAATAAAAACAAGGAGAACTCAAAAATATTTAAAAGACCCCCCAAAAAATGCATGACCTCTTTTGAGGATGACAAAGACAGTCCCACAAAAGGGCACATCAGTTCCATTAATAAAAAACGAACAGAATATATCGCGGGGTGAATGTTATATAAACTGGTGAAATGAATATAAACGACAAAAACAATTGCACGTATGTAGAGTATTCTCATCTGGAAACGAGATTAATCCGGTGGCAAGTAAGAGAAGAGCCTATATTTGTCGCGAATATATGGCCGGACATCTTGGTTCTGTAATTTAAAAAAATTATTACAATAGAATAGCGAATGTCATTAATTTAAATTTAATTACCATGTCAACCAAGTTTTCCAAAAATGGGAGCAGTTTAAGCAATTCTTGATCAGACTGGTCAACAAACCAACTTTCAATGGGTATACCATTTTCCAACTAAAAAAGTTACTTACATTAATTGTGGCATTATTTTAAAAAAAAATATTTACCTGATAACCAAAAGCCTGAGGTGAATTGTCGATGATGATAGTTCGGGATAAATCCCGACCGAGGATGGTCAAATCTTTGATATAATTACCATTGACGCAGACGCAATGCTCTCGAAACAACCGGTATCTAAATTATATTTGTTTTGTTTACTGAAATAACATAAATATTATGATATTTAAACATACTTGATCCAGCGACGTTGGGGATCGAGCAAGTTAAGCAACTTGTCGGCATAAACCTTCTTGGAGGCAGTAAATAGGATGACTTCAAAAAGCTGCGAGACACGCTCAAGGAACTCGCGGAAATGTGGCCGTGTCCGAACAAAAACCTGGTAAGTTGTGTCCTGGAAGAAGACGGCAAAGTTGAACGCTGCATCCTCCAATTCCTCTAGACTACAGTGGACCAGTGTCTCGTCCTAATAGAAATGCAGCAAAGTTAAAGTAGATTTCATCATAATAGAAAAAAACAAACAGAATTATACCAAGTCGAGGACGAGAGAAAAGGCGGGACTACTCCGCGTCTTTAAGGGAAGAGCCGGGCATTGCCTCTGCATGGCCGGCGTCAACGGAGGCAAGTGCTTGATGAAATAGAAAGGGTCGAACGTATCAGCTTCAAGTTCTTCTCGCCTGATGTAAGATACTTGGCTACTGCTGACAGTCACTGGAGCTTGCAGCTGCTGATGGGCTTGTGTAATGAATACTTCTTTGGTGGTCATGACTTCTTCACAAAGGAGGAATGAGTCTGCCTCTCCTTCCTCACCTCCATCACCGGTTCCATCATACAACTCTATGTCCTGAGAGTAGCACATAAGATCTGCTGATGCAATAGACCCAGCACCATTTGGTTGGCAAGCAAGTGACATTTCTGGGCTGTTTTCCTTCTCGTCCTGACCATCATCCAAGTTCGGGTCTAGCTTACTGCTGGATATAGCTGACTTGGGTAGGCTGGATGCTTTACAAATGCTGCTTCTTTCCAAGCTCTTTGATTCAATGAGGATCCGAGTGGTTGCTTGTGATGTGATTCCACCCTCTTCATCAAACTCGTACTGGGAATTTTCATATTCCTGGCTACTGCTGAGAGTCCTGCTGCAGCTGGAAGGTGAGGATACTGGCTTGCTGCTCCCTTTTTTGGTACGTTTTCTTCCAGAACGGTGAACGGTACCATTAGTAGATTTTGTTGAAGGAGGGCTTGTTGAAGATGCCTTAGCAGCGACGGCAGCAATACGTCCGGATCCACTAGCTTTAGTACGAGTCACTCTGGTTTTAATTGAGGCCGGCACAAGTTTCTTTCTCAAACTGCGAGTCATCATTTTAGCACATGTGATGGTTAGTAAAATATTCTACCCTTTTAGAAGCATCTGCTGAGAAATCCGAACCTAGCCCGTTCGGGATCCTTGATCTATTTCGTAAACGGCTATAAGGAAGGCTTGGCCAGCAAAGCAGCTCTCAAGTCGCAACACAACAAACACTCGACGACGGCGCCCTCTTTCTCGGTTTTCTTCCCTCTAACGGTAGTAAGGACCGCTACCTTCCCAATCGATTGCTCAATCTGAAGCCTTTTCTGACTACCGTACTAAACAAATATCGTAAACTAAGCGCGGGAAAAGCGAAAAACATTGAGCAAGGTTGCAATTAATGGTGACATTTTTTTCACTATTTCATTTCAATGGAATTCTGTATTACAAATTTTTAACTTTTTTTTTGTAAGCAATCACTACACATTTTTAAATCAATTTTATACTCGGCTCGGAGAATATTTTTTGTTTTGTTTTGTTAAGGAAAATATTTATTTTAGAGGAAGGTATCCAATAACATAACCCGCAGCATTTCGACAAGAAGGTGGGAGCTTCTCCGAACTCGAGCGCAATATATCAAAAGCAGCATCCAACATTTCTCGACTAATCAGGTACTCACTGACATCAGTCAACTTGTTCCCACACGGAATATTTGATTGGTTGACATTCTGCTTGTAAAGGACACGAACAAGTGGACTAAGTTGCAGTTGAACGACAGTATCGGTTGATCTGCCTTCAAGAGTCAAACTGTTGTCACCGACAAACCACAGATGGAGAATTGAGTTAGTGGCGGGATCGTGGAAATTCAATTTCCGACCAAAGAAGGATTTTTCTTCCTCCAGTGCATCGTACAGTGTGAAGAAGAAGGCTTCCAAAGGTGAATAAACAGGCATCGATTTCCATGGGTCCCCTTTACGGCTAGCTATTTGCCACTGGACCGAGTGGCACCATAGAGGTACCCGACCTTCTCCAGCAAGAGCAATTGGTAGTTGACATTTGGAACAGCTCCATCCTCTTTTCTTATCCAAATCTATGCTTCCTTCCACGAATGAAGTGGTAGTTAACGAATGGTAACTGCTACCGTAGAGGCAATCGAGGCGCTTTAGAGGAATTTCAGGGTGAGCCGATTCCCCTTCATGAAGGTGGCAATACCAGTCTGAAGCTGCTTCGCTCCACGAACTTCTAGGTAGAGGTAGAATACGCTCAAACTTGGCTTCGGAAACGAGAGTAGTTCCACATCCGATGCACTGGATTTGACATATTTCATTAGGAGCTGGGAGATGCATTTTAGCCGGACTTTTAAAATCGCTGGTTAGGGAAGAAAAATCAATCACTTCAGTGGTGTCAGATCCACTCGTTTTCTTCCCGATGGGACCCCCACAAGGAATTCGGAGGTGAAGGTATTCTCCACCATAGACAGTAGATTGAATAATACAGTTCCCTAGAAGTTGTAGAGTCGAAGAAGGAAATGTTAAAGTTGTCAATTTAAGAGGTGGTGAAGAATCGTCGATAACACTGAGTAGTTCCACGGAATTCTGTCCTTCCACCAACTGAGCGACAAGAGCTCCCTCGAAAGACGTTCGAATATAAAGGTTGGCTAGACGGAGTTGAGGGTGCATTTCGCACAAGGCACTAGTTTCCTTCATTTTTAAGGGTTGCAGCTTGCTTCTCTTCGTGTAGACGGTATTTTGCTAACAGACTGTCACCCTCAAAGGCAACGAATGCCAGAGTCGTATCTTGGTAGAAAGAAGCACTCTGCTCGATATTGTGGATAACGTTTGACAGTAAGTGGGCTCTTTCAACGCTGCACCCTATGAAATCAGAGTTTAAAAATTAAAGTCATTTAAGCCATATTTTAATTAAAGTTATACCTGGAGGGGTGAATTGAAGGGAAGTAAAGTGAACGTGCAAGTGGTAATAGGACGGTTGATAGTGGAGATATATGCGTTGCTGAGATCGTGGCAGCCCGTATTTTTCGGAAATAGCACTCTAAATATAAAATGATGTTAATGAAATGTTGATTGAAATAAGAAAAAATTATATTTTTGATTTACATACCGATCCTTTTTCTAATATATTTTTTAGGAGAGGTAAATGTTTTGATGACAAATCTCGTAGTGATTTGATTCCTTTCTGGCAAATGATGCCAGTGAGGTATAAGTTGGCGTTTGTGCGACAGTCCCACTTTAAGTCTGGAAGCAAAATGAATCCGTTCTCTGGATTTGAATCTTCATAAACGATCCGATCAGCTTCTTTCTTGTGCTCGAGGATATTGTAAACCCACTGCAATGAACAAAAGAAATATATATTTTGAAATAAACATTTTTTGAGTGCTTTTCTAATCTAAATAATAAATACACTTAAAGGGGGTCTAATCACATACCTGAATATCAAATTGAGTTTCCTGAATATGAGGTAGAGTTACCGACTCATAGATGGATGGGGTTTCTTCAATCAAATAACTTTCCCTAGCACTATGTTTTTCTATGTGCTTCTGAGTAGCCGGATGTATGATAGTAGCTTTCACAGCATTTAAATGAGGTGGAACATGACAAAGAAAATTTCCATAAATGTCATTCTGAAACAGGCGCTGTAACTGAGTGCTCTCTGTCAGAATTCCATGGATGTCACTCTCAGTGAAGTGGGTCTTTTCAAGCAAAACAACAGCAGTTGATGAGGGATCCCGAGAAAAGTGTCCCTCTACTACCACAAGCCTATTTTCTGGGTTCTCTTTAAGTATACCCTTCAATTTAAACCTATTGCCAACAGAAAAGTAACACAGTCATTTTTTACCATGTAAATTCATAAATTATATCATACAAAATAACCGGTAATGTACGTACCCTTGAAAAGAATCGAGCGAGGAGGCAGTGTCGTTTTCCGTCTCCAACTTTGGGAATTTCGCCGGTTTCTCTAATTCCTCTTCCTTCGCAACTTGATCGGACATTACTTTTACAACAATTTATTCTTCAAGAAATAATGGAGAAAATTTCTGTCTTAACTTTCTAGACTAAGAATGTCATGAGTTTCACGCTTCGGCTTCAAAAGCAGATGACATCGACATTCCAAAAATTTATCCTCTTCGCAATTTGCGACAGTGCCAATTATATATTATTTTGACTCAAAGATTTAACGACATAAAAAAATCAAAAATAATGTGGTTAAACTGTTAATGCTTAAAGGCTTTGTCCTAACTACTTTTATTTATTCAGATTCAGTATATGGTAAACATTTTATTAAGGCCAAAAAAAGTATTATTGGTCACAAATTGTGATGAAAAATGATTTGAAATGCAGTGCGATTACTTTAAAAGTGATGAAAGAGAAGATGCGAGATTGTGAGAAGAAATAGTTAAACCCAAACATATATTTTTAAAAATACATTAACACTTGAGAGTTTGGAAGAGTAAGAAATTTGAACCAAAGTTGTTGTCCAAAACTGAAATAATACGCATCAACCCAAGGTATGCAGATACCGAAAGAGATAGAAACGGTGTCGAAAAGTGGCAAGTGAGCTAGAGACTCAGTGGATCGAAAGATGGTGTGGTGGACGAGGATAGAGCGGGTGCGTCTATCACCTTCGCCGCCACTGGGCGATCGTTTTCGAAATAGATTTCGAAACCGTCCTGTTCCAAAGGTTTCTTAACCCATTGCCCCAATCTAGCAACGATTAACGACGACTGTAACATCTCTTTCGCTTCTTCAAAACCTTGCGCTGCCTTCTTAACATTTTTGTAAGTGATTCGGCCGTGTTGAACGTGGGGCTGAACAACTGGGAGCCACTCCCGACGAGTAGTTACAAGCGAAGTAAACCGTTGGAAAAAACTCCGTTTACATAGACGAGATAAAGTCCCATCCAAACATTTCCCTGTAAATAAAAAAATAACGTAAAGGTGAATATTTATTTCAATATTATTGAAAAAAGAAAGAAAATTAAGTTAACCCTTAGTGATTTCAATCATCTCATGTTGAGGCCAACCCAGCGCCCAGCATACACTGTGTTTGGGTGATTTGGCCGGTAACCGCTCTTGAGGAGAAGAAGTGGCCGCGAGAACGGGTCGAGAAAGAATAAACGGTGATGGAAGACCCTAAAAAATCAATAAATGTTTATAGCATTAAACTTTTGCAAACTGGTTGTGAGGAAAATTTACCTGAAGGTGTCCTATTCTACCGATCAACGCTCGGCGAAGGTGTACTGGATGATAAAGGCTGCCGACAACCACCTATAATTAGAGAGGTTGGAATGCTATCTATAATGGAAAAAATTTAAATATATTTGTACTTATTTTAATACGAACCATGTGAAAATAGATTGGATTTACTAAATGAGACAAGAGAGATCCTTGAACACCGACCACATTCCAACGTAACACCTGAGGGGAACAACGAAAATACATAAATATTATACTGCGCAGATGAAAGGTAATAAATTTTTTCCGCACCTTATCAGAGCACGACATGGTTAAGAGACGTTCACCTTGCAAAATACCATCCCATGTTTGAATGGGCGAATCATTGACCGGTACAGTTCCTTAAAAAGGAAACAAAGGGTTAATGAGATTCACAACACTCAGTGGAAGGTGTTGTAAAGCAATGGCGCAATACCTTCGCCAGATTCGATTTTGGTCCGAAGAGCTCCACGACCTTGTCGGTTGGGATGAGGGTCTTCGAGAGAAGTAGTGGATGTGTCGTTCAACGTGAAAATCCTTGCATCTCCGCAAGGAGCCGAGCTGACAAACAGATGAAATAAGACGTCGCTTTTCAACTTCAAACGAGGAGGAAGCTGGTCTTTATTATGAGCTGGTTCAAAGATGGAATCAGGATCTGTAGCGTAGTTATCCAGTTTGTCATATAAGAAGCTAACGAGGCCCCGTCGGGCCAAGATCTCGGCATGGCAGTCATTGAGAGCTTCACCTTCCAAAGAGAGTTGACCACCGTTAATACACTTGCTCCCTGTGGCAATGGAGATAACTTGAGTTCCGTCGGCTGTGGATCCCCTGCTCATAACAATCCCAGCAAGCACTTTATATCGCGCCACGGAAGGCTCCGCATCTTTCATGATAGTCTGATATGTACTCTCGATAAGCCTGAAAACAACGAAACAAATTTAGATTCAAAAATATTGAATTCAAGGTGTATAATAACGTACTGTGCAATGTAATCTCCAAAATCTGATCTATCCGTTTCGGTAGGGTTGGAGTTCACTCCGACGAAGTTGCTGCCGTCGAGTTTATTAGCTGTCTTGAATGATAGAGGAACCTGTTTACTGAGTCCTTTAGAGAGTGCATTGTAAGCTGCTTCATTTTTTGCTGCTTTCTTACTGGAACCAACGCCCTCATAAATGACGTCGTCTACCAAAACTGTAAAGAGAGATGTAAATTTTATGAAATAAAAAGTGTTTCTAAATAGTGAACACATACCAATTGCTGTGAACTTTTTGGCATGAGACTCTCCTTCTTCTTTAAATTCATATTTCAATCCAGGCCGCAGAAGGTTCAAATTGAAGACAGGATTGGTTTGGCCTCTAACAACCTGATCAGCCACTTTTTGGTTGATGAATTCAGGAGTGAGATTGGCAGTAGATTTTATTGTCTCCAGCACTGCAGTTTCGTGGGTGAAAAAATCTTCAGAATCTAGGATACCCTCAGTTGGATCTTGACTGAAATCTTCACAAATAGAGGACTGCCTCTGATGAGAAGGATATTTCATAGTGGGGTCCTTGAGCTGAAGCGAACACTGCAGGATCATTTCAGCAACTTTAGCTTTAGCCTTCTTCTTGGTGACATCTTCAGCTCTGTAGACTTGTCCATTGATTGTCACTGAAGCTGTATACACTCTAGCGTGTGCTGGTCCCGATTCGACAATATCGTATACCAAATTGGGCTTGATTTCATTCAGAGCCATGACGGGATGTTTTGGTAACGATGGACTCACCGCTGCTGAAGGGCTCTTTTTCTGCTTCTTACGTGGTGGACCTTCTTCTCTTCGCTCTCGAATGGGTGTTAATGGAGGAACTTGGCTCGGTTGTCCCATTTCACGTTCCATCGTGAAAACAATATTTTGGAATTAAAGTACTATACACTTTTAAAATTCTTTGAATAAAAAGTTTGTGACGCGGCTTCCAAATGTTTCTCTTAGTATCGTCTGCTCTATTTCTGACAGCTGGTGAGCTCGTGTATGGTCTATGATGCACGGATCATTATTGATTCGAGTTCCGCGCAAGTCCGCATACTTTATTTCATTGGTTGATTACTTGATTTGAGTTTGAATTTGAGCTGAATGTGAAAATTTATAAATGAGACTAAATTAATAATAGCTGGTATAGAAATCAGTTCAAAAGGGCTTCTTTCCTAGTAATTACGGTAAGTTTGAAAATGGAATTGGGATCGACTGCCACCTAGCGCTACCCATTTCGACTCGATAAATTGTAAGAATGCTTAACGACTTCTGAATGGTTTCCTAATGATGTCAATTTTCCTTTTCTTCCATCTTTCGCTTCGTTCTTTCTTTCTTTTTTCTTCCAGGCACAGACATATCATTAGATTACGTGCATGGTTATATGATGATCAGCCATCTGCGGATCATGTTATGCCTGTGCGCCAATCAGGATCTCTGTATCCAGAGCGCTCCTATTTTTTTCATTTTTTTTTTAAATAAGGGGCCGACAGAGTCGAAAGTTCTCTTCATCAGCAAGCATATCGGCTTACTGCTCTCACGCACTGCTGCTGGAGGCGTCCGCGAATCAAACTGGCGGATACTAAGGCGTACACAAATGTGCGAACGTGATGTACACGCCGTCTCTCGCTGTTATGCAATAAAAAAGGGGCGCGACAAGTGAGGTTTTTCACCATGATTTCCTTCTCTTTTTTTTATTTCTTCATTCATCGCAATCCTGCTACTAAGTTCCCTAAAAATCTTCGGAAGTGTGATTCTATTAAAAATCTAAATATATGTCGTAGCAACACTGGCGGGAAAGATCCAGATAGACGGATCTTACAAATTTACCATATGATATCATCCTCTCGTCTGTGAGTAATAAAAATCTTTTTTGCCTTAGAGCGAAGGCGAAAAAGAGGCAAAAAATAAGCATATCATCCGCGTCATTGACGTATGTATACCAAGACGGAGGCCAAGTTCTAAAATCAGACCTTCTGGCTGGGGAGAAAAATGGCGAAACACCACTCAGCCAATATTGAATTTTTTTTCCTCAAAACCCACTTTTATTTTTATTAGATTTTTGTGACCTCATCTCAAGGTCGTTGACTTTTTTTAAAATTTAAATCCTTAATTACAATGTTGATCATTTTTGTTAAAAACTATTATGTGACGCACGTTAAAAGATTAATAAACCTTTAATATATGGGTACTAAAGCGTTATTTACAATTTCATCATTGTTGCCAAGTGAATTGTTTACGCCTCTGCCGTTAAAAACATTAATAATGGAGATTATTTTTTTATAAATGTTATATACGGTTTTGAACTACTTACAGTGTTTTTGTTGACTACGCTATGTTCCGTCATTTCTTCTACTTTAACAGCATTCTATTAAGTTTAATAAAGCTCTTGAATAACACATATTAGCATTCAAAACACATAATGATGCAAAAGGTTAAACAATTTGCCTAAATTCAAGGTTGATTAATCCCGTTTTATTTCGGCCTAAATGAGAGTTTTAGTTGAATCAAGGTCTCAATAAAAATGGAAGAATACCGGTACGGTACAACCTTTCCATTTGTTTACCACCAAAAAACTTATACAATCCACGAAACTATCGGATATGCGCACATGTAGAAACAAGAAATTAAATCAAGGTTATACAACTGTTTGTACCTAAAAAACATATGATTGCATAGGTATAATCCTAATGTTTATTGCCCACTCTATTGCCCAATTGTTGACAATCTTTCATTAGGTGGCAAGGAACATTATCGAAACAATCCATAAATCAAAGACGATGAGAGAATTGGGGCGCAATAACAGAGCACTTGTTTGTTGTGAAAGACCATGCTAGAGGATTACCATATGTATATTGTTCGTTTCGATTGGGTCATTCATAAATTATTACTGGCTTAATCTGGATTTCAAAAACTTATAATGCGCACAAGACCTTTTTTAATCTTTAAGGAACATATATTAGGTACAGAAAGAATGCTGTTCATTTTATTTGAATTAAAAAAAAAATACTCTCTAATGGACGTAGGTATACATTTACATTAGCATACAATGGGAGAGAGAGAGAGAGAGAAAACTCGATGCTAATAAGGTATCCCATCACTCTCTCGGGTTAGCCTGATGGATGTGGCCGGACACTGCCGGAATTTATAATTTATATAAACTTGATACGGTCACATAAAAACAGCAGGTCGATTAAATAGTGTGATGATGCAATAAATTGTAATTCCCCCTCCCTAAAAATATATTGACGTAAAATTGTTACGTGCTAATAAATGAATCAGGTGATTATTGGAATTGCAAGAGACACGAGAGGAGCGCGTGATTTGCAGACTATATCCACTCTATACTTGTTGAGATTTTATGAAAAATGGTTTTCTTCCATGTCTTTGTCCTTTATCATCTTTTTCGATCCTGTTTTGCTTTGCTTTTTGGCGAGTCAGACGACTGATCTAGATTGACGTCCCTGCTTGAATAACTAGCGGCGCCAATATATCCATATTTTTTTCTTTTCCTAAATTCCTCTTTCTGACTTGACGACACGGTTGTGCTGTAAAACAGTTGAAGGAAACAAAAAAATAAAAGTAGATATATATTTTCTCGCGCAGCCATGGCTCCTCCCCCAAAGAGAAGGCGCAATCGCACAAGGGGCCGCCCGCCACTTCCGTGCCTCTGCTGGGCCGGGCTTTGCGGCTATATAAGACGGGGCTGCGGCAGTCTGCATCGTTGGCTGACATCCATACTATATTATTTTCACCTTACTCCTACTCCTGTCCTTCTACGAAGCAGTACAACCACGAGATCCTTCTTTTCAATTTTCAATCTTTTTTACTTTTCTGTTGATTCATCATCGTGCTGATCACAAGTTCATCATCACTTTTACTACGATAGCAAAAGGTAAGTCTTAATCCATGAATATTTATACAGCTCTCCACATTCGTATCCTAGTTATCGATCCACCTAGTCAGGATTCGTGCGGCTTATATTATAATTTTCAGATCGCCGTTTTCATCTTAATTTTTTTTTGTTAGTCAACATTTTATATTTCATTGCATCACCTGATATTTTACTTGGCTGTTTCTGCTATACACTCCAACTCTTTTTACGACTCCATCCAAAAGCATGTGCTAGTCACGTGACTGCCGGCTAGGATCGGGTCGCCGCCATGTCTTGGCTCCCGCTCATCGTGATGGCGGTACTGGCAGACGACGAAGACGCTTAGAGCAGCAACAGTGGTTATTTTGTTTATTTTAGTTTGCAAATGAGTTTTGCGAAAGAAAATAATAATAATAATAATAAAATGATGACCATATCCGTCTAGTCGGGTATAGTCACGTGGAGTCTCTCTTTTTTTCGCCCGGCACTACTCTTGCCTTCGTCAGCTGCGCATTCTAAACAGCTCCTCTTACCAGTCTTAGTTTTTCCCGGTCCTAAATTTAGAAACCGTCTGCGCGCGCATCGACGGATAGTTGCCCAAGCGCTCCGGCGCCGCCGTACGTCTCTTTCCTTTTTTATTTTTTTTTTCTCCCAACTCATTGAGGTCAGGGCATATAGTAATCCAGTCATGAGACATTCAAGTCATGCGATACTTCCTCGCCGGTGCTAAATAGACATCTTATCTCCTAGTATCGCACTCTCTCGCTAATGATGTTTCAATACTACTGAAGAATTAATAGCCTAAAGCACTTCTATTTTTGGATGTATAGCAATTTTTTTTATTATCAGTATTTGCATGAATCATTAGTCTCTTTAGGTATTACAGATCCCATCTGTTAGGTGAAGCGCGTTAAACTGGCTCTCCGTCCGACCTTGGAGAAGGGCCAAACTTTTAAAGTCTAATAGTAGTAGCAGCGAGTGACTGTGTAATGAGAAAAAGCCTTGACATTCTTCCATTTTCGTGTCCCTCCTTATTTGATTTTCATTAAAGAAAAGTATATATTTTATCTTTTTCTTCTTCTTCTTGTAACAGCGCAGGACGAGGATCGGGTTGCTGTTGCGCTGCTGCTGTTGCGCAGCCGGTTTGGAAACTTTCATAACTGCTGACTGGCGGATCAAACCGGCAAGAAGAGAGCAACAGAATACAAAGAAACCAATAACAAAAAAAAAAAAAGAAAGAGGAATCCGAGTCGTCCCAGCGACTGGAAGGGGAATCGAGAAGTGACATCCTGCTGAGAGGAGTTGATTCTATACCGAAACAAACTCACACCGGGTAGTCGCCTTCAATTGAGGCAGATTGGTGATCCCAACTCCACTTTTTTAAAGTGATCCTAAACCCGTCATGGGTTGGCTGAACTGGCCCCTTAACCTCGCTCATGTGAGACTCCCGGACTTGATGCTCCATCAGCAGCTGATGTGTTCCGCCGGCCAATCCCTATCACCGTCCACCACCAGCAGCACATAGTTGTGGGATTCTTCCTTTTTTTTAAATATTATAAATATTTGTGTTTTCTTTCTATACTCGTCACGTAACATTTTGTTGCCCTTTTGGTTCTTTTGCTGATTTGCATCTATCTTTGCGCACGCCCCCTCCATTTCCTACATTAGGAAAACAAAAATAGTTTGTTTGATTTTGCTCATCGAGATATCGAAAAAAATCCCACCCCTATAATTGTTTCAAAAGAAAATTTAGTCCCTCCACCCCTTTTCTTGTGATAAATACTCCCCCCGAAAAAATTCTTGGAAAATGTCTGTGACTGAAATATTGAGTGATGTGGCCAGTAGAGCCTATTCGAGCGATCTTTTGTGGATCGTCATCCTTGGATTCATCGTATCTTTCATCCTTGCTTTTGGAGTCGGTGCCAATGATGTCGCCAACAGCTTTGGTACCTCCGTCGGCTCCAAAGTCCTCACGATTAGGCAGGCTTGCATCCTGGCCACGATTTTTGAAATTGCGGGAGCAGTACTCATCGGTATATTTAAAAATCCTTCTTCTTTTATTTCTACTATTTTACAATTTCTTTTCGTCTCCACAGGTTACAAAGTATCGGATACAATGCGGAAAGGAATCATTGACCCGACAATTTACAACAATTCAAATAACGAGCTGATGTTGGGAAACTTGGCCGCCCTTGGTGGAAGCGCTACTTGGCTCCTGGTAGCTACCTTCTTCAAGTTACCCATCTCCGGTACGCACAGCATTGTCGGTGCTACGATCGGGTTCTCTTTGGTCGCACGAGGAACCCAAGGTGTTCAGTGGGTCACTCTTGGAAAGATTGTCGCCTCTTGGTTCATCTCTCCTCTTCTGTCCGGTTTGATGTCCTCATCACTCTACGTTGCCATCCGTCATTTCATCTTACGGAAGCCGGCCCCCCTAGAGTACGGCCTGAGAGCCTTGCCCATCTTTTACGCCCTGACATTATTTGTAAATGTATTCTCTATCGTTCACGATGGGCCTAAATTGCTCTACCTCCATGTTGTCCCATGGTGGGGAGCTCTCATTGTCTCCTGTGGTATCGGTTTCATCACGGGACTCCTCGTTCACTTTATCACGGTACCGAGAATCCGCCGATCCATTCTTGAGGAGACGACTCATGGGAAACCAAAATTTACTTTTGGCGGGAACGGAGCTGATAGTGGAGCAGGATCTGCTGCATCTTCCGCTTCGGCTACTCCGGATGATTCTCGTAACGTATCCATGGACAACCTTCCTTACAATAGAGTCATGCAGAATGATGTTATGGAAACATCTGGTGGAGCACTTCATGCGCGTCACAACAAATTATCCGCTCCGGCTACCCGAAAACCCCGTTTTGGTTTCCGGAAATCTCAGGTAAATTTATCTCTTATAATAACTATGTTAACTATTTAATAATGATTCATTTTATATGCAGGCTAAGACTATATCTTTAGCGGAAGATAGTCCATATATGGCCGAGACGAGGTTGACGGACGGCCTTGATGGGAAAGTACCATGCGAGCAAGCTACACCAGTCCACGGTCTATCTCCTTGCAGCAGCGCAGTGCCGCTCCTCCTCGACCAGAGCAACGCACCCGTCATCTTGAGCAAGGACGTAGAGAACCCTGAAACAGCTGTCGTCGGTGCTCAGTCAACCGCTGTTGCCC
This sequence comes from Chydorus sphaericus, assembly GCA_030141595.1. Classification (NCBI taxonomy): domain Eukaryota; kingdom Metazoa; phylum Arthropoda; class Branchiopoda; order Diplostraca; family Chydoridae; genus Chydorus; species Chydorus sphaericus. The sequence goes on along the minus strand of CM057932.1, from coordinate 18,335,648 downwards.
AAGCCGGAGTTGGAGATGCACCCGAAGTTGTTCGCCTCTTTTCATTCCTTCAGATCATGACGGCCTCGTTTGGAGCTTTCGCTCATGGAGGCAACGATGTTTCCAACGCTATCGGACCGTTAGTTGCCATCTGGCTCATCTTCACTGAGGGTGATGTCTATCAGAAGACGGAAACACCGATCTACATCCTTCTCTTTGGAGGAGTAGGCATCGCTGTCGGTCTCTGGGTCTGGGGTCGTCGAGTCATCAAAACGGTCGGAGAAGACTTAACCAAGTTGACGGCCTCTTCTGGCTTTACTATCGAAATTGGCGCAGCTTTTACGGTCCTGGTGGCGAGTAAAATCGGCGTTCCTATCAGTACGACTCACTGCAAAGTCGGCTCTGTCGTCTTTGTCGGTTGGGCGCAAACTTCCCGGGCCGGTGTCGACTGGGCTCTCTTCCGCAACATTGTTTTCGCCTGGGCAGTAACCGTACCTATCGCCGGTGGTCTCTCGGCTGCCATTATGGCCATCTTCCAAGCCTGTGGGCTCTACTGAGGAAATTGACAACACCACGTAATATACTGCACTACACAGACATTTATATATAATGACTTGAGCGTTTTTCAACCCAAATTTTACTTTTCGAATGTTTTCTTTCAATTCACTTTCATCCTTTATTAACTAAGAATGTAATCGCGTTCCCATTCGTTTCTTTTAACATGTATTGTACCGCCTATTTAGCTTTTGTTGAATTAGACATTTCATCAAACACGATATAGTTTCCCCTATTTTTTGTTTTTCCAAGTTTTACATTTTAATTTCATTATTCCATACTTAATTATAGTCTATGATACTCTCTTTCTCTCTTTTTGGTTTGATCATATGCAATTTCCACTTGATTTCTATACCCTCACTGATGGTTTTCTCGCTCCCATTTATATGTTTGTCTCTGTAACTTTTCACGTGAATGCTGCCTATATATCATGATGACATGGTTTCATTATATATATTATATAAATACTTAAAAAACCAAACAAAAAATATATATATATTGAGTGCCATTGATTGATTTGATATTTTTTTCTTATTTTTTGCCATAGCATTGTATCAGTGCTCACTCTTATTATCGCCTATATTATAATACATTGTATTAGTTAAAATCATCATTCTATCCATACAGAAATACTCATCTTATGGGGGAAAACGGATGATTTGAATACACTATTCTGGGCGTTTGAAGCGTTTATTATAATGCTTTCGCGTTTTGAAACTTGTTCTTTTTATTTGTTCATACCTTTTTTTCTATATTAGAGAAATTATAGCTACTATGATGACCGCGCGCATTTTCGATGGGAGGAAAAGGAAGCAGCAGAAGTTTCCCGTTTCCGCTGATTTCTGGAAATGGAATACAAAAGACGACTCTTCCTTTCATTTATCTGCTGAATCATATTTGCGGATGCTGGTCAGTGATAACTAATAAATAGTTTTGAGACATGAAGACACCGACGTCAACGTTTTTCGGGGGGCTGTTAAAAAACAACAACTATGTAATCTACTTTCCTAGTACGTAATGATATTTGTTTACATTTGAAAAGAAGGAGATGAATAATTTTAGTGGGAAATTGCAGAATAAACGGAATGACAGACCGGAAGAAGATAACATGCAGGAAAGATCATCAAGTTGTATATAAAAAAAAAAAATGCCGCTGTGCCGGTTCCATTTTATGACCTACGACGAATTAGATTGTGATCTCTTGTGGTGCAATCCACGTCTAGTGCGTTATTAATTACTATGCTGAAATTTACGGTACACATAAGAATTTTGATTTTATTAATCACTAACATCGTTTTTTAATTCTTATTATAGATTATAAACTGTAAGGAATTAACGATCGACTATAATTTGGCAGGGTCATTGAGTACGATCAAAATATTGATCTTGGAATGCGGACGGATCGGTTTCGTAACCCAGGGCAATATCCTAAGACTTGGTAGCTGGAATATAAAATATTCACATTTCTGTCTAGAGATTCTGAAAGCAGTGTTTGATACGATGGAGGCTACAACCTGTCGACGGGGCTCGACGGCGTCGAGAGAACGGAAAGATTAAAAAATATAATACTTGTAAAACGGTCGCGATATTATTTTAGAGTAGCGCCACCACAAAGAGTCGTGTTGTTGTTTATAGCATTTTCTAAACTGACAGGAGAGCTTTCGTTCGCCGGTTGTAGTACCAACGCTATTGTACAGTTTTGTGCACTAATTCTTCTTCATATTAAGTCATTTACATGAAATTTATTATATAAAATGAATCCGGGTCAAGGTATAACCAGTTCAAACAGTTTTAATTGTTCAAAAAATGTCCTATTCTTGAAAAGATTGTTACAAGAGAAAGCAGATTATATATTCTTACTTGATTTATATTAGTACTATATAAGTGACATTTCCTTTATGTTTGTGCAGGTAATATGCATTTCAACATGCCAAACAACTTTTCCCCGGCCCACATACCACAGCACCAGCAAGGAAATCAAGGAATGATGCAACAGCAAATGCCCCAACAATCCCCAATGGGCCAGCAACAAATGATGCCCCAACAAGGAATGGGCCAGCAAATGATGCCTCAACAGCCTCAGCAACAGATGATGCCTCAACAACAGCAGCAAATGATGGTACCTCAACAGCAACAAATGATGGGTCAGCAACAGATGATGACCCAACAGCCCCAGCAACAAATGATGGATTCCGGACCCATGATGCAACAGTCAAACATGATGGTACAGCAGCCAAACTTGATGGGTCAGCAACAAGTGAATGTAGTGGGCCAACAACAGCAGCCTATGATGCCCCAACAGCAAATGATGGGTTCTGGTGGCCCTATGCAAGCACAACAGCAGACAATGATTCCTCAGCAACAAGCAATGATGGGTCAGCAGCAGCAAACTCCTCAATTCCAACATGTTCAACAACAATCACCCATTCCTCAACAGCAGCAGCAAGCAATGCAGCATCAACAGCAGCTCCAGCAACAACAGTTTCTCCAACAACAGCAGCAACAACAACAGCAGCAGCAACAACAGAAAGACTTTAACCCAGCTGCATTGTGCCGCATCGGCCAAGAAACAGTGCAGGAGCTTGTATCAAGAGTTCAAGAATGCCTCCAACTTCTCAAAAATCTTCAGCCACCCAATGGTACTCCTCAAAGTGCCTCCTTTGCATTGGACAAAAAGACCAAGTTGGACGAGCAGCTCAAGACGGTCAAACTTCTCTTCAAGAGGCTCCGCATTGTTTACAACAAGTGCAACGAGAATAGCCAAGAATTGGACTCTTATCCACTTGAGACAATGATCCCTACCCAGAGTAACCTGGACGATTGGAAGTACACAGACCGGAAGAATACGGATCAGTATCAAGCAGCTCTAGACGAACGAAAAGAGCTTTACGATCAGATCCTTGTCAAGAACCGACAGCTCCAAGAGATTATGGACTATATGAGATCTATTATCTGGGAAATTAATACGATGCTTATGATGAGACGCCCTTGATGATGGTTTTTTTTTCGCGACATGGATCATATTGTGTAATAATATTAATGATAACAATAAAAAGGAGTTTTCAAAAACGAAAATTGTACACAACGATATTCGAGATGGAAAAAAGAGGGACACATTTAGACACATTTAGGTGATCAGGATGCACTTTCACTTCCTGGTTCAATAAGATAATAGGTTAAAAGTTGCCCTTTGCCCTTGACAAAGACGAGCCCCCGCTGCTCAAAGTGGTAACCGAAATGGCTCAGTATAGCGCTCGTTTCCTCCGTCACCTACATATAGGAAAATTGTGTCATTACGGCTAGACTGTCCTCTGTATGTAAGTAATTATAGGAGAGCTTCCGCTGTAACCTGAATGCAGCCTGCTTTCCCGGTGCTTTCCATTCTGGAAGCGACGTTGACAGCGTTTCCCCAAATGTCGTAATGAGGTTTAGTGGCTCCAATAACGCCGGCCGTCGTCGGTCCATGATTGATACCTATTTTTGAAAGGAAGATAAACGAGATCGATCCAATACATAGTTTGTTTTCATTATGCATAGCTGGTGCGCTTTTGTTTACCCATTCGGAGCACGAAATGATTGAAGCTCTGATCATTGATACTCTGCAGAGTGCGCTGCATACTCAGGGCGAATTCAACCAGCTGCTTGAGATGTTTCCATCGAACCATGATATCTTCGTCCTCCTAAATGTGCGCAAACTCGGTTCAACTTTAAATAATTAAATGGACACGCAATCATATTTAAAAACATACCTTGGGTTGATGGATGATATTCAGCCCACTGGCCGCCATATAGGTCGAGCCGATCGTTTTAATCTTGGTCATGTCGCAAAACTGGCTCTGATCCAGCAGCTTCATTACAATAGAGAAAGACACAAAGAAAAGATGAAGTACGCTTCTTTGAACTATTTTTCTTTTCGTATCTTACCGCATCAAAGTCTGAAATGACTTCGTTGAGGAATCGCAAACATTCGAGTCCTTGATTGTTGACCGTCTCTTCCGAATAGAACTCTATAGATAAGAAAAAGAGATGATAATGGGAAGACGTGAGACGAGTGAACAATATGAAGGGAGTACATGCTAGACTGAGCGATCGATAAACCGTCTCTCTACAATACTTTCTATACATGCATGCGACAATAGCCCGCTGTGCGTGCGTGAGTGTATATACCGGAGAAATTAGGAATAGAGGCGAACAATACGCCCACACTCGTGTAGCTCTGGCTATAGAGTTGTTCGTCCCGCTGGTGAATGTCCTTGCGTAAGAAATGCTGAGCTACATGCGCGGGAAGGATGTTGAAGAGCAGTGCCTATGTCATAAAAAAAGAAACGAAGATGTGTATTACGACTCGGGCCGATCGTCTTGAATGGGTAGCTTGGCGCCATTATAGTCTTGTATAAATATACTTGATTGCGCCTCCCGAGGTCGGATGCTTTCTCCCTCTGCTCTTCAATTGCGGCCCAATTGGTAAACAGGATCCGGGATGTCGATTCCAGCTGCACAAACAGATTTTATTTATAGAAAAGAAGAAGATAATTCCTTCTTTAAAAAGAAAAAAAAAATGATGAAACCTGTCTTGAGAGGGAAAGGAGGACCAATGAGGCGACAAGCAAAACGCAGCTGGCCAGGATCAATTCTTCAATCTGCAAACCATTCCTATACCATATTGATCCCACATGCAACCATTCGTGATGTCAGTCATAAGAACCGAGGGACACCAAACATATGTCGTAGTATATACCTGTAGGACCAGCAGGGGATTTGCATTGTAGGATGATGGTGGGCCCATGGCAGGGCCACGTAGATAGCCGACAAGGACAACAGGAACGCACCTTTCACGCAGCTGGCTAGATGAGGGACCATGGTCACACTGATGAGCACCAAAGCGGCCTCGCTCGGGCAAGGAAATGACCGGTTAAAACCCTTAAAATTCAAGAAAAACAGTTGAATACAGATAACTAATTCGGAATGAGCCATTTCATTTTTTATTACCTGTCCACTGAGGTGGGCAAGGACCAAAAGAAAAACACCTAAAACAACGATAAAACAGCGGAGTCCCAATTTGGCATTGACAATCCCGCTAAGTTTCTTCAAGAGGCCCATAGCGTGCTGCAAGCAGACATATCGATTAATGGTGAGCTCTGTATTATGCATAAATTATTGAAATGAATATACCGATCCCCAAGTGTCTGCTACGCCCACAGTCACGAGTAATAGTAATAGTGCGATGACCGGAAAGAAGCCGATGAAAATGGGATTCCTGTTATAAATATAGAGTAGTGTGATTTATTATAAGTGATAACTGAAAAGCGTGAATAATTTGCATGTTATACCATGGGCTCGTGGCCAGTGCGTAGAAAGTTAACCACGTTAAACAGAGTGGGAGACCGAGTAAATTGTAAACGGCCGTAGAGTCACGGTGCAGACGATATTTGGCTTCACGATCCGGATCCGTAAAGGCTTGCGTCAGCGCGTTCGTCTGATGGACCCTATTTTACGGACAACAACAAAAAGAGAGAGAGTTTTATTCACTCGAGGAAGTACTCGTGCAGCTGACAGAAGATAAATTGAAATGGTAGTTTGTGCTATAAGTACAGTCCATTTGATATACCCAGAAGTTTGTTGCTGCTCCATCAAGTGAGAGGGAACTAGGAGGCTACGGCTTTCCATGGCCCCAGCTCCCGTCATCTGCTCTCGGGTAATATTGGTATTTGTCCGACAACAGGACTGAAAGCAGCACCAATCCTTTTTGGACGTTGATTCTATAGGATAGACTTCGGCGTTGGTTATCAATTCGGATTTATTTTCCACCGCCGCTGACATATTATTGACTTTGGCTGCCGACTCTGTTGTCCCTGAAGGTTCTTCCACCGGCTCGTCCATCTATCATCACGTACAAGAATGAGATATGAGAGAGAGAGAGAAAAAAAGAATATGAAATAAGGAACTATTCTTTGAATTCATATTGGAGCTCTAGGGATCAGTGATGGAATCGAAAGAGATTTGAAAAGATTCTACTTGTTTAAAAAGAGAAAGAGAAATCCTCTTTTTTTAAAAATCCCTGTCTAAATCTGAACTGCTTTGTATAACGTTTTAGTGAGGCAGAAAAAACATAACATGATGGGATCTCAGTCTCTCTTTATCATGGATATTGGATCTGTAGCCGCGTGAAGCGAAAGAGAGAAAATCGATTTGCAATGCGTCTCTTTCCGTAGGTTTCCAAATGTTATGCCAGCCTTAATGACTTTTCAGATCACGGCTCTGGAAGAGATCCCACCATCATTCAAAGTGGAGCAATATTATTAATAGAGGGATCGTTCCCGAGTCGAAACTTACGGCGGGTGGATTACGCGCACGCAAGATGAAATAGGTTTCCAGGCCTGCTGTTCTCAAAATCTGCTCTCGTTTTTCCCCATGGGCTGCCTCTACCTCGAACTGATCGTCAAGGAAGCTCAGAGTCCGACTGGAAACGTGGACCCGTCTAAAAAGAGAAAGAGAAAAAAAATCGTAATCAGGCTTGCTTTAATTATCTCTTTCCATTTCCTTCCCAGTGCCTCAAAATAGACAATGCGGGTAAGAAAAGGAAAGCCCATCGATGTAGCACTATGCTGGGTTCTTTTCATCGAAGAGATGCTCACCCGGGTTGCCCGCTGCTCTCCATCTTATTGGCTAGCTCCACATCCTGACTGTAGACATCAAACTGCCACTGACGCTGTCCTAGTACCCCGGCAAGTACGGCTCCCGTGTGGATTCCGACCCTCATGTCCACTGGAGAGCTCGTCGACTCTTGGACGCATCTAACGAAAAATAAACAGAAAAAAAAACAACAAGATTATCGATTGTTTCTCCTTCTAAAGCGGGGGAAAAAGATGGAAAAAATGAGAGCCATACAAAGAGGTTAAGGAAGCGTGATTGTAAATATATATTCACGTGCGTGCCGACTAGAGCCCACACACAAAAAAGGGAGGCTACAGTACTGAATTATTCAAAAGTGGCGGTTTTTTTTCTTATTCTCTACCCAACACATCTTGATGTGGATCCTAAGCGCACGGAAAGCCGCACTCATTTTTCATATATAACTGAATGCCACGGTACCGCACATTTTCCCCTTTTGTTGTAGAATTGACTTCATTCTGAGCGACGAAAATAGATGGTTCCTTGTCATCAGGGAGCCTTACTCCCTCGGCCCATCAGTGTAAATCTGTGCTGCCCGGACCGGATGTCATCGCCTGACTCTCACTTTCCGTCACGGAGCTATAGAAGTGACCCATCATGGCGCCTATCTTTCCCTGTATATGTGAGATGAAGACAGGCAGCAGGGGAGCTCCAATCAAGAGAAGAAAGTGGGACACATGGCGATGGTCAACACACACAAAAAAATTCTTCCTCTTTATTTATGTAAGAGATTTGTTTATATAGTTTCTGATGTCAAGACGTGACAACAGCGGACCTCCTTTTTCTTTTATGTTTTTCCTTCTTAGAAACCCAGTTATTATTGATGTAAGGGTGGGGGGCGGAAAGGACGTCGTAACAGCCACGGTCTAGTAGACGACATAAAGACTGGGTTAAGATCTGAGACACACGCCCAAACTTGAGGATGGAAAATCGATAGAATTGAATGTCTTTTGCTCACTTGATGGCGTCGATCATGGCTAGCCCCATATAGACGCACAGAACGGCGTGGTCCGGCCGTTCATGCGGAGCGCCACAAATGCAGTAATAGCAGTCTCCCAGAATCTTGATCCGCATCTGGTGAAACCTCTGTGGGATAAATAATTCATAAAAGTATCAATAAATGAGGATCGATAGCTCATCCCGAATGGATTGAAATATTTATTAGCAGGCCTCAGTAACGCGTTGCAATAAACTTGAGAATCTTATTGGACAATAAAAAATATCCCGGAATTTCTTATATCTTTTCCACTAGCGCTTTCAATATATATCATGCGAGTTTTATAAGGAAAAAAAGTCAACGTACCTGTGAAAGTCGATCAAATCGGGCGAAAAGCTCATTCAGTATGTGAACCAACTCGGAAGCCGGGTAGGTGGAAGAAATGGCAGTAAAACCGACAATATCAGCAAAAAGAATACTGCAAACGTCGTAAAGGCATGAAAAGTAAATAAATGTTAAAAAAAAGGTGTCATTAAAATGAGTTGGATCGATTCGCCACTCTTCTTATATTTTCACGAGGGGCGTGTGTTGACAACCGCGACAGTATATTTGGTAGTATAATATAACCAACATATGTATTCAAGGAAAAACTGAAAATGCATGCTTATTTTACATGGAAGTTCTGTTGAATACTTTGCCGAGTACAACTAGGTCTGGCGGTTCCTTTATTCGTCGTTCAAGACATAAAAAGATTCAAAAAAAAAAGTGGGAGAAGAAAGATATTCGCAAGGCAACCAGAAAATCTGCTACAGGAGCCATGGGAAATCCGAGAATGGTGAAAGGGAGATTTTTCTACATTCTCATTGTTACAGACTGTCAGGAACAGATTGCCATCTCTTACTGGGCGATGTGAGACTGCTGCACCACCATTTCTCCCAGCCTTGACGTGATTGACTGTGCAGTCAACGTGGTGAACAGCGTTTGTGCTCAAGATGGTAGTGATGAACTATGGGCGTCAACGCAAATATAAAATAAAGAAAAAAGATGCTGGCCTCTAAAAAGTGAAATTGAGCGCACCCAAACAAGTACCACGAAAATATGCATATAAAATAATAATGTGTACTAAACAGTATCCTGGATATATATCCGGTCGTTGAAATAATCTTTATTGGAAAACTTTTAATTTCATTTCATAAGTCTTCTCACGCTTGACTGCTTTAACGAATAGGAGGAGCCAACCTTTTTGATCCTCTGATTAATATGTTTGGTAGAAAGGGAGAGGCTTAATTGGTTTAGAAAGCAACGGGAGTCTATACACAAGGCAAGAGGGGCCGGATGCTGCTGTTGCTTTATAGCCATCTTGTTCATATCCTAAATGTAGAGGGAAACTTGCCTATTCTTTACCATACATTTCTCAAGTGTCGTGTCTATCTATCACGTAGAAAAGCTCCATTAATCATTCTAAATGGATTCGATGATGGATGAATAACACGAAATAAAATCGAAGATCAATCATTATCATTAGAAAAATAAATCGAGAGATGGGGCTGATTTCTTGATGTCGTCTGCAATGAGGCGGGAGCCGGCGGCCAGTACATACAATAGTCACACGTGATGTGCACCCCAAGGAATACAGCTACGCGATACTTGGATCGACAACATATAAACTCTCAAGTGAGGTAATAGAGATGGAAAATCGTATTTCAGACCGTTATTGCCAATAGTAAACATGGGTGCAGCTGCATTTCTCACGATTTTTCTTTTTGTACATGTCGTGTTTCATTGTCAGTTTACGTTTTCGTGATAGTAGCCCACACGCGGCGTCCGTCAGGCGCCATTGTTAAAGAAACTAACCTGACGTTTTCGTGACGGCTCATGTAGATCTTCTTGAATTGACCGTCGTGAGCCGTTCCCAGGTCTTGACGCATCTTGACGGCCACATGCGCCGGAAGCACTGACAGCAATAATTGTTCCTGATGCGTTCACCAATAATAACAGTGTTACTATTACTTCTCGTTTGTCTCCCTTTAGGCGCCATTGCCCACGTCAATAACAACATTAAGACCGTACCTGCTCTCTGGCCTGGTTCTCGATTATTAGGCGCATCTCGAAGGATTGACGTGTGTCAAGAAAAGCTCTCCTTTGTCTGATATCTGCCACCAGGTAAGCCACTAAACCCAAACTAATGGATCCAAGCAGTAGAATCGCTATACCTAAAACCTTTTTCCAACGAGATGAAAAAAAAAATTAGATTCGTTTAAAAAATATTAGATCACGTAGACGTTTGGATTGCTTTTGTTTCTCCGAGTGACTCAATTTTTTTTTTACATTTGAAGTTTTATTCAAATAGGTACCTTTGAGACTTTGAATCACGTTTCAACTGGTTTTCGTCACAAGTATATCTCTAATCCCTACCTATAAACAACCTCTTTTATGATAGTTGGAGATATAGACTACATAATAATCTTTCTTATATTATCTTCCGCTACGATGCCAATCCTGTCAGTTCTATTTTTTTTATGTCTTAACCTAACAAGCCACCCGAAAAGCTCTTAAACTAGATCCAGAATAAAGAAAGAAAACATTTATTGCAACCAACCGACGAGCTTGTTTAAAAAAAGAAAGTATCTGTCATAACAATTTTCTCAAAATAGATGATTGCGAAAATGAGCCCCTCTTTCAGTATAGTAGATGCACTAATATATACACAAAAAAATTTAAGACCGTTGCTTCTAAATTGAGACCAGTGCCTTTTAGTGTGTGCTGCTCCTTGTTTGATTTGGCGTCCGATCCGAATTGGGAACTTGCCCAACCCGAATGGGCTCCAGATGTCGTATTAGAATGTTATTAACTCTCTAACCTGTTGATGGAGTGATGACTGATTATCTAGCGGCGAGTCCCATAATGTCCAGATGGACAGTCCTAGGAAGAAGAGACTTGCTCCGGATGTTAGGAGGAGGCAGATTCGTAGACGAACGGAGAGTGTTATGCACGTCAAGAAATTGAAAAGGAGGAGCCAGGTTAAGGACCAAGAAACCGGTGGTACCAAGATCAACTGGGACAAGATCAACACGTTGGCCAACAGCCAAGCAACGTAGAGTAGTCGGTCCGTGATGGGAGTTCCTGGAACGGAGGCTTCGTCATCCGGTGTCCTGCTGTTCCGGCCTCGAATGTAGAAACCCAGGGAGGCCATCGTAATGGCAACAATACTAGAAAATCCCGTACAGACTAGAACCTTGACTGATGGGGTCGACATCTCTCCGTCGGTAACAGCGTGCTGCTCCAGTGACAATAGACTGACGGTCGCGTGGACAGCTACCAGACAGCCGGTGAGGAAGAAGCAATCCAAATCGGCCGCTTTGGAACGTTGAACGTAAGTTTGATAAGCCTCTTCCAGGGTTCGGTCCTCAAAAGCCCTTTGAATCACTCTTTTAAAAGCGTTATTCCGCATTCTATCGTCCGCCGCTGTTAACACCTCTGTTGCTTCCACGTTACACTGTTCCATGTCAGCAGCCGGCCCGGCCGGTTTGTCTCCATTTAAATTTGTTGTCATGGTGCAGATGACCAAGAAGAAGAAGGGGGAAAAAGAAGTAGAAGAAGAAGAAAAGAGTGTACAAGGTGCAGCGCTTCACATAACGAACCGCTTTCGATGAAGAATGTCGGTCGACTGAATGGTCTACACACTCGGCCCAGTCCCAACCGCTTCTGCAACAGCGCCGCCAAGTCCGCATGCGCCGTCGCCTCTACTGAGTGTATGTGTGGGAAAAGTAACAAGGAAAGAAAAAAGCAACAAATCATGGAAAAACTTTTCTCTTTCTTTCTTTCTCTCCCTGCAGCGGGATCGCTTTCCGCATTCAAATTTTATGCGGAACTCAGAGAGCCCCCATCTACAGAGAATCATCATGTCAACAAAAATAAAAGGAGAGAGCTATCCAATCTACCCTTTGGGCACTAAACAAGCTACCGAATACGCTATTCTTAACCCTTGGGGAAATAAGATAGAGAACCTGTTTAAGGCGGGTGTGAAATGCTCCATCATCATGTTGTTATTTTTATTTTTACCTTTTTCTTAGTCACTTATCGCTTCATGTTGGGCGATGATGTTGCATTTCACTTTGTTTTTCTTTCCTTTAAGTTGGGAACTCCCTAATTTCCATTTTATTTCTTCGGTTAATCGTTAATCGATCCAACTTTTTAATACCACCAAGTTTCCAAAGTCGTGCCTGTCAACATTTTCTACTGACGAATTTCTGGGCGCTCTCAAGTAGTGAGAGGATACTGAAGTGGTCCGAGTGGATTACTATTGGAGCCCACCCTCGCCCTTCTTTCATTATTGTCTCTCGTTCTTTTGAGGAAAATCCTTGAGGTGGAGTGCAGTGCAGACGATGGCGACGGCTCGAGTGGGCAAAACTCTTATCGACATACCTCGCCCCTCATGATTAATTCCTTTTAAAAGAGAATTGACGGACGTATAAGGGGTTTTATTTTATCGATTATTCTCGTGCGGCTTGAGATGGGCCAATCAAGGCGGAAGCCACTGATGCAGATTTTATGGGCTTTTTTTAATTGGTCCCGTCGGTTGGATTGGATCCATCATCCTGTCGGCCTTCATTTTCTCTTTTCGTATCAGCTCTTGTTTATCCAGTGACTTAGTCGGCGCCCATATAAAACAGAAAATAGTTATTTTAAATGTAATATAAGGATTCTTATTCGCACCTACCATCTCAAGTAAACGAGATGCAATATTTACATTGAATAATTCACTTAGGGATCCCTCCTTCCTCCGTCTTATTTTTTTTAGAGAGTTTACAAATATTGACGTAGCTTTGATGCAATTTGGACGAGACGGGATTTTTTTTTCTCCCACTTGGTCCCAGTAGGTTTTCTCGACGCTTGAAGGAAATACCGTGACAAGTTGTCAACTTAAAGGAAAGTTTTTGCTCTCGAAATAAGGAAAAAAGTCCCTCTTTTCCCCACGATTTCAAGCAGTGTAAAGTAAGTTCTCAAAGTTGGGCACTTTTGTTCTTCTATTTAAGCTCTCGAAAAAGGAAGGATGAAGCAAAGTTTCCTAGTCGATGTATGATCGATATGTTCGTCCTTAACTATGCCCTTTCTTCCATCGTCATTTTAATGATCGCTCTCGTTACAGTGTTTTGTTACGTATACTTGACGACACTGCTGGGGCGGAACCGATGTGCTCGACATGTCTTTCAATTGAATAGATAAAATTGGTTTTTCTTTGATATTGTTACGATTTTTGTGAGGAAAAAAAAGTTATTGTTAAAGAGAAACAAAGTAAAGGATTATGAATAAATAACTCATCCCTTCTCATTTCTTTCCTCTTTTTAGATGTCGAATTACGAAGGAATGACACCGAGGAGCGAACAACCCCAAGGGGACTCGATTCGTTCGGGAATGTTTGGAGCACGCCCTAAGAATAACCTCTCTACGTCAAACAGCACACAATCCGGAATATTTGGAGCGCATATTTCTTCCACCAGTCATCATTCGGACCAGAATTCAGAAAGCTTTGAATCTACAACTCTGGCGAGTGCTCACTTGGGAGCTAGCGGTATCTCAACTGAATTCCGCCGTCCATCAACTACGTCTCATTTTATGGATACAACTACCCCATCTGGAGTTGAACGACGCTTCCATCCATCGTCCTACAATCAGCTGAGAGCGAGACCTGACTCTGGATTCCGCCGTCCATCAACCACGATCGCACAAGTTGCTGATAGTGGTGCTCGTTCGAGAGTCCAACACTTTTCTTCCAGCAGCGGAGATTTGGAAACCCATCATCCATCATCCATGGAAGCCGGAATTCATGAGACTCAGCCCTTCCGAACCGACAAGAGTTCTAACGACAATGTAAGATTTACACCGGGTAGCACGACAATGATGGGGACACCGAGCAGTCGAGCTCCCTCATCGTCAAACTTTGCGCATCCTCAAGGGCGTGCTTCACCTGCTCCAACCGGCCAACACGTCGTTCATCCGTCCCCATCAACTTCTCGGGCATCACCAGGTGTCCTAGAGGCACAGAGCCCAAATCCTTCTTCCTCCTATAGAGACGGCAACAATTCAAATTTTAATCTGAGATTTTCACCGGGTAGCACGACGATGATGGGCACACCGAGCAGCCGAGCTCCCCCATCGTCAAACTTTGTGCAACCTCAAGGGCGTGGTCCACCAGCTCCTATCGGCCAACACATCGTTCATCCATCCCCATCAACTTCTCGGGCATCACCAGGTTTTCTAGAAGAACAAACTCCGAATCCTTCTTTATCGTACAGGGACACCAACAATTCCAATTTAGGATTTACACCGGGTAGCAATACAATGATGGGCACGCCGAGCAGTCGAGCTCCCCCGTCGTCAAACTTAGTGCGGCCTCAAGGGCGTGCTCCACCTGCTCCTACCGGTCAGCACATCGTTCGACCGTCCCCGTCAACTTCTCGGGCTTCGCCAGGTTTCCTAGAAGAACAAACTTCGAATCCTTCTTCTTCCTACAGGGACAGCAACAATTCCAATTTTAATCTGGGATTTACACCTGGAAACTCGGTGAACACACCGAGTACTAGAGCTCCTCCATCGTCAACTTTTTTGCGGCCTCAAGGACGTGCTCCAAGCGCAGCTACCGGTCGCCGCATCTTCTATCCATCCCCAGCAGCAGTTGTCCAGCCATCGCCAGGCGCCCTCCTACGAACTCCGTTCCCTTCGCCATTCCCTCCACCTAGCAGCACACCTCGTTCCATTGGACGCCGAGGAGGAGAGACTAACAGCAACCTACACACTCCCCAATCTGCTATCACGAACTGCTCAAGGCATAATAATGAAAACGTCATCGCAGGTAAAATTGCCTTACCTACTTTTTGTTACTGTTGCGTGACTATGGCAAATAATTTAAAATCCACCTCTTTAGCTGTTATTTGTTTACAATTTCTCGATACCGTTTCACGCTGTAAAAGCTCTTTCTCGATCGATCTTGGAGCGTGTGTGTGGGATTCAGTGGAAAACAACTCTCTACACATACATGAGCAAACATCTTTGCTTTTAAACTTGGCACTTAAAACTAGCGACCGCCTCCGCTCCTGCACCTCACTTAATCCATCTTTCCCGAGACCATTATTCATGCTTCTTGTTATCATATTGTCATTCCAGCTGTGGCGTACGGTCGAGGCTTCTCTCGAGGTGAAGTCGGCATGGCTGTCATCAACATGACTTCCTGCGAATTGCATCTATGCCAGATGAGCGATACCATTAATTACGTCAAGACCATGGCCAAAATGAATCTCTTCCGACCCACTGAGGTACGTAATGAGTCCACATTTCCAGGTATTATATTTGTAAGAAAAGGGGGGGGGGGGGGGGGGAGTCAGGCGACATATGGACGAGATTTGTGACGATATGTATAGTCCCAAGCGCGCCGGCTGCGTATTGATTGCTCTCTGCGGACCTCCTGATGCACACATGATGGCTGTTATTCCGCGTTCCCTCCTCGGGACTTGCCAAATGGAAAAGGCTGAGGGAGTCACGGGTGATTTATTGATGCTAAGTCCGTTGCCTGCCGGATCAAACGGCGGCCCTCGTCGGATTTCATCGAAGCTTCGCATACTGCCGGTCCAAAATAATTGACAGAACTAGAGATGCTCGCTCCGATCTGATCTGATCATACTAGTCCCTTCTCTTATGAAAGCTTTGAATCAGCAGATAGACAGAGAGACAAGGGACCTCCTGTCGAATGGAGAGATAATGAATTCATCATACTACTGGGGCAGCTAGTCTTAATTATTGCTCTCTCCCTCCATGTACTATGACTACTAATCCTAATGAAATTCAGGTTCTAATGCCTGACACGACGCTGACGGCTACTACGACCGGTAGTGGGACTCTGGCGGAATATATCCAGCGCTCCGATCCAGAGTTAGTCCTCACAAGTGTAGGCCGAAAGGTGTTCAACGATGCAAATGCAATCCAATTGATAGAGAAGCTGGCTGTCGCTGACGATCTCAACATTGTCCTCATTATCCAGCAAAAGTAAAGGGTGTTTTTTTTTCTCTTTTAAAACACGTCAAGCTTCCATGCTCATTATTTTTCTGTCTATCCCTTGTACAATTAGGTACTACGCTCTGTCAGCTGCAAGCGCTTTAATGTCCCATTTGGAGAACAACTTGAACGTCACTTTCGCACCTAAAACTTTGAGGATCTTCTACCGTGGACCGGATGAAACTGCTCTCCTAGGTATGTACGTGTGTATAACTTAAATGTGTGGTGAGTTACTGGCTCGACTATCTGCGGAAATCCTTTCGCATGCCGCCCGCACACGTTTCCAAGTTCCCACACTCATTATTAATGGGTCAAGACCGTAAAAAATCCTTCTGAAAAGACATTATTACCGAATAGAGAAGTGCGTAAAGAAACTTTCCTTTTCCAAAGTTCTCTCTCACTCGCTTCACACTTAATCCGACTTAGGGGCGGATGTGATCTACATTTGATATAAAGTTTAATAAACTTAAGTAACGTTGATTCATTTGTTGTTGTTTTTTTCACGCAACGACTTGAAATTCCGTATCACGCTCTAACCATACTCTCTTGACGCTGCCAATATGTATCACATGAAAAAGAACCCATTGTTTACACTCTGTGCACTCCCTCCCAAGTTCAGATGAGAAGTTCCGTGCGGGATCATTACAGAGTGTCCTGCCATTATATGTGCGGATGTGGGTCCTTCATTGTTCCCTCCTGGCAAAGGATTCATTCTTTAGTTTTATTATTTTTTTTGCCGTTGTCATGACTCCCATGTTGCTCGTTTCCAAAACGGCTAATTGATTTCCTGTGCATCTCATGTTTTTGTTCTTTATCTCATACAGTTTCTTAGTTAAGGATTTATAATTGAGAAGCTAATTACAATGGTTCGTTTATTACGACGCCATGTAACATACAGATTCCGAGACCTCACATCGACTGGAACTTGTTGGAAGTCTGAATCTGAATGGAGGTCCATCTCTCTTGTCAGCTTTAAACTACTGCCAAACGGCAGCCGGATCACGTCTCCTCCGCAGCAATATCCTGGAACCTTCGACTAATAGGGAAGCCATCAATCGCCGTCTGGATGCCGTACAGGAGCTCGTGTCTCGTCCAACGGATCTCCAACAGCCCATCAAGGTGAATCATCTCCGTCAAGTGTCCACGTCTTTTTTATTTGATTATGCTATCGAGACAAGTGACTGGAGAGGAGGCATCTTTTTTTTTCTTTTTTTTTTTTTTACTTTAAGAGGAGTGCATATTTCTTTTTATATTCTTTATAGGATATCCTATCGAAGTTTGTGGACGTGGAGCGTGCCGTGAATCAATGCATCGTTGTACCCAAGAATTTCAACTTGTCCATGATGGAGCAGAGACTCAATGCCGTCGTAGCTCTCAAGCACATCCTAACGCTGATACCGCCGCTCCGCTCTACCCTCTCCAAAGCTAGGAGCCCACTCATCTCTTCGTTCGTCCAAGTACTTTCAGACGCTCTGAGAGATATTGCCTTTCTCGTCTTCTTTATCAAGGATATAGGGGAGGCCAGTGAAATTGAACTTTTCGGGTCTGCCGAGAGGAGCAATAACATTACAGGCCGCCGGCAATCCTTCTTAGAGCTTGATCCTTTCCCTCTACCTTGTACCTCTTCTTTTCTGCCCTCATTTTGAAAAGAACTCTTTGCTATTTCTTTCTTTCATGTCCTTTTATTGATTTTTCCCAGTCCCTCTTTTGAATGAGCCATGTTGATCTTGTTACATGGCAATAACTTTGGTATGTTTTTCTTTTCTTTTCTTGTATCCCTCAGGAGCTGAATCAGATAGATTACGAAGGACTTTTATCAGAGATCCAAACAGTAGTAGACGACCGTGCCAAAGTAGTCAAAGGTAAGATCGGGATGGCTCGTCAGCGGTTCGGCATCATCAAGACGGGCGTCAATCGGATGCTCGACGTCTGCCGTCAAACTTACAACGACATCGAAGTGGAAATAGAAGGTATTTTAGTTTTATTTCACTATCGTTGAGCATCACTTTGAAGTACCTCGACTTTTGGTTCAAGTTATTGCCGCAATTCTGACTTTTATCATCTCTACCGGCAGGGTACGTTGAAGAGTTGGCGGAAAAGTACCAGATTCCCTTGGTATTGGCGAATACAGCTTCACGAGGATATCATCTACAAAAGCCGACTGGAAGGATCAAAGGCGATCCAACAACTCGAACTGATATCCAGCTCCCACCCGTTTTCATATGCGTAAGTTTTTACATCGGAAGACGGAGCTTTTCATAGTGTCGGAAGAAGCGGAGAAAGAAATCCTTCCTTGAGAAGAATATTTTAAAGAAGGACGAAAAAAAAGAAGAAGGCTGCCACATTCTTTTTTGAATGTGGAAAAGAGGAGGCCATGTGACTCTTTCTCCATGATTGGATCTTCTAATAAATCCTTTGGATGGGAAGGCGGGAGCAGAGTGATTAAATTTCCGCTTCTCTCTCTCTCTCTCTCTTTCTCTCGCACCATCTCCTAGGTGAAGCGGCAAGGGAATTGCTTCGCTTTTACGACTCAACATCTTTTAGTGACCAATGAACGAGTCAAATCCGTCCAGAGGGATGTCGAAAAGATCACTAACGTGTGAGTGACTCGTTTAACAACCTCGTTCCGGCTGCTTTTCTTTTACTCCTCCTTATATGTATTGATTTTCTTCCATCTTTTGTAGGGTTATAGAAGAATTGCTGGGTACGATCCGTGGACAAATAGGATCACTCTACAAGTTGAAAGAGATGATTTGCCAGCTAGATGTGGTGGTCAGCTTTGCCCAAGTAAGCTCCGGCGTAGGATTTTGTCGTCCTATTTTCGGCCAGGCGATGTTGATCCGAGACGGTCGGCATCCCGTCCTAAATCGTTTCTCATCCGACGACTTGGCATCCAACGACACGGTAATCGAAATAGTAAACTCTTTCTCTCTTTCTTATCTTAAATGACTACATCCTTTCGTTCTTCTTTTTTTCCCAAAGGAAATGAGGGAGGAATGCAATTTCCTTGTCATCACGGGAGCCAACATGAGCGGAAAAAGCACCTACATCCGCCAAGTGATGCTCTTGCAAATAATGGCCCAAGTAAGTCGATTTGGAGTGGAAGAGCGTGACTAGAGGAGCAATCAGCTAATGAGAGAGCACTGAATGCGGTTAGAAGAGAGCAGTAGATAAGCAACTTCGCTCCATATCCATCCGTTCCGTTGTTGCGTGGAACGAATCCAAAAACAATGATCGATCCACTCGCCAACATTGCCTTGTGTACAGTTGGAAGCTGCGAGTATCACACAAAAGAGAAGGACCTCCTCCCCCCTACTGCTTTTTTCTCTCTTTCAATAGCTCATATCCGATATGTATTTTGTGATGTTTACTTTAGATTGGATGTTTTGTTCCGGCCAGCAGTGCTTCATTCCGGATTGTAGATCAGCTCTTTTCCCGTCTCGGCACTTCAGACCGTTTGGAGAACAATGCATCGTCTTTTTCTTTGGAAGTAAGGTTATTCCACGCGCCGTACCTTTATTATAACATGAAAACAATAGAGCGCGTTTCTCTCTCCCACCCAGTCTTCTCGGATTACAAGCCGTTTAGGAACGCTTCCTCACCTTTGGATCTAGCATTCTCTCTCGTGTTTTAAGGATCAAGGGAGAGAGAGTGAAAAGCACTTTATTGCATTGACTAAAGTCTTTCTTAATTTAATCTGATTATTTACGCGCGTGATCAACATGCTCCATGTCGATGTATCTTATCGATCCTTGCACACGTGATCTAATTTTCAGCTTTTCCCAGCAGTAGTCGTGCCTTTCTGACTGCCCTCTTTCCTCACACTGAAATAAGATGAAAATAAATATATAAATAAATAAAGTCTCGAGAACCAACGGAGAGGATCGGTCGATATTAAACATCCTCATTTCGACTCGCTCGACTAGCTCTTGCTCGGTAGCGGCTCGATCCTACTAGGACTAGCTTTTCCAGTCCATATAGCTCCCGACCCCTTTTTGGTATAGGAAAGATAGGGCGAACAAAAAGTTGGCTTTAGTTGAATAGCCCACACCAAAGCTATCTCCAACTTGCACTGCGTGCTGCTAATGAGGCAATCCACAGCTTTGTTGTAGCACGAGTCGAACCCATCTCTTAATGAAGAGAGAGCACCTCAATATATCGTTTCAGTAGAACATTTTTTTTCTCGCTCTCCGAGTAATGAGAAGGCATTGCGGTCATTATAAAACTGCATTCCTTAATCATCAATACATTAATCAACTTGCTCTGGTTGGAGGAATCTCTGCTTTTGGCTTTTTTTTTTTTCTTATTCTCCACCCTTTGTATTCTTCCTTTATTGCAGATGATGGAGATGAATTACATCGTTCGGAACGCCGGTCTCAATTCGTTGGTGATTCTGGACGAGTTATGCAAGGGAACGGATGCGGATCAGGGCTCTGCCATCTGCTGGGCTATATGTGAAGCCTTGCTCAAATGTGGCGCTTGGACCCTGATTGCTACGCACAGTACGCTCATCACCAAGTTGTGCGATATCTACTTTCCGGTGGAAAAGTGAGTTTTTAAAAAAATGAGTCGTAATTAAATAAAACCTTAACGTCCTCATTTGATTTTTCCGATCCAGTTACCATATGGAAGTGATTGAAGAGACCAAGAAAGACGGTCGCCTGGTACTGAACTACACGCACAGGATCCTGCCCGGTGTCACGCAAGTGGAAAATTACGGTAAGGTTGAGCCTCCATCCGACGTCTATACGACAAGCGCTGTATGTGCGTGAGTCTTCTGTCCAGCAGGATTTAACGCTTCATTGCCCGTTCTTTTACCTCAAAAAATATATGTACCATCGAGACAGGCATGAAATTGGCTGCCATGGTAAACCTACCCCCCGAAGTCTTGGCCCAGGCTCGTGAATTGCTCCCGAAATTGGCTGCAAATGTCAAAGTAAATATAGATGTACCTTAATAAGACTTTTATTTATGATTTTATTTTTCTTTATATATTTTTTAAAGCCTTCAGCTAAAGTGACTTTGGATTTTAAAATGGAGAAGCTGTGCTATCGACTCAATTTGAAACTGCGGGATGTCGGACGCCGGATGTCCAACCTTCCAGACCGAGAATTCTTGGAAGAATTAGAACAGATTCGTCGGGATTATAAAGAACAGTTGAACAAACTCATGGCCGAAGAAGAAGAATTTAGTTCTTAAACAGTAAGACTGTTTCCTTTTGAACGAGAGAGATTTTGTCACAAACTATTAATCTTGTTCCCTTAATCACGCAGGTTGAAGCCTTACACAGTGACTTTTTGATTTGAAACTACGATGAAAAATGTTTTGCTGAAGCTCTTTAATACCTCGCAGAAAATGAGTGGAAGCACACCGCAGAGGAAGTTTTTTTCAGTTTTATTTTTCCATTTTTATATCTTTCCTTTGTATAAGAAGAATCCAATAAAAAGTTTGTTTTTGATCCCTTCTGTCGTGACAACATGGGTAGAGGGGGATAATAGAGCCAATTTCCTCCCGAAACTGGGTTGCTTCTGAGTACTGGCACATCACGACGATTCCTTCGCCCTTCATTTCCCAAGAGGCGTTCCGGAATTTGATTAGAAAGTGCATATCACTTGGTTCATGAAAAGGAGGAAAGCGACAGCCGCTTATTTCCTCTCATCTTGTTACATTTCCATGGCAAACAGCTCGCGCTCATTTCTAGTAGAAGAAGACGAAGAAGAATAAAAAACGATTTGGTATTCAGCTCCAAATAATAGTGGAGAAATTAAAGCCTTTAATATTGTTTGCTTTCTTTTCTTCCCTCCATCATTCGATTTCGTTAATCATTCACGCAAATTAAACTGATTTTCCATTGAAATCAAATTAGGACCTTGAAAAAAAAAAAATGAAAATCTGCTGCATAAAGCCTTAAAAGGGCAATCCAGGAAATGGAACAGTGTGTGATAAGAAATTATTGATCTTCTTCTCCTTCCGCTTCTGTTCCTTAAGTTAATTTCCATTAATTAAGAAATAAGCGCGCTGTAATTTAGACTTATTAATATACCATTAATCAGAGTTTTTATATAGTAATCTCGGTTTTTGTATTCCACCTAACTTATTATCTCTTGATCGCTTCATGTGACTTGAAAAAAAAAGGAAGTTCTACAATTCCTCTTTATCTTTAAAGACAAGTCGTGCATGTAGAGCGCGTGCGTAGAGCACGCTTCCAAGTCGATATTGATTCCCTTTAGTAACGTTGCCTGCCCAGCTGTTGGGTAAAAAAAAAGAAGCGCCTTGTCCGTTTTTCATGTTCAGCTCAGCCGCGACCGGGATGGATGTGCCGAAAAAGGATTCCGTGAGGACGAACAGCAATGGTTGCGCTACAGATAACCATTATGAAGCGGACCATGTAAGCAGCACGGATAATAACGGTGATGTAGTTAACCCGCCACGACGTCGACTACTCAAATTGACCGAAGTGAGAGAACAATAATACAAGCTTGACATTTGTGCTGAATAACCATCATTATTCATGTTTTCGCAGGTTCCTCCCCATCTCCAGTTCAACCCACACATTCACGAAGGATATCGCCCTTTGTCGTCCGTCAGGTCCTGCCTTGGAAGCCTCTTCTCTTTTCACAATGAGACCGTCAACATCTTGACACATGGTAGTACTAGTTTGGCTTCCCTCCAATATATGATACACTTTTGTGTTATTATTATAGCGAAAAGTTTATTTTTATCACGGATCCTTTGCCAACTCAATTAATTTTTACGTTTTTCTAGGTGTTCCTGTTTTGTATATTGTAATATTCGCTTACAGTATAATGCCGTGGAACGAGCTTAAAATCCCCATACTGCCGTACACTCATCTTGCTGCAATCCTGAGTCCGTGGGTGGGATCGGTTATCTACCACACTTTTATGAACCACCAAAACGGTTACTAGTGTGTCACTTTTCTCTCTATTTCTTATCATTTTTTAATAAACAGACATGATAACCTATATAAATACATTGTTACAGCACCTATCGGCGACTACTTCAACTAGATATGCTTGGAATATGGATCACGCAGAGCTTCGGTGATTTGAATAATGTGGAAATAGATTGAATTGTTGTATCGATAACGGTAATATTTTCCAACAGGAGCCCTAACGTGCGTCATTACAGCTAGCTACTGCTTTCCATCCAACATTGGAACGGTGATTGTCGTCGTCTACTGCCTAACATCTTTATGGGGCTTATACAAAGTAAACATTTATAGGAATGAGCATGTTTTTTTAAACACCTAATATTTAAAATTTCATTTCAGGCTCAAAGGGCTGGTGGATCTGGAAGCGTTTGGGTAAGCAACAAAATTAGTTTTTCTGTTAATCTTTTATTATTAATTTCAAATATATCGATTGCAGGATCGACGATTGTGCTTTGTTATTCCGGTACTGATTCGACTTATTTTAGCGATCATGCGCAGTCTAAATAAAGCTTCTGGTCATCCGGACGCTATTATTCACATCTGGCTCCAGGTAAAAAAATTAAAATAAAATTAAAATAAAATAAAATTTATTGCAAAATTATTATATTAGGACGCGGTGGCCTGTTTTGGCGGAATTATTGGAGCCATGCGAATTCCAGAAAAATTCTTTCCGGGCCGTTTTGATTATTTTCTCAACTCGCATAACATCATGCACGTCTTAGTCGTCATTGCCGTAGCTCACATGCACTATGCTGCAAAGTTAGATATGGTGTGGCTCAACGATCCTCAGTGTTTCATCTTTCCCACCCAGAACACGAGTCGTACTACCGAATTGTGATTTTCAATATTTAAAATAAAAATCTCTTCCCATCGACCCTGCCACGCCCTTTCTTAGAGCAATATTAGGATTTTTCAATTCTCAGATTTTTACCTTTTAATTGTTATTACTATTCTCGTTATCATTGTCTTTGGTTTTATGTGCGTGTTCCCTTTTTTCACTCTCACGAATTATTTAAAAAGAATTACGATTTAATACAATTTCGTTATGATGCAAAGATTAGGGTGCATTATACATGTTTTACTCCCGCCTTAAATTAAGGTCCAGGTTTGGAATAATCGCTCCATTACAAGGTAAACGACGATTTCTAAATAAAAAAACTGATGTAAAAAAAAAACTAAAGAAGAATATTCTAATTAAAGCATTCTGGAAACCAGAATTGGAGAAAGCCTTTGCCTGGATACTCTCAATATAATCACTGTTATCGCACAAAATGCGTGCGAGAGTCACTTGACAGAGGTTGCTCAATTGTTCTTTGAGAAAAGGGACATTTATAATAGAAATTTGATGCAATAGGAGTAAGTGACTTACGCGGAGTAAATCCAGCTGTAGTTTCCTCAAAGAAGGATCGATCACCACGTCGCAATCGAACCGCTTGATCTTCGATGAGGCCGAGGAAAGTGGGCCCCAGAATGGCTCCTTCCACCGGTCGCTCAGAAATTCCTCCGATATAGAGATCTACGTCATCCACGTTGCCGTACATCCTCTTCATTCCCTCTAGGATCTATACAAATCACGTTTCTTTAGAAAGTCATTCACTACTTTAAGGATCAATGTTACCCAAGGATCGAAAACGTCAAAGAAATCCTCCCAGCGCTGAGCTCTTGTTTTGCTGCAAAGTTCTCGGTAATCGTTGTAAGGCGGCAGCCCGTCTACGCATTAAGAAATGTCAATATAGAAGCAAATTGGAAACAACTGTGAAATCTAAAATAAAAATTTATCCTAGCTAGAGTGGCTGTTAATTAATTTATTCATGTTGATTCATTGAATTAAGTATTTCAAATATTTAGAAACCAGTATTAATGGGGATATTACTGATTAACGAGTAGGGTGGATGTTTGAAGGTTCGTGATGCCTCTAGCACCGGAGGTTCCTATTGACTAATTGACTACTTTGTTCCTATTGACATTTATATGTGCATAAAACGGGCTGCCGCCTTACAACTATTAGGTACCCATCACACCATGCCTACTATGAGGGTTTTATTCTGTTCGATTGTTGCTTTTCTGTCCCTTTTTTTCAACATCACTAATTTTTTATTCAGAACTTGGGTAAATTTTCGATTTAAAAAAAAATATTTCTTTTAATGAAATGACGATAAGCGTGTATTGCATGGTTCATTCCAGAACAAATACAAATTTGTTATGATGCGACGATTAGCGTATATTATACATGGTTCACGAGGGATTGTCCAATTAAAAAAAGTTTTTGTACACCCCTAAAAATCTATGCCAATAATAAAAAAATCAGGGAAAAAATAAAAAAATCCACAAAAAGAGAACAAATTCAGAAAATTTACAAAAAGGACCAAATGAAATCCAAAAATTTCAGAAAATCAAGATTTTCCCCCATTTCCGGATTTAAATCTTCTTAAACTCAAACGCATAGAGTCGTCAACCCTCGATGGTTCTCTCCTGCCATAACTTGAGGGCCAGTTTTGGGATCATCGTTCCATTACAAGGTAAACGATGATTTCTTTAAAGAAAATAAAATAATAATATAAAAAAATAATAATACAAAATTTAGAATTAAAGTATACTGCTTGTAATCCAAGTTGAAAAAAGCCCTCGGCTGGATGCTCTCAATACCAACACTGTTATCACACAATATGCGTGCGAGTGTCACTTGACGGAGATTGGCCAATTGTTCTTTAAAAAAGAAAAAAGAAATAAATATCAAACAATTTCTTGTAAAGTGAATTAAGGTAAGTAACTTACGCGGAGTAAATCCGGCTGTAGTTTCCTCAAAGAAGAATCGATCACCACGTCGCAATCGAACTGCTTGATCTCCGATGAGGCAGAGGAAAGTGGGTCCCAGAATGGCTCCTTTCACCGGTCGTTCAGAAACTCCACCGATATAAAGATCCACGTCATCGATGTGTCCGTAAATCCTCTTCATTCTATCTACGATCTATAAAAATCAACTATGTTTTTATAAAGAGTTACTCACTACTTTAAGGATCAAACATACCCAACGATCGAACACGTCATGGAAATCCTCCCAGCTCCGAGCTCTCGTTTTGCCGCAAAGTTCTCGGTAATCGTTGTAAGGCGGCAGCCCGTGCTATGCACAAAGAAATTTCAAAAAGAACACATTGGAAAAATATATAACATTAAATTACATCTCTTCCTCGCTGGACATTGAGCGCAACCAGATCCAAGCCGAACTTTTGATTGACAGGTTGGAAGAGGTGGTTTCTAATCTAAATATACATAAAAAACATTTAAACTTACATGTGTTTCTGATAATAATTTTTAAAAAATCTTGTATACTTCTTCTGAGAAAACTTGTTCCACTTTCTGAGTAGCCTGTGTCAAGAGTCCTCTAACGAGCGTTTCTACACCGTTATCTTCGTAGAGTTCAAGTGGATTGAAGTGGTGTTCGTGCAGCACTAAATGCCGAGGTGATTGCACGCCGAATTTAGTATATCCCCTATAGAACGATTGTCGTGATGAAAAAGTTTTATGTAAACGACAATTTTAATTATGTTTACTTGATGATCCCCTGAACCTGACTGTGTCCCATCCGGAAAGCGGCAGTAGCGAATTCGTTTGTTATACTAGGATTTATTGTTTGATCGTACAATGTGGTTGCTTGCCTGCCGATATCCGATTTTAACTTGAAAGTGGACATAAACGTATCACCTGGATTTTTTCAAAATAATATACTTATTTGATATGTTTGTTTTTTCAAGTGGCACTATTATACCTAGAAGAATGGGGAAATATTCATTGTAAGTGATTTGCTGAATTTCAGCGCCTACAATCCTGCGACTTTCTTGATACAGCCTTTCATCATCCCAACCTGGATTCAAGCCCTGCAATTCAGTAGCTTAACAAATAAAAAGAATTAAATCTAATTATCAAGCATGCAACCCTAAATTGTAAATATTTACCGATTCTGTTGTGCTCCCGAAGCCAAATGGTTTGCGTAACAGCCATTTGTGGTTGCTCATTAACACGAAAATCACCTATGATATAAGAGCATTTATATGGATTTTAACAAAATTAAATAATTATGTAAATTACCAGCGATAAAACATCTTTTTGTTTCTTTATCAACGCACTGCAGTTGAGGTAGTTTAAGAGCATCCTGCGGAGGTAGAAGAACATCTTCATGTGCGGATCGCTGTATTTTCATTTGACCACCGACTTTGGTACGGAGCTCACTGGCTCTCATTTCGTCGGATCCGTAGATTTGGGAACCGTCGATAAAAGCCGTAAGTACATTCTTTTGCTCTCTAGGCCCATACTTACACTCAGGCGGGACGGCCGGTAAGGATCGCTTGAATTCCATACAGCGTTGCTTGTGTTGAGCAAAGAAAGTATCATTTGCTGGAATTCTGATAGGGAAACAGTCTGGATGGCGGGGAGATCCGTCCTCAATGACCTGACCGTCTTGGCAACACGCCCACGAAACATTTTGCCCTGTTATGTGATGGTATTACTATGCTATTAGTATCTTATTATTATTTTATTATTATATTGTTATTACGAAGAGCGGTATTGACGATGTCATGATCGAGGAACTGTCCCCACTGCATCAACATCAAAGTTGAGATCATACTCTCAGTATATCTACTGTCAGTAATATCTGTCAACTGTTGCGAAATAATACGTGCACTGGGTAGCTCTTCTCCACTCCTATTTGCACGCCTCGGAATGTCGACTCCTTTGAATTATATTTAAATAAATAAAATTATAAACCAATGATTATTTATCAAATAGATAACATACCGTCGTGATATTTTGCAGGAATAATTCTTTGAAAGGGAGTATCGATCATTCCCCAACTGGGTTGTTTCAGATTTGTACAGGATCCATTGATTGTTCTGAAGCGGGAATTAGGATTTGGGCACTGCACCGCCATATATTGACAGCTATCGGCCAGCTGAGAATCAGACACCAGTAGAGCAGAACGGACAGAAGACAAGGCGAAACGGCCCTGCTCCGCCGTTAAATTATTCCTGTATATTGATTAATTTAATTTTAAATTTGGAAATATTTAGAAACTAGTATCGGGGATAATACTGTTTAACAAGTTGGATGGATGTTTGAAGGTTCATGAGGCCACTATCAGCGAAAGCAATCGTCTGCGGGGTAGATTGGAACAAATTCAAATGGAAGCTGGCTGCTGTGTTGGGTTCAATGGTAATATTCTGCTCAACAAGCGCCTTTTCCAGTTCGATACGCTTTTTTATTTCAACGTGGGCTGCTGTAGCTGCAGCAGCTTCTGGTGTACTATCTAATGCAGATATTGAAGATGTTGTAAAGAAGTTTTCAGGAAGGAACACGTCCTCCGGCGGTTGGAAGACGAGCGTTCCGGCGGACGATACCCCGCTCACCAATTGCTGCTGACTGTTCCGAGGAACTGAAACACCTGGAGAGCTGATTTGGCTTCGCACGCTAATCAATGTTATCATCCATAATAGCAACACCCTTCAAATCAATTAGAATTTTATGTAATAATACATTACATATGTATATAAAGAGGCGTAACAAGTTTTAGTCTACCTTTTCATGGCGAATTTCATTGAAAGACTGGGAATAATGATGAATAACGTCCCCAGCTTTTTATAATAGCTCGTCTGAATCATTTCAATGTCATGCTATACTTGAAATGTTCTGTTAGAATTTTATTACAATCACATTTGCATCAGTATCACAATTGTTTTGTACATCCTTGAAGGTCCTTTTTAAAAAGCAGGAATTTTCACGAGGTTATTTTGACGAGGTAAAGCTGTTCGTGTTTCCGGTAAGCAAATTTTGTATTCAATGTTAATTATTATTGCAAACCATTTATTGGCCGTTACTTTATCCAATTTTTCAAAACACATAAAACACATTACCGCGAGCTCGCTCCTGATATGTTTCGATAAAATAAACGGCTAATCAATGACTTTCATAATATCAAGGTGTTTCCTATTATGAAAGAAAAAAACAAACTAACTTCTGTCCCAGGCAAAAAATTATATGATAATGCATAAATAAATTTACTTCTTCGGCGCCAAGGACATGTTTACACATAATAATTACGATTTGAAAGCCAGTGTGCACAAAAAGTTGATTTCACATATTTTAAAATATGTTGTTTTCTTATTGTGATATTGGAAACATGTTGAAGGTTGGTAGTCGACCTCTATCCAGTATTGGTAATATAATGTTGGTTGTTCGATATATTCTTTCCCTACTTGTATTGTCTGTGGACCTGTTATACGAAGGTCTACAGACCTTCGGGGAAGCCCCAAAACGTTCTAGACATTTAGGAAAAAGTGTTTTGAGGAAATTTATTTGATCATAATGAATTACAACCAGCGGGGCTATATCGGACGTGGGTTAGTCGGGACAAACGAATTAAAAATAGTTACGCATACTTTAAATAAAAAAAAAATGTGAATGAAGAACAGTAAGAAGCAGTAGGGATGAAGTTTGATCAGTCTAGCTTAAGTATTTATCGAGTTATAATCGTTTGCGCCTGTTTTAGTTGTACTCGCACGAATAATGGGGAAAATTGGGGAAAATGCTACATTAAACGAAAAATACAATTGTATTATGACATTATACAGTTAGGGTGTATTATACAAGGTTCACTCCCGCCATAAATTAAGGTCCAGTATTGGGATATCCGGGGATCCTTGACACGGTAAACGACGATTTCTAAGAAATAAAATTTATCTAATCTAAATTCAAGAAGAAAAATAATAATTATATCATACTGAAAATCCGAGTGGAAGAAAGCCCTTAGCTGGATGCTCTTAATATCATCGCCGTTATCGCACATAATTCGAGCAAGAGTCACTTGACGAAGACTGGCCAACTGTTCTTCAAGAAAGATTAAAAGATTGATAAAACAACTTCTTGTGATGTAATAAAGCGAAGTAACTTACGAGGAGTAAATTCAGCTGTAGCTTCCTCAAAGTAGGGTCGATCACCACGACGCAATCGGCCCATTTGATCTCCGATAAGGCAGAGAAAAGTGGGTCCACCGGCCGTTCAGAAACTCCGCCGATATAGAGATCCACGTCATCGATGTGCCCGTAAATCCTTCTCATTCCCTCTACCACCTTTGCAAACATCTCTATTTAGATAGCATCACTCACTACATTAAAGATTAACAATACCAAAGGATCGACTCACAAATGGTCCCAAATCTATATTTGGCGATAGATGTAAAGCTCAAATATAAATCTGTTTTTAATTTTTGGCTCCATGGACCTGTTATAATTGAATTCACTAACGAATAACCATATAGGAATTATTATGCCTAAGGGGTTTTATTCTGACCATTTTTGACATCACTTATTTTTAATTCAAAACTTGGGTAAATGTTCGATTTAAAAATAAAATGTTGTTATGACAAATGACGATAAGCGTGTATTACAAGGTTCCCTCCAAAACAAATACAATTTTGTTATAATGATTACCGATTACCGTGTATGGTTCGGTCCCCGATGGCATGGTTCACTCCCGCCATAAATTGAGGTCCAAATTTGGGATCATCGTTCCCTTACAAGCTAAACGATGCCTTTAAAGAAAAGAAAAGAAAAATAATATAAAAAATCAAAAAAAAATTATAATTACATCATACTGGAAATCCAATTTGATAAAAGCATTTGGCTGGATGCTCTCAATATTATCATCACTGGTATCACACAATATGCGTGCGAGTGTCACTTGACGAAGACTGGCCAATTGTTCTTGGGGAAAAATTAAAACATAATATTAAAAAAAATTCTTGTCATGTAATAAATTTAAGTGACTTACGCGGAGTAAATCCAGCTGTAACTTCCTCAAAGAAGAATCGATCACCACATCGCCATCGAGCCGCTTGATCTCCGATGATGCAGAGGAAAGTGGGTCCCAGAACGGCTCCTTTCACTGGCCGTTCAGAAACCCCGCCGATATAAAGATCCACGTCATCGACGTCACCGTAAATTCTCTTCATTCCTTCTACCACCTTTACAAATCACCTCTGTTTAGAAAGTATCACTCACTACTTGAAGGATCAATGATACCGTAAGATCGAAAACGTCGAGGAAATCTTCCCACCGCTGAGCTCTCGGTTTTCCACAATATTCTCGGTAATCGTTGTAAGGCGCTAGCCCGTGCTATGCATACAGAAATAATGTCAGTATAAGAACACAAATTGAAAACTATGAAATATTAAATTACGTCTCTTCCTCGCTGGATATTGAGTGCAACCAGATCCATGCCGAACTTTTGGTCACCTTGGAAGAGGTGGTTCCTGATCTTGATACATAAAAAACATTTAATGTTACATATATATTTCTAATAATTTAGAAAGTTGTCTAGGTACTTCATCTGTGAAAACTCGATCCACTTTCTGGGAAGCCTGTGTTACGAGTCCTCTAACAAGCGTTTCGACACCGTTATCTTCGTAGAGTACAAACGGTTTGAACTGGTGTTCGTTCAACACTAAATTATGTGATTGCACGCCGTCTTCATTGTATCCCCTATAGAACGAATGTCGCCATGAAAAAGGGTTATGTGTAAGAAACGTTTTAAATGTATACTTCAAGATCCCCGGAACCATACTGTGTCCCATCCGGAATGCGGCAGCAGCGAACTCGTTTGTTATACTAGGATTCATTTTTGGATCGTACAATTTAGTTGCTTCTCTGCCGATACGCGATTTCAACCGGAACGCGGACATAAATCTATCGCCTAGATTAAAAATAATTCTATGTTGTTAATTTAACAATTATTTATTATAAATTTAAATGGATTATATGTTTCTAAAAGCGACACTATTATTTTTACCTAGAAGAATTGGAAAATATTCATTGTAAGTGATTTGCTGAATTTCAGCTCCAACAATCCTGCGACTTTCTTGATACAGCCTTTCATCATCCCAATCTGGATTCAGTCTCTGCAATTCATTAGCTAAAAACAAAGGGAATTTTAAATATTAAATTTATTTTGCAATTTTTATCGTAAATTTACCGATTCTGTTGTGCTCCCGAACCCAAATGGTGTGGTCAACAGCCAGATTTGGTTGCTCATTAACACGTCCATCACCTATGATATAAGAGTATTTATATGGTTTTTAATACAATTAAATAATTATTTTGATTACCAGCTTTGAAGCAGAATTTTTGTGTCGCATGTCGTCGGCACTCTTCGGGACTAATATCCTTTTTTTCAGGTAGAAGAGCGTCTCCATTTTTGGTTCGCTGTATTTCCAATTGACCACCGTCTAAGGTACGGAGCTCTCGGGCTCCCTTTTCGTTGAATCCGTAGATTTGGGAACCGTCGAGAAAAGCCGTCAATGCATTCTGTTGCTCTCTATTCCCAAGCAGACACCCAGGTCGGGCGGCTGGTATAGATCGCACAAAGTTCATACAACGTTGATTGTGTTGAGAAAAGAAAGGATCACTTTCTGGAATGATTATGGGGAAACATTCGAAATGAAGGTGAGCTTCTTTCATGAGTTGACCGTCTTGGCAGCAATTCACTCCCTTAGCATCTTCTCCTGTTAAAATATTTTCATAAAAAATCATCAAATATTGGAATGTGGGTTCATAATGTTTACTTAAACGACAGAGAGGGGTCATGACGGCGTCATGATCGATGAACTGTCCCCACTGCATCAGCATTAAAGTCGAGACTTCACTCTCAGCGTGTCTACTGCAATCTGTCAACTCTTGCGAAATAAGACGTGCACTGGGTAGTTCTTGTCCACTCTTTGCCAACCTCGGCTCGTGAATTCCTTTGAATTATATTTGAATAAATAACATTTTAAATCAATAATTATTGATAAAAAACATACCGTCGTTATACTTTGCAGGAACAAGTCTATCAAGGGCAGTATTGATCATTCCCCAATTGGGTTGTTCCAGATTGTTACAGGATCCATTCATTGTTCTGAATCGGGAAAATGGGTTTGGGCACTGCACCACATGATATGGAGAACCGGACAACTGTAGATCAGAATTCGTCATAGAATTGCACATTTCGCTAAGCTCGTTCATCGTATAATTCCTGTATATTGATTAATTGAATTAATATTACAAAATTTAGAAACTTGAATTGAAGTTTAATACTGTTTAAGGAGCAGGAGGGATATATCGAGAGCTTTAAGGCCGCTAGCACCAACAGCAATCGTCTCCGGGGTAGATTGGAAAAAACTTGAGTGGTAGCTTGCGGGTGTGTTGGGTTGAATGAAAATATTCTGCTCAATCAGTATCTTTTCCTTTTCGATACGTTTCAACTCGAGCTTTTTAATTTCAACGTGAGCTGCTGAAGCTGCTGTGAGGTAGTTTTCCGACGTCAATTTTGGAAGGGATACATCCTCCGGCCTCGGCGTGAAGGAGTTCCTTCCGTTGGACGATCCTCCGCTCACCAATTTCTGCTGACCATCACCTCCGCGACTTCCTGTTTTATGAGGAGATGAACCAGGGCCTTCGACAGGGTGGTGGGGCCAATGTACCCAAGGCGCTTCGAGCAAAGGGGCGCCCGGGCGTCCAAAGTTTCCATTCTGCCAAAAACTATTTTGGAGCCAAGCTGGTAAGAACCTCAAACCCTGATATGAACCACCTGGAAAGTTGAATTGGCTTCTCACGCCAATCAAAACTACCATCCAAAATATCAACAACCTTCGAATGCAATTATAATTTTATGTAATTATATTATACGTGTGTATATAAAGAGATTAACAAGATTTTAGTCTACCTTTTCATGATGAACTTCAGTGAAAGACTGGGAATAGTCACAAATAACTTCCTCACCTTTTTATACAAGGCCGTCTGGGTGATTTCAATGTCAAGCTATACTTGAATTGTTTTGTACAACAAAACTTTCCTGTTTTTGTAACTTCCACCTTTTAGACCGCATGTTATAGGTCTTCTATTCTTATGAGACTACTCGGATCCATCCAGTGAATGTCGGGGATTTTTTCGCAGGGGCCAATAGCCCTGTACAACCTTGATATAACCTGTTTCGACAATATAAACGACTTATCAATAAATTCATATCAAGGCGTTTCCTATAGACGGGTTCAGACTAGAGCTTTTTTGTCTAATTCTTTTTTCCTTATTTTACTATTTTCAAAAGAAAAACCAACTTGGGAGGAATGCCCCCAAATTTCGTGATACAGCATACATAAATTTACTTTTTCGGCGCCATGGACCTGTGCTCGCAAATAGTTTATTTCATTTATATGAAATTAATATCATCATTTCTTGTTATGCTTGTATATTTCGTGTTGTGCTCATTGTTTATACAAGTCCGTCCTGCATTTATGTACAACGCATTTACAATGTCAGCTACCGGTATTTCTTATTTATTGGAAATATGTGAGGTTCTCTTACGAAATAGAGATGTTTGAATTGTCACATTGATTCAATGTTGAAATTATCTTGATACTTACCTAGATAGGTTAATATAGCTATAAATTTTCCCGCAACGGAATTGCAGGAACCGCGGAAAAGAATTGCACAAAACTTTTCGTTACATCTAATTCTTTTTTTTTACACATAAGTTATATATCTACCGTATATACTTTAAATGAAAAATACAATTGCGTTATGGAATGGCAATTAGCGTGTATTATGCAAGGTTCACTCCCGCCATAAATTGAGGTCCAGTATTGGGATATCCGGGGATCCTTGACATGGTAAACGACGATTTCTAAGAAATAAATTTATGTAAAAGAAAATTCAACAAAAAAAATTATAATTATATCATACTGAAAATCCGAGCGGAAGAAAGCCCTTAGCTGGATGCTCTTAATATCATCGCCGTTATCGCACATAATTCGAGCAAGAGTCACTTGACGAAGACTGGCCAATTGTTCTTCAAGAAAAATTAAAACATTAATAAAACAACTTCTTGTGATGTAGTAAAGCAAAGTAACTTACGAGGAGTAAATTCAGCTGTAGCTTCCTCAAAGTAGAGTCGATCACCACGTCGCAATCGGGCCATTTGATCTCCGATAAGGCAGAGGAAAGTGGGTCCCAGAATGGCGCCTTCCACCGGCCGTTCAGAAACTCCGCCAATATAGAGATCCACGTCATCGATGTGCCCGTAAATCCTTCTCATTCCCTCTACCACCTTTGCAATCATCTCTATTTAGATAGCATCACTCACCGCATTAAAGATTTAAATACCAAAGGATCGAGAACGTCGAGGAAATCTTCCCAGCGCTGAGCTCTCGGTTTTCCGCAAAGCTCCCGGTAATCGTTGTAAGGCGGCAGTCCGTGCTAATTCGTATATAAATGTACATTTCAAATAGGAACAAATTCTAAATGATAAAATATTAAATTACATCACGTCCTCGCTGGAGATTGAGCGCTATCAGATCCATCCCGGATCCTGGTTTCGTTTGAAATAGACGATTCTTGATCTATATAGAACATCAAAGACATTAAAGTTGCACATATTTCTGATAATTAGAAAAGTAGTCAACTTCTTCAGTGAAGGCTCGATCCATTTTCTGAGAGGCTTGCATCAAGAGTCCTCGAACTAGCGTATCGACGCCATTATCCTCGTAAAGTTCAAAGGGTTTGAATTGGTGCTGATGCATCAGTAAACTTTGAGTTTGCCCTCCAAACGCAGTGTATCCCCTATACAACAGCCATGGTTTAAAACATCTTTGTTAAGTATGTGGTTTAGAAACTTTTGCATACTCGATGATTCCCTGAACCAAACTGTGTCCCATCCTGAAAGCGGCGGTAGCGAACTCGTTAGTTACGCTAGGGTTGATGGTAGGATCGTACAAATTAGTTGATGTACTGCCGACCCCCGATTTTAGCTGAAACGTAGTCATATACGCATCGCCTACATAAAAATGCTTATTAACTTTTTTTCTAAGTTGCATTATGATTATTTTTACCCAAAAGAAGGGGAAGGAATTCATTGTAAGTGATTTGCTGCACTTCAGCTCCTAGAATCCTGCGACTTTCTTGATACAATCTTTCATCATCCCAATGTGGATTCAGTTGCTGCAAAACCGATGCTTAAAAAAATAAAATAAGTATTGAACATACATAATCTAATTTTATAAGCAATTTACCAATTCTGTTGTGCTCTCGAACCCAAATAGTGTGCATAACAGCCAGTTGTGGTTGTTCATTAACACGTCCATCACCTAATAAGCAATATATGATATCATATGACTTCAACAATGAATTAAATTAATATATTGACCTGCTCGGAAGCAGAATCTTTGTCGTAGAACATCAGCGCATTCTTCCGCTTTGAAAGGTAGAAGAGCATGGCCTTGTACCGATCGCTGCATACTCAGTCGACCACCTCGAAAGTTACGCAGCTCCCGGGCTTCTGCATCATTGGACCCGTAAACAGTGGAGCCGTCGATGAAGGCCGTCACTTGATTTTGCTGTTCTCTAGGTCCGAAAGTGCACAGAGGCCGGACGGCTGGTAGGGATCGGACAAACTCCATACAACGCTGATTGAATGGAGCATAGAAAGGATCATCTGCTGGAATGATGATGGGGAAACAGTCTGGATGACGGAGAGATTCTTGGATAACCTGGCCGTCTTGGCAACAAGTCACTCCCGAGGCATTTTGACCTATGGTTAATAGATTTTAAAAGTAAAACTTTTATTGCACCTTAATGTGATAGACTTTCTCCATACTTCCAATTACGACTATCTATTCGATCATTCAAACTAGATAAATAAAATTTTGATAAGACTTTAATGATAGGGACTTGAAACCAACGCGAAAGTATCTTATCAGATCGTGCTACTTTCAAGCCTTCATTTTTCTTTTTTCTTTTTAGCACATATCCTTCCCATTAGTTCATAAAAGATATTGTTATTTATTGCGTGCTTTTATAGTGGAGCTCGCTAGCTTGACATGCACGCAACTCTAAAATGTCGCCATTATTTTGTGTTAAAGCTTATTCTTATTATTCACCGAGAAAGGCTAACTACATACTTTAGAACCTTGGATTTCAAGGATTTAAAAAAATCTACGGTCTAGTTCCTACGCGTGCTATATCATCATATATTTCAATTTATGTTGCCACTTTAAATGCAAATGTTTTACCTCGAACGATGGGGCTATGAGTGATGTCGTGATCAAGAAACTGTCCCCACTGCATCAGCATCAAAGTCCAAATCTCACTCTGGGTCGATCGATGACTGAATTCTGTCAATGATTGCGATACAAGACGAGCACTGGGTAGCTCGAATCCACTCTCTGCCAACCTTGGACTGTTCACTCCTTTAAAAAAAATCCATATTTTCAAATAAATAAAATACCAATCAATATCTAATTATATAAATAACATACCGTCGCCATATTTTGGAGGAATGATCCTCTGAAGGGCAGTATTGATCTTTCCCCAACTGGATTGCTGTAGATTTGTACAGGATCCATCGATTGTCCTGTAGCGAGATCCTGGAATCTGGCACTGCGTCTGAGATTCACAGGTATCGGCTAATTGAGCAGCAGAACTCGTCTGGAAAAAGGGCAATGTGAAACGACCCTGATCCACCGTTAATTTATTCCTGAATTTATCAGTTAAAATGGATGTATTTATTATTTATAAACTTAAAATGGAGGGAAGACTATTACTGATTAACGAGCTGGATTGAGGTTTCGAGAGCTTTGATGCCACTATCACCGACAGCAATCGTCTGAGGAGTAACTTGGAATAGATCCAAATGGAATTTTACAGGTGTGTTGGGTTGAACGACGATTTTCTGCTCGACCAGTTCCTTTTCCAGTTCGACACGATTATCTACTACAACAAGAGCTGCTGAAGCTGCTTCCTGGAAATTTTGTGGCTTTAGATCCGGAATTGGAACATCCGGCGGTCGGAAGAAGAGCGTTCCGACAGACGATACTCCGCTTTCTAATTGCTGTCCGTCACCTCCATCTGGACAGCAGACACCAAGGAATTGCTCTCCGGGTATACGACAAGGTTCTTGATGGAGTAAATCTGCTAGTTGAGTGTAGATAAAAAAGCATTCCGGAAGACGTTTGCAGGTACCAGGTAAATTCCGGTTGGTCGTGCAGCTGGCTGTACGACTTACAGTATTACTGGGAGTGAACGACAGCGTTACAGCTGAATCACCTGGAAAGATGATTTGGCTTTTCACGCCAATCAACACCGTACACCAAAGTACTAACCTTTTGATCAATTAGACTTGATGTTATTATAATTGTCTTTAGAGAATAACCAGTTGTAATAGCCTACCTGTTCATGACGAAGATCAAAGCGAGACTGTGGGCATTGATGAAGAACGTCTATACTTTTTATAAAAAAGCCTTGAAAGTCATTTCAATGTCATCTATATTTGAAATCTTATATTATTTTAGTTAGAATCCCTAGTACATGACATCATCACTTGCTTTGTATTTCCCGAAATGTAAATAATTGTCTCCTGCTGGGCTGTTCCCGCCCTTTTAAACGTCGTCTTTTTGCACACTCAAGGGCAATGACTTGAAAGAAGAAGAGATAATCGTTTTATTCTATCAACTTTCTACAGAATCATCCTGCAATGCAAGCCTGCTCGGGAAAAACCGCGGCAACCATTTTATTTCGAAATATTTTATACATCTATAATGTAACAAAGGTGTTGAGGTCACTGGAATACCCCATGCTTGAAGGTTTTTCTTCAAAGTATTTTTCAATATTAAGAAAATAATAAGTCTTTTTGGAAAGTTTTCTTTTCTTATTCTCTCGATATGTTAATGTTCATCAACAGGTGTTGAATTTGACCCACACCTGATAACCTACAAAACAGGAAAACCGGGAGAAAGTGGACAACGCCGTAAGACTTTTCTTATTGTGTATAAATAAAGAAAAAGTTTTATTTTCCCCTCACGTAGCGTCGAGTTATTTAAAAGACAAAATAGAAACAAATAAGCTATTTTCTTTCATTACAAAAAAATAATTCAAAAAGGCGCAACTAGATTCACAAAAAGAGAATCGGTCATATTATCGATGTTTAGTTTTTTTTTCATTTTTAAAATTATCTGCGCAGCAGGATTTCTTCTTATCGTTATATATATCGAATATGGCTGGAATTGGGCTGGTCAACAGCTTGACTGGAAAATCATTTCTGGATTCGGCCGGTTCACAATTTAAACGGCGTTGGAATTGATCCAATCTAAAAAGTGGGTGATGCGTGTATAAACACCAGGGAAACCCGGTTCGGCGCATTTGTTTCCAAAAGAAACGATCCCGATTTGTGTCCATGCTCCGTCCTGATTTAGCATTAATGGGCCTCCAGAATCACCCTGAAAGTACAAAAAATAAATAATTGTTATTACGTAAGCAAAAATCTATATATTTATAAACGAATCAGTA
Source organism: Chydorus sphaericus (assembly GCA_030141595.1). Taxonomy (NCBI): domain Eukaryota; kingdom Metazoa; phylum Arthropoda; class Branchiopoda; order Diplostraca; family Chydoridae; genus Chydorus; species Chydorus sphaericus. The sequence continues at coordinate 18,296,143 of CM057932.1, read as the reverse complement.
CCTGGCAAGCATCTTTTCCTCCGTCTGCGTCTATAATAACCAAGAAAATTTTGATTGATTACTCAAATAATAATATGAAAGTATAACAAATAATAATTACATCCGGCACAGATGAATACGTCGGTGATTGGCTGAAGGTATGCGCGGTCACAATCGTCATTACGCCATACCGGTAATTGAACTTCTCGCAATAGCGTACTTTCTCTTCCACCTGTTTTGAAATTAATTTAATTATTTTATTAAAAAATTATTTAAAGTGAAACTTTTAATACCATAGTAGGTCGTGCCCCATCCGACGATCGTGGGCATCTGGCCAACAAACTCTTCACTTCTCTGGATCTGAGATGGAAGACAGATGGGCTGGATATAATCAGTGAAACGGACAGGCTTTTCTAGCCGGAATAGAGCAAGATCATTGTAGAATCCAGTGCCAGTAAATTGAGGATGAACTCTAATTTCGCTAATCTGGAAAATTTCACTCTCTCCCGGATCCACAGTGCGCAGATTATATTCACCAAAGCGAGCCGTGTACTGATTTGCTTTGAATCTATTTTTAAAAAAAGCAAAACATTTAAAAATGTGTATCACGTCGTAAATTAAGAGGATCAAATTTACCGCTTCTGGCGTCCGTCCAAGGTACAGTGAGCCGCAGTCATGACAAAGCGCTCATTGATCAGAGTTCCTCCGCACCAGAATTCCGATCCTTTAGGCCCGTTAAGATAGATGGCCGTCATCCAGGGCCAGGCACCTGGTTGAGCCAATTCTCCACCCACTACTCGGAAAGAGGACGTCTGGACTTGGCCACACCGACCTGAAAATAATTCATTATTATTTATTATTGTTATTTTAAGAAACTTTCATTTATCATGTCTACCATCGTTAGTGTGTTAGACAAACATTGACAGATAATAAAAAGGGAACGAGGGGAAAAACTACACTAACTTGTATGGGTAATAATGGGGTGTACCTTTGGATTGAACGCTCTGAGATTGGGAGAGAACACTGGATGCGGCGTTGATGATTGGGGTCAAGAAGGGGAGCTGAGGTCGGTTCGTAACTGGGGCCAGGGTGACGACTGCAGGGCTTCTAGTAGTCGGACGTTGGGTAGGGTAAGGGATCTCTTCGACGATTATAGGTCCGCTATTCGATGATGATGATGTGCTCCCGCTGTTAGTAGCAGGGCGATTGTTGTTGTTGTTGTTATTGTTGAAGTTACTTGCCACCTGATTGATAAGTTGAGCGATGGGATTGTTGGTTGTATCAGGGCAGCAGACGCCCGGAACGAAGAGACTCTGGAAGCAGATGGATTGGCGTAGTTTGTCTAGTTGAAGTAGTAGAGCTGGACATTGTCCAAGATCTTTGCACTGGCCCCGGCCTCCTTCTGGTGTAGTACACGAGCGGGCTCCACCACCTCCGCCGGAATCACCAGAGGAATCACCACCATTGTCCAACAAACTGTTGCTCGAGCTGATCTTCTCTGCAGTGCTGGCTCCACCACCGGAAGGGGCCGCTGTAACCGACTGCTGTCCGGATGCTGCCGGTAATAGATGGCTGAGAGTCAATTTTCCCAGCTGGAATAGGGTACTCCCGAGACCACGACCATCTCTGTTGCTGCCGGAAGCTGAATAAGAGTTTTTTTTGTTTGTTTTTTTCTATTCGTTTCCAGCTAACTTTGCAATCGTCTCTTTTTTTTTTTTACCCGCGAATTTAACGTACTCGTTAGTCAAGTCAGTTAGTCACGAAATATCAGGGAAACGTCAACTAAAGTGATTCGCCGATTTTTATAGTAGACAGTCATTTAGTCCGAGTGAGATCAATTTGAATTTCAACTTACTTTCAGTGACTTGAGTACTCTCTTCTCCTTCTGCTTGTCGCCTCACTCTATCTACCAAATGGGTCAGCAATCGGGCGGATCGTGCTGTCAACTCTCCATCCTCCAATCCACCAGCAATATCTACAAACATAAAACAAAAATGGCTGATGAGAAAGTATAATCATCATATTTTTAATCAAATAGCCCGAGGAGCTATACTTGACACAGAGCGAGCGAGAGAGAGAGCTCCATCTCGTCAAAAATTGAAAAGGATCCGGTGCGCGGGTCGTCGTCGCGTCAAGTGAAAGTACGACATCCGGTACAAACTCTCACTCATTGCGACACCAACCTCCGCTTTAATTATTTTTTTCTTCGAATTCATTGATTGGAATTGTCACGTTTTCTATTTTTATAATATAATGATGAACTAGAAATCGACCTACCTGGCACTGTTGCAGTGGCAAGTGAAGCCATCATGACGACGATCCAGACGAATAATCGCATGTCTGCTGTATTATCCTCGGTAATATAATCAAATGTCGTGTTGTAAAAAAGATAGAAGCACACGCGTGGCTCTCGTTCTCGCAGAGGTCAGCTAAGGAGCAGTGAGGTAGGAGAGGAGAAAGCTTGACCTACTCACAGATCAACCCCCCACAGAGGGAAAAAAATAAAGGTCTACGATTACGGGTGGATTTGAAAAACAAAAGTTTCACTCTCAGTCTTCACTTACCGTTTGATGTATTATTTTAAATCATCCGTATCACAAGAGTTCACACAATTTTCACACTAAGAAAAATCACTACAGATTTAATAAAAAGAAATCCTAATAGCGCACACAGTGTAGACGGGATGGATCACTGAACGAGGGGGATGAAATGGTGTGTCCCGTACCTGCTGCAGCCGCAGACTGAGAGAGGCCCCGGTGCTGCCGATAACTTCTTTTTCTTCCCCTCTCTGTTTGTTGCTGATCTGCTGCAGAGTGGGCGAGAGTTAATGGGGAGGCTACGTAGTACTAGGGATACCTATAGGACCCACCTTCTCTTCGCCTTCCCACAAGAGAAAGAGAGAACTTCTGGATGACCTATATATGAACTGAGGAGGAGGAGAGGGGAGAGCCCCAGCGGGTGGCTTTTTGTTCGTGGTAGGGTAAGGACGCGGCGGAGAAAGTGCGGTCACATTCACTGCTGGAGGAGAAAGCAGCCGGCTTGAAGCGCGCAAAACATACACACTAAAAAAACTAAACTCGGCGATTCTCTTTCTCCGTTTTCTCCGCGGCTGTCAGAGAAAACGGCGAAAAGAAAATGAAAAGCTCTCTCATTCGGTAAAACATGCATATAACGACTGCGTCGACGAGATAAGGCTAAGAGTTGGAGAAAACTAGTATCGTCTGTTAAATGGCCGAATGTTTAAAGAGTTCTCGATCGTCCGTCCTTGCTAGAACTTGTTGAGTGACTTTTGGTACACTGACATTTACACAAAAATGAAATACAATGACATCATCAGTACGTGACGTAGAAAAAGTGAAAAATCCCAGAATGCTTTCACTTTCGTTTCATTCCATGTTTTGTTTTTATTACAAGATTATGTAGGATCCGGGTCGGTGGGTTTTTTTTACCTCTTCAACACAATATTGAGCCTAGAACTGTTTCTTAATGTATTTCCCTTTTCCACATTTTTAAAGCAGCTTTTACATAATATTCTTGTTTTCTATGTGCACTCATCAGGCGCTCCCCGGATGATTGGCAAGTTCAGTTGCGTCAAAGGCGGTCGACATTGCGATGGACACCTAGATGAACATGACCTTGTCTTTCGATTTGCAGTTCCCAAAGATCGTTTCAATATTTTTAAACACGTCATGAGAAGCCAACGAAGCATCTACGCGTGTATGAATTCCTGCAGAGGAAAAAAAATACGAATTCAGTTGAATACAATCTAAAAATGAATATCTACTCTAACTTTCATTTACCTTTCTTTGAGTAATAATCAACCAGAGGCGAGGTTTGCTGGTGATAAGACACTAAGCGCTTGCTCAAAGTCTCCGGATTGTCGTCAGAACGACGGATAAGGGGTTCTCCGGTAATCTATAAAAAAATTAAACATTTATAACTATCCACATGTTATTAGTATAATAAGGAGTTATACATCGTCTTTCATTTCTTCTTTGGGTGGATGAAACTCTTCGTGGTAGCTGCGACCACTCGAAGGGTGAAAAAGGCGTCCACAGATACGACGGACTAGCAAACTATCGTCGATCCCAAACTCAATAACAGAATCCAGCTTTGTTTTACGTTTCTCCAAGAGCTCATCCAACTGAAATGCAAATAAAATCAATATGAATTTATATTTTTATTAAATAAATCAATAGTTTGACACAAACTAACCTTCTCTGCTTGTACAACAGTACGGGGGAAACCATCAAGTAGAAAACCATTCTTGCACTCAGGTTTTTTGAGGTTGGTATCAATCAGATTGACAACTAGATCATCACTCACAAGTGCACCTATTAAGAAACCAATTATACTTTAATTTTTGGTATAAACAGGACTATTTAATTTATACCTTCATCCATTTTCTGTTTCAAGGTCTTTCCTAACTCTGAGCCTGAGGCTACTTCAGCTCGAAGCATGTCACCAGTGGCGAGGTGGCACACACAATGTTTCTCCTTCAATCTTGGAGCCTACAGTGAAAAGTACACAGTTAAGATTTTCAAGAAATAAACCATGCTTTCAATAAATGATAAGTTTTATCCATACTTGTGTTCCTTTGCCGGAGCCGGGAGGTCCCAACAAAACTGCATTTATTCCAACGGGAGTCTCTCTAGTTTGAGCCGCCATTTCAAATTTCAGAAGAAAAAGGAAAAATAGCTCTACGGTGTAAAGAAAAGCAAGAAAATGTCGTATATTTTAATAAAAAATAAAGCTAGAGGAACCACCAAATGATTAATTCTTGGGATAAGGAAAATACCTAGTTGTCCACAGTGGCTCACAGCAGAAAAAATAGAGAACCTAATAATCGATTATGCATAAGAAATCAAACTACTCACAAATCGATAAATCAAATAAATATTGAAAAAACCGGGAAGCATTTTCACGGGTTTTCAGTACGCTTCACAGTTTAAAAAATTAACAAGATTTTCAAGAAGGTAATTTAATAATAAAATAAAATAATATATGGTCCAAGAAAGAGATGAATAATCCAAGTTTCACGTTGAATCATAGGCATTCTATTTTAGCGTCCGTCAGTTTTACATTTGGCATTCAGTATAGTGGAAAATGAGGATCATAATTTATAGGAACAATATACATGAATGACTGACGTGTTTTAATTTGCCGAAAATATTTCACAGCACTGATGGAACGCTTGGTCTAATAATTATGTTCTCGTCAATCACGAACCCAAAACAGATGAATTATTAAATTATGTTACACGAAACTGTCAAGAATCTGATTAGGAATTGGACAAGTAACGGTGGTGGATTCCACTCATTTCATGAGAAAATTGCAATTACACCTAATAGCGCCATAGTTATGCACATGATTATTTAATAGTATAGTATATATATATATTAATTCTATAACAGATCTATAGTGATGACGAAGGACGTACAATGGAATGACTAGCGCTGGTGAAATAGGAATGGCATAGTTGCTGGTTCTGGTCGAGCGAATTAGGTTTCAGCTTCGCTATCGACAGTATTGATAAGTAGCGACCGGTCTGAGATGACCGATTCTTTGTCAAGACTACTTCGACGATACTCCTCTTTTGCCATGAATACAAACGGTAGAGAAACGGCCGGCGCGGCTACGAGGCAATAGTTCATCCACGTCACTCCTGTAAAATTAATTAATAAGGGTTAAACTTTTAACTTCATTTTTTAATTGATTTAACTGTACCAATATCAGGAATGAAGAAAGCAAAGAGGAAGAGAGCACCCACAAGGTTATACCCACAAGCCATGAAACCTCCCACCTGAAATAAATTTATCAGGCAGGAAAATAGTTTTAAAAAATGAAAAAATAATTATTTTTAACAAATTTTTACGATAGTTTCATCGACGGGGAATGCCATTTCTGCCGCAAGTTCCAGAAAGAGGGGCGAAGCGGCGTAGTTGGCGCAAGAGCCAATAATGACTGTTATGTACAAAACTGTTCCAATAATTAAAATTAAAATTAGAAAACAGCGGAAAATAGTTAGAAAAAAATATTTTAAAGTATTTACGAGTGCAAGTAGGCTCAATCAGCGCAAGACACATCATAGCTAGAATGGTGAAAGCGACAGATGAGATGACCAGTAGGACAGTAATGGTCAACTTCATATGGCCAGCGAGGAAGTCGGACATTCGGGCAATAAAAAGTGCAAGAAAGCAGCTGGCTAAAATAGCCCAAAAACCCAACCAACCGCTTTGCACCTGTGTCAACAAAATGTTAATAAAATCCACATATTGTACACGTACTATTAGGCAACCATACAGTACCTGGCTAAGACCAATTGGATCTAGATTTATATTCATCTCAACCATGATATTCATCACTCCTAGCCATACCCCCAACACTCCTTGGGATAAGCTGAAAGCAGCCGTAATTAAAATAACTTCGCGGTTTCTGTAAAAGAAAATAAATTATTATTTGAGGCTCTCGAAATTAAAATTTAAAAGCCTTTTCATACTTCAAAATAGAACGTACTCCATCCTTAATGTTTAAACGTGGGACCGTGGATGTGAGACTAGGAGGTAGACTAGGGCGAGAGGGAAAGTACAGGACCGTGCAGAAGAAAAGAACAGCACACAACAAGGCCTCAGCATCCATCAATGTTAAAATGTCATTGCGCAACAGTCGAACGCTGCCACTCGGTGATTGAGTCAAGTTCTTCGCTGCGTCGGGTTCACGAACCATGAGAGGACCGAGTAGAAATCCACCAGCATTGCCCAACTGATTGAATACGCTACTGATCCCAGTTGCTGTCGTTCTTTCATTGGGTGGGAACCTGATTGAAATCAATCGGAATTACAACATTGCGTGAGTATATAGGTTGCGTGAAACAAATTACCACAGAGAGGAGAGGGCTGGGGGAACGGCACAAAGCACAATTCCGGCCACTCCATTTAAATTAGCTCCAGTGTGGGCCATCCAGGTGAAGAAAGTCTCATTCATCGATATACATCTTATTGCCGTGCCGCACGCCATAAGCAAGGCGCTGATAATCATACCGACTCGCAATCCTGCATTAATTTAATAGATCGATTGATTATTGATACACATCTTGAATTTAAAATGTATTAGAAAACTTACCATACAAGTCACACAACCAGATGAGTGGAATGGCAAAGATTACAAATGTTATTGTGCCCCAATTTCCAAATAGGGCTATTGTTGTTGTATCCCAGCTAGGAAAAGCAGTCATGGAGCTCTCAGATATTGGTCCCCAAGTGTTCCAAACTGTACACTGCAAATATAAGAAATTAGTATAGTGGATCAAGGTCTCTAATTTTGATTGCATTTTAAAATGTTATGTCTTAGTACCTGCATGAAGGATAAAAGAGAAAATAAGCCCAGAATGAACCATCTTCTCTTGTAGACTCGTAAGACCACAAATTTGCTTGTTTTAGATGATGCCAAAGAGGGCCTATTCATCACAATGGGCTCTTCTACACCATTTTTCGCTGCTAGTGAACTTGTCTCGTCAGTCTCAGAAAATTCATCTGGACCCCACTCATCTTTCTCTTCATTTTCCAACAAGATTTGAACTTCAGAATCAGATTCATCTGGGATATTTATCATATTTCAAAGTGAGCACAGATCATAAGAACAAATCCAAATCAGGTGCGACCACCAAGACCTTTCCAAAAACTGGTTAAATCGCGCGTTGAGCAAGTGAAAGGTAATGCAAAAACAGCATAGCCTTGTTGATAACCCAAGTTGTAAATCTCTGCACAGTTCTATGTGAACATTGGGTTAACTCGGCGATTAATCCAGAGGTCTTGTAAGTAGGCCTACGTATGAGATCGGTGTAATAGGATTTCCGTTCACAGATATAAATTTGACGGTGGATTTGGAATGATTTATGACTAGCCAGTTGTTTATTTCGCCTACAGTCTCATGACTGCTGCAAGAGAGTTTACACTTTACAGCCAGACAAGGGGAGTTGTAGTACTGAGCCAAACAGCACATGCGTGGATCTAGCAGCACGAGAGTAAAGAAACTTTCACCATAATAAATGAAGTTTCGTCTGCTGCTGATGCACTTGGCACTCAAATACTGAGGCGCGTAATTTAAAATTAATGATCATCTCTAATCTCTTTCGTGCAATAGCACAGAATAAGTATATTCGCGTTGAAAAACATGAAACATTCGATTTTAAATCTTTCCTTCACAGCTAAAATATTTTTAAGAAATAGGAATCGGCTGAATTGCTTAGAAACTTAATCCGAGCAAGACGAGGCTTCATAATGCTATAACTATTTGTGCCGTAGTGTAGAGTCCGCATCGATCGCCATTGTGATCGCAGCTTGTTGGATATATCGGCTTGCTATATCGTCGTTTCGGTCGATATCTTCACGAAAATTAATTGATACAAATTCGATCTGCTTCGAACTTCGATAGAAGGTCTCTCGGCGCCCAAACCTACAGTTCAAATTCTTTAGGTAAACATATACATATTCCATGATAGATTGAAGTTAGTTATGCTGATAAAAATGTTTATACATATAGTTAAACTATAAAGATGTGCATGAACTAGAAGCTGAGGGGTTGTGAGTGTGCTTGTCTATAAATCAATGTGAAATATTTTTGAAACTTCAGCTCTTTCACCCAGTTTTCTCAGCTTTTATGACTTAGATTTGCTTGATAGTGTATATTTATTATGTGCATGTTTGAATAATAGTTTTTAAAATATTTTTATACTTTTAGATTGACAGATACTACTAAGTTCTACCAAAATGGAGCAAACGGAGAGCCAGTCTGGCTCTGGAAACGAGGAGGCTCCTTACACTGTTGTTGTTCAGATACCCAATCCTTATGGAGACTCATCAGGTATGTATTTTTCATTCTCTTTAACTGTATTATACTTATAGATTAAGTAAAATTTCTAATCTAATTTTACTCTAGATCCCATATACGTGTTTGGGTCTAGCAACCAAAACTCAGATCAAACAGCCAGGATGACACAACTGTACCAAGCAGTCAATTCTGTTGAGGTACTATCTGTAATATAATATTTTTCCCTCTTTAGATGTATTTTACCATATCTAATTCATGTTTATTGTCTTTTTTTATAAATAATTCATAGTCTGAAAATGTGATCTATGTCCAAGGAGAAGCAGATGAAGTTCTCAATGATGAAGCAGTAGATGCTGAAGTCCATGGTAAAATTTATCACTTAAACACGATTTAACGTTCATAAAACATTATCTTTATATTGCATTCACAACACGATTTAAAAATTATTATCAGAAGAAGAAACTGAAGATGGAAATCTAGAAGAAGGTGAAAATGGATCCATAACACTAATGCAGTCGAACACCCCCATTCGCATCATTGCTCATCCTCACGCCAAAAGCTTTGTTTGGCAACATTTTGGCTTTGTCCCGCTCGGTGATTCAGACACCCCAGACAGGCGCCGGGTTCTCTGTCGGCTATGTCTCCGTGAGCTACCGTACTGCGGCAATACGACAAACCTACAGTATCATTTGCAGCGCTACCATCGTGACGTAATGCCAGCCGGTCTTAGAGAACTACGACCCTCTCCGAGAACTGCCAGGCGCGCTTCTCGATTACCCGATCCAATAGGAGATCCAGGTATTTAAAAAATGATTGAAAATATTCTAAAATAAATTCTCATCATTTGTTATATTTTAGGTCAATTGATCGTAGTAGAGGCAAGTCCAGAAGCCCGACGTAGGGGAAACTACTCCCGCCGGGGAATGGCACCACCTGCTCTCATGAATGCTTCAGTTGTCGAAGGAGAAATGCTCGCCCCAGCTTCAAATACTTCTTCGTTGAACAACTTAAACAGTGGACAACAATCTCAACCGCAGCAAACATGGCACTGGCAGAGCTCGAGAAAACAGCAGCTAACAAATCATATTACTCGTTCTTTGGTGATAGATTGCCTCCCTATCGGAACTATAGAGGGTCCAGGCTTTCAAACCTTGATCAAGCTTCTCGATCCCAACTTTGAATTTCAAACAGCTGGGCAGTACCGCACCCAGTTACTCCCTACTCTACTGCAAGACGAGAAGAAGAGAATAATGTCCGCATTGACCGGAGTCGAATATTGTTCCCTAACGCTGGACGTTTGGAAGAGTCGTGAAGCTGATCTCTGCTATTTGGGTGTCTCCTGCCACTTTGTCAACAATAACTGGGTGGTGGACAGTCGATATTTGGCCACTCTGGAACTGACCCAAACTCAAGATTTTGAAGATTTGACAAGGAGGCTTCAGCGTCTCATCTCGGACTGGAAGCTCTCTGTGCGATGGGCCGTTACGGGTTCAACTGCTCCGGAGAATTCTGAGCTCCCGCACGGCCTCATCAACAACGCTATGGGAGCCATTCATCTACCGCAAGTTAACTGCCTCGCTGCAGCTCTTCAGCATGCAGCGAATAAAGCAATACAAGTTCCTGCTGTTGAAACAGCACTCAAACGCGTACGAGCCTTAGTTGGCCACATTCAGCGCAATCCAGACCTACGCCTCAAAGTACATGATCGACTCGCTGGGCAAAATATCGCACCTTTCCCATCCAGCCTTCCTCGCTCTGCTTCGTGGTTCCAAGTTTTTACGGTTCTTCAACGTCTACAGGCCGGTCGAGATGCTATCCAGGCCGTACTGACTGAGAATCGGGAAGATACGTCAGCTTTAATGCCGAACCCGAAGGACACTTTTGCTCTAGATTCCCTTCAGGTAATTCATATTTCATGCACAATATACTGATTTGTAACTTGATTGCTAATAATTTGATTTATACATTTTAGGCTGTCTTGAAGCCACTGAATGAAGCGGCAGAGACATTGAGCGGTGATCCATATCCGTCCGTATCGCTGGTACTGCCTCTTCTCTTCAAACTCACTCAGGTCAATTTGGCCGAATCGGCGGACGATCTCCAGTTGTTAGCAGATCTCAAGAGCCTTGCCCGCAGTGCACTACGGAACGCTTACGAACGAGACGATACACAGCAGCTTCTTCGTATGGCAATGTATCTCGACCCGCGTCTCAAACGAATGCCTTTCTTCACCAAAGAAGAAAAAGCTTCCATCCAGCAACTAATTCGGAAAGACCTTACTAAACTTATCAAGAAGCAGGGAGGCCCATCGCTAGCTGGAAGCCAATCGTATAGAGGAGTCCAGGCGCCGGCTGGAAAGAAACCAAAACTAGCTGCAATGTTGGAGGATATTTTTGCCATCCCAACACCTCACGGGGGCAACGATGATGAATCGGAAGTAAATGGCAAAGACGGCATGAGTGGGTCCCAATCTGTCCTTTCCCTACCGGAGAACATTGCTCAGTCCGAGCTACTATGTTACGAGAATGAAGAAGCCGTCAGCCTGGAAGAACCGCAACCTCTACGCTGGTGGAAAGCACGTGAAGGGCAGTACAAGTTCCTCTCTAAACTGGCCCGCAGAGTATTGTGCATGGCCGCCACTTCCGTACCTATGCGGCGCTTACTGACGACCGAAGGGCAAAGTTGGACTGAGCGACGAGCCGTTCTGCCTCCAGAAGATGTAGACGTTATCTTTTTGAGCCACAACTATGGTGGTGGTAGCGGAACTTTGTCGGTCGCACTGACTTAAAGTATTGGACATTTGAATTTTCAAACGAATCTTGTCGTAAATAACTATTTTGCCAACGAAGTGTTTATCTTTTCTTGTCTTTGATCTTAAGGCTCTGCTTGCAAATTTGCTACTACCTACTTGATTACAAAATTTTTTAAATCAAACACAGTAATACATGTTATAGATAGCCTGATTGGCTTGTTAATTCTGTTTTGAAAAATTATTCACTTTTGAATCAACTATGGAAAGTCAAACAAAATATTTAAGAATAATTTTTTAGATTGCAATATCAACAAATATTCTCGTCTAATAAAATCAAGAGACAACAATCAGGACAAGGATACAACATTATTCACGACGCTCAGTTGTAAAAGGTGTAGGTGAAAATGCCTCAAGAAAAAATTAAAGGAAACACTGATGACATGTTAACTAGGGAATCTACCATGAAGACACAATGTATCATATCGTAGTAATTTGTTTGTAGGGAAAAATTTAAGAAAAAAAGGCTTAATGGATAAAAACTGTAAGGCGAGAGAGATAGGTTTGGACAAATTAATTAAGGCAGAGTGGGTTTGGTGCAGCTAAATTGATTGTGTTCGTCAAGGCTTTTATCATGTTAGTCAAAAGGGAACTATTAATATTTCCCTCATTCATCGACATCGGAATCGACTTTATTAGATGGAGAAACGGGCTCGACGTCTTCATCCTCCTCATCCGCAGCCTCTTCTTCATCTTCCCCTTCTTCTTCTTCATCGGGAGCTTGTTCTTCGTCTTCGGCTTCTACACTTCCCGCAATATCTTCATCCACTACTTCATCTTCCACCTCGGCATCGACGTCATCTGCTTCTTCTTCCATGTCCTCTTCTACCAAATCATCCGCTTCAGCGTCCACATCATCTTCTTCCAACTCAGCTTCTTCTTCATCTTCTCCGCCAGCTTCAGCATCTGCAACGGAGGGCGAAGGAGTAAAGCCGTTGCTGTTGCCTACCGGTCTGGAAACAGATTTTCTGGCACTTCCATTGTTAGTCGCTTTCCCTGTGGCAATGGCCTTTCTTCCGGCTGGTAACAGGGGAACAGCAGGGCCTCCCTTAGAACGAGTACGTCGATCAACACCGTGGATTACTCGTTCGTGATAAGAACGGTGATTGGACTGGCGGAAGGCGGCGTTGCAGAACCCACAAGGGAAAGGGCGTGATCCATCTGATTGTGGAGTGGCTGGAACATGCTCTGCATCGTTCGCCGGCAAAGTTTCAGTTTGTTGTTCCACCGGCACACCACCTACTCCACCTTGCATAAGATGGACGCTTCTCTCATGATGACTGCGGTGATGCCGCTGACGGAAAGAAGCTGAGCAGTAGTTGCACGGGAAGGGCTTGGCGCCGGTGTGAAGTAGAAGATGAGTCTTTAGACTGCCTGAATTTCGGAACGACTTGCGGCAGATGAAGCAAACGTAGTCTCCCCGAATCAGGCTCTTGCACATCAGCATATGATACAAATAACGGTCGTGACCAAGCACCTGAAAGATGATAGTAGAAAATGTAAATATATATAATTCGAAATCTAATTGAAAAGTAGACTTACGCCTTTTTGGCAGTATTTGCAGGTGAAAACTGTCTCTGGTGGATGAACGTCTACGTGTGCAATCAAGGATTCGAGTGTGACGTGAGCGATGTTACATTCGGGACACGGTGGGAAGAGGTGACCCTCACGCGTCCTGTAATTAATAAATTATTTAAAATTTAGTAAAATCGTCCTTAAAGAGAGATAGTAAGTTAAATTACATGTGGTGATTTAGCTGTACGATCAATTTGAAAGGAGTCCGACATTCACGGCAAGTGACCATCTCTTTCTGTGCAGCCCGAGAGAGTTTCTTGGGTGGAGGCGCTTGAGGGACATGCCCATCTTCTCCCATGTCATGTTGTTCCGGTCCGTCATTCGCAAGGGTACGTTTGTTTCCACCACCAGTTCGGCCTGGTGTATCGACATTGGACAACAGTGAAAAGGGAGCCATGGGAGAAGGGCTCTTCTGATGCTGCTGACCAGCACTCCGGCGTTTCTTATGAATAGGGCCACCCGTATTGTTGTTGTTGTTATTATTGCTCAAAGCGGCCTTTCCTGGACTGTTACCCGTCCTGTTTTTAATTTAAAAATCAGTATATTTCAGGCTACAACTTTTTAAAACAGTTTACCTGGTATGTGACCGGCTTCGTACAGATTCGTTTTGCATCGGAGGTTGAGGAGTGGGATTTGGGCTGGATTCATCCTCATAATTCTGCTGAATAGTGTCAGAAGAATGTTGCTGGAAGGATCCTGGAATGGTTAAAACACCCTCTTGAGATGCCTGGAGGAAAGCTTGCTCCATTGCAGCAGAATTACACATGTCAATGTGAAGGAGAGAGCCCAGATCTTGCAAGGCCACCACCTGTTTCAGTGTCAGCTGTAGTTCTTCTCCTCCATACAACACCTCAAGGAGTAGTCTGAGAGGCTCGTAATCCACACCAGGCAAGTGAATCACAATAACCGGATCAGGATTACTTATGAGTAAATGCTTGAGAAAGTTGCTGGCTCCAGCCAGAACGATACTGTGGGCAAACACAGTTCCACCCTCTGAGATGAGCTGCACATCAGTGTAGCAAAGTCGTCTTTGGCAGGACTGGATGGACTCCATCATGGTTTTGGAATGAAGGGAATAGGTTAGCCGTAAAGGCTGGGAGTAGACATCAGAATAATCCATTGTTGAATAGAAAACTTTTATCAAAGGCAACAAAGACCTAATAAAGAAAAAAAAGAGAAAAAAGTTTATTATAGTCAAATTTCTCTTGTCACTCTTAATGTAGAGGAGGAAATCAATGCTATGGAGCAACAGTTTACCTGATTCAAACAGAGAAATGGTGTTTGTGTAACGTCAAAGACTCCGGTATAGCAACGTCACGTCTGAGATATCAGGCTTGCAGGTGGCCCTACCCTATCGTGTACACATCTTTCCTCGCATAGATTTCTCTCTCGCCGTGCCCACCCCCGAAAAAAGATATTTGACGAACCCGGCTGATATCACAGATTCCGATTGTATTTATGGTGAGTGAACACTGGAAAAGGCACGACAAATAGGCAAAGAACTGGCCGTCCGAGACTACTCCACCCCGTCGGCTAATGTTGACAACTCAAAAGGAAAATTGAAAACAAAAAAGGGCAACAGAATCACACGTCGATTGTCGCCAAGTCGCCTACACCGTCCATAGTCACTACACGGACGATGTCGGACGATCTCGAGGACTCGAGAGCGACGAGGGGGTTCAGCAACGTCGATTCATTGAGATTTCACTGTCTCTGATGGTTGCCGCATGTGTCGCTGAGCGCTGGCGCTAGTCTTGACTCTTGGCGCTGGTTGGTTGATAAAATTTTTGTGCTCCTTCAGTCCTTCTAGTCCCGCCTTCCGCGCATTAGGATTTCAAGTGCACCAGAATATTTTTTTTTTTAGTTTATTCAATTACTTACTTTTTAAGTATATTTCAATAAAACAAAGTTGATCGTGATTCGTGTAGACATATCATTCATGTCTTAATCAATACTTGTCCATACCGCCGCCGCGTATTCTTGATTTCAATTTTCAGACCACTTCGTTAATTAAATGTAGTATTAGCTATTGTTAAAAATTAATATTTCGTGTAAATATAAAATGTGTGCGTTCATTGTCGAGAACTGCCGAAGTGAGAAGGAAAAAAAGGAAAAAAAATAAAAGTAGTATGCGAATATTTTGAAACGGCAACGCCGCTTATGAAGCAGACTACTATCTCAACGAAAAACAAAAAAAAATTGCCTTTTCTCTTGAATCGGTGAAGTTTTTTTTTCAGAAATCTGTGAGAATCTCATTGTTATTTAAGAGTAAATTCTTAAAATGATGTCATTTATGAGATATCGCCAGGCTAGTATTGGCGTGCTCTCGAGTTTTAAACAAGTTGCCTTTGCTTCTCATAGAAGCTACTACGCGCACGACAATGCCGCTACGATTGGCACCGAGCAAGAAAAGAACTCCAGTTTTCAAGTAAAACTATCAAAGCAGCTATTAAATTATGATGTGATCTAATGTTTAGTAATTTTTTATTCAGGAAAATTATAATAAAATGGCAGAACTTGTCTCTCAATTGAAAGCCAATGTTCAAAGAGCCCAACAAGGTGGTGGAGCGAAGGCCATTCAGCGCCACAAGTCAAAAGGAAAACTGCTAGCCAGAGAAAGAATTGCTGCACTAGTTGATCCTTCCTCACCATTTCTTGAGTTCTCTCAATTAGCTGCCAAAGACCTGTATGGTGATAATATTGCTTCTGGTGGTATCATTACTGGAATAGGCAGAATTATGGGGTAAATATAAACTATGCTACTATCATTATGCCACACATATGTTTACTGATTATTCATTTATCTAGAGTTGAGTGTGCAATTGTTGCTAATGATGCAACTGTCAAAGGTGGAACCTACTACCCTGTAACAGTAAAGAAACATTTACGCGCCCAGGAGATAGCCCAACAGAATCGCCTTCCTTGTGTTTATTTGGTTGATTCCGGAGGAGCCAATCTACCTAATCAAGCTGAAATTTTCCCCGATCGTGATCACTTTGGAAGAATTTTCTACAACCAGGCTAACATGTCTGCTATGGGCATTCCTCAGGTAAGCGTGAATTAATTCCTTTTTTAATTATTCACTCAACTATTGAAATTCTACGCAGATTGCCGTCGTTCTGGGTTCGTGTACGGCAGGTGGAGCTTACGTGCCGGCTATGGCAGATGAATCAATCATCGTGAAACAGCAAGGTACCATTTTTTTGGCAGGGCCACCTCTAGTCAAAGCGGCAACCGGTGAAGAAATCTCTGCTGAAGAGCTAGGCGGTGCCGATCTCCATTGCAGGTAACTGAGTAACTTGTATGTTATTTGCTTATCTCAACTAAAATTTAACTTTATTTGGAAAGAACTTCGGGTGTCACGGACCATTACGCTCTGGATGATCGTCACGCACTTCACTTGGCACGGAGAGCTGTAGGCAACTTGAACTTGATCAAGCGTCCAGATGTCTCTCTATCTCCTCCTGAGGAGCCTCTCTATCCAGCAGATGAAATCTACGGTATCGTTGGAGACAACGTCAAGAAGAATTATGACATCCGTGAGGTACGATGAGTGTAACGACCTCTAGATTTGTCCCTTTTATAATTGTTTTTGCTTATTATTAGGTCATCTCTCGTATCGTCGATGGCTCCAAATTTGACGAGTTTAAAGCCAAATATGGTGACACCCTTGTTACGGGTTTTTCTCGTATCCACGGATATCCGGTTGGCATTATCGCAAATAACGGAGTCCTTTTTGCAGAATCTTCGATGAAGGTTTAGATATACTTATTTTAAAGTTTATGAGTTCTTCTATTTCATGTCATTCAATTTATTAGGGAGCCCATTTTGTGGAATTGTGCTGTCAAAGACGGATACCTTTGATTTTCCTTCAAAATATCACTGGTTTCATGGTCGGCCGAGAAGCGGAAGCAGGAGGAATCGCAAAGCACGGAGCTAAATTGGTTACGGCCGTTGCATGCGCTCAAGTCCCTAAAATAACAGTCCTTGTCGGCGGATCATATGGTGCTGGCAATTATGGAATGTGTGGAAGAGCTTACAGGTAATTCGTGATTTAGTTTTGAGTATTTCTTGCTTTATTATACCGATTCTTATTTTTCAGTCCGAGATTTCTTTATATGTGGCCTAACGCCCGAATTTCCGTTATGGGCGGTGAGCAGGCGGCCGGTGTTATGGCACAGATTTCTCAGGAACAGAGGAAACGTGAGGGGAAACCGGTAAAATATTTAAATTCTTCTCTATTCACATTCAAACTATCATGACTCATATTTTTTTGCAGTGGACTGCTGAGGAAGAAAAAGCATTGAAAGACCCCATCTTGAAAAAGTATGAAGAGGAAGGATCTCCTTACTATTCGTCGGCCCGTCTTTGGGACGATGGAATCATCGATCCAGCTGATACACGGAAAGTGTTGGCTCTCTCTCTCAGTGCAGCTCTCAACGCCCCTATTCCCGAAACTAAATTCGGTGTTTTCCGTATGTAAGATGTGTGTACATCACAATCTAGCCACGAGTCCAACCAGTCTACTCACTAACAAAACTAACTTACTGTATTATATGAATAATGATGTATCGCTATCGGTTATTAATAGATGAGGGAGTATGAATGGGAAAAACAGTTTTTGTGCTACTATTTGTTCTTTTAAAAAAATTTATTTGTATATTGCAGCGGGTAGAGGCTTTAGTTTATGAGTCTGCATAGTGAATAGGCCTATTAGTAGCACATTTGTTGGGAAAGGACGAGGCCAGGCAGTGAGTGGATGACGTTGATATTACCGAGCGGGACATCTCGTTCAATCGGTTGTGGTTGAGGGAAATGTTTCCAAGTTTTATCATCAATTTTTCAACCTTTATATCGATACGTATAGCATTTCTCTTGTAACATCAGAGGGAAGTTTGAGGCTATGCGGTTACTGGATGATACTTGATAATGCAAAGCGCTGCGTCAATCAAAATATTTATCTAAATAAGGCCACGTAAAAAAATGAACTTACAAGAAAGAGAACTTACTTTCGTTGATCTCGTCCTAGCGGGAGACCCAAAATTGGTACACCGCGATAGATAGATTCTTGTGTTCCTAATATTCCACCGTGTGATATAAATAACCGAGCATAATGAGTTGTTGCGTATCTTTGTTCCATGTGAAACTTGAACAACCCTTAGCGACAACTTCCCGATGTGCTTGGAAAAGTGTCCGTATCTTGGTAAATACGTCTTCCTGTTTAAAAGTATACCATTTTACTTCGACGTGTTCGACGACATCATTCAGTTCAATTTTCCGAATGTTACGAGATTTCGTTTTATGTGGATGTGGAAGGAACTTAAAGGTGATCCACGATGGGTCAAACAAAATCGTTTATTACAGCATTCACAATAACAAGATCAACATCCCAGCCTCTTCCTATGTCGATTTCGTGAATGTTGTCTAACTTCTTGGTGGGAGCGAAAGGGCTTACGACGGGCACTTGACGTTCTCTGGCTGCTAGAGCCTCTTCAATTGGATTGAAAGAGATTGCTCTATGTACAAACAAGAAATAGAGCTATCCTAAATCGAAATAGCTATTGATTGGTACACAACGAGTGTAATCTTATTATCCTAAATAGCCTCATTTTTTTACCTAAAACTTTGGACTGTTAAAACTTTGTTTCTAAATGATGATTGAGATTTATCATTTACTGGTTATCGGACAAGCCTAATAAATGTTACAAGAGGTCTATTAAGTTCCCAGATCTTATAGTTGAAGTTTGGACTTATTTATGTAACAAAGAAAAAAAACTGGTTGACACCTACTGCAACAAATATGTACTGATTCATTCAATTTAATGATGTTTAACTTTAGGTTTGGAGTTACATTTCCAAACGATTGCACAAACAATTTTAAAATTTATGTAAAGGAGAGTAATAACGAGACAAGAAATAAATGCCCAAACATCAATCAGGTAGAACTGGTAGAAAGGCATATCTTTGGCGGCCAATGATTGTAGATGAGCAGTTCCGTTGTGCCGTAAGACGTGTTCTACCCAGTAGACACCAACATTTTTGGCAGGCATCAACTCGTCCTTTATTATGCGAGATAATCGCGTAGCATTTCCCTTGTAACTATACATGTGTGCAATTTAAAATGTAAATATGATCGAAGAGTCTCCTATAAGTTCTGCTACGAACCTTGAGTAATTAATGAGTTGGTAGATACTATCGAACAGTATTTCTTCGGTAAGTTGCTCCCATTCCCATTTAATAGCGACTCCTTGTTGTACACCAATCGAAAGGACACTATACAAAATGTTGAAAAAGTAATAATGTCTTGTTATTAAATATAGTATGAAAAATGTAAATACTTCGCTTTTTCCAAGAAAATGTTACAATCAAGCATTGCATGCGCGTACCTTCGTCGTACATTTTACTTACTTCCGTTGGTCTCTTCCTAAAGGAATTCCTAGAATAGGAACACCATGGTAAAGTGATTCTTGCGTTCCCAATAGACCACCATGAGTAATAAACAGTCGCGCTTTGTTATGTCCTTAAGTGGAGCCACACATGTATTATGAAATGTAACATTTAAATTAGTATTGATAAAGATACCCACCCAAAAGATCTTGTTGGGGTAGCCAATCAACAATTTTAACATTGGTTGAAAGCTTCGCGGACGGAGGGATTTTCGTCTCCCATTTCCAGATGACTTTTTGTGGTAGGCGGGCAAAAACTCGTACAAACATTTCTTTAATATTTTCTGGCATCAAAGATACTTGAGCATTTGATCCGAGTGTGAAAACGATAAAGCCATCCTTTGCGCCTTCCGCAAAGTTCTCCAACTCCTATAAAAACCAAAGTAATAATTTTTTAAAAATCTCAATTAGCAAGAAATAAAGAGGGAAAAAACTACCTCCGGAAGAGGCTGGGCAGGGCGGCAGTGCATCGCTCCAACCGGAATAAATGTAGGTGGAAGATTTCTGGGCATTGATGTCGCCCTATCAATGTTGGCAAGGCAAAGTGCCGCATTACGCTGAACTTCTTGGGCCGGTCGAGAGTTGGGAAAATCAATTCTTGAGATTTCATCGACGTACCAAAGAACGAAAACTCTTTTGATCAATAACAACAATTTGTTTGCGATAACGTTTAGAGATCGATCTAAGAGATTCATCGGAGTGGGCACTTCCAAACCGAGAGGGGGAATGCTGGCCAGTTCTGGATCGACATTCATAGCATCCAATGTCCAAAAGGCTCCCGATCCAGGACTGTAGAAGATGAACGGAACTCCGAGATGATCGATAATGGGAAATGTGAAATCGTTGAAAATGCAATCCAAAATGATCAAATCAACATCTTTAGTCTGGCTGATTTTCTGAATATCTTTGTTCGCCACGAAACTTGCATAACCTTTGGTGACAGCTTTCCGATTTTCTTGAAAAAACATTGTTATAGCGTTGAAAAGGTTCTCCTGTTTGAAAGTGTACCACTCTCCTTCGACGTGTTCGAGGGCATCATTCAGTTCGATTTTTCGAATATTAGGCGACCTGGTTTTATGGGAGTGTGGTGTTACGAGCGTCACTTGGTGTCCTCTGTCTCCTAAAGCCTCTATTAGTGGCATGATTCCAATGGTATGGCTTTTGGTGCCCATCGGTGAGAGGACAAGAATTCTTGCAGCGCGAACAAAAAGAAGATACTCGATAACAGAGAGAACTAGTAGCAAGAACCTCATTTTTCCAATTACTTATCTTGATATTTACTGTGAAAAAAAGATGGCATCGTAAGCATACATATTATAAGCAAGCAACATCCTAAGTGGTTGTATAATAAAATACCCGCGCGAATTCCGGATACGATCACTTTACGAGATAGCAATATACCGATATACATCGATACATACTGATAGTTAAATTGTAAATGCATTTATTTACCAAGTTTCACGTTCCACACTCCCGTTACAGTTTACGCATTGCTTGAGAATGTAACAGACATTTTTTTTCAAATTTTGTTAGCCCCGTGTTTACAATAACCCTTTCACGCAAAAGGCGACTCGTTTTTCAAAGTAATAAGTACCTACCTATTTTTAGTTAGTGCTGTTACGTTACCGTAGGTTTTACCCTTAGTCTACTTTGCAGTGACGGCAGTTTATTTCATAGAATATAACATACTTAATTATTTTATTAGATCTCTGACCAAACTTCAAAGTTCAAAACATATTGTTTTTTTACCTTGTCGTTGTGCTCGTTAGTTGTCGTCAGCTACCTGCGAGCCTGATCACTTTTAACAATATTAAGGCCCGTCAACTCTCTCTTTTTGATCATTTTCAAATTATAGGTACTGTATTGTTTAAGCTGCAGAAGCGTGCAATCAGCATGTAATGCCATAATATTCTATCTAATTTTTCTTAACTTTACTTTTAGTCTTTTTAGACCTACATTTCCGCAGGATCATTGCAATAATTTTAAAATCGATGTACAGAATAGAAATGATAACAAAAGAAATTAAAGCCCAAACATCAATAAGGTAAAACTGATAGAAAGGCATCTCTTTGGCGGCCAAGGATTGTAGATGAGCAGTTCCGTTGTGTCGTAAGACGTGCTCTACCCAGTAGACACCGACGTCTTTGGCCGGTAGGAGCTCATCCCTCATTATTCGAGATAATCTTGACGCGTTTTCCTTGTAACTGCAAATAGTGTTATACAATTTATTTCAATATCACATATATATTTTTTAATTAATACAAACCTTGGATCATTAATGAGCTTCGTAATGCTATCGTAAAGTAGTTCTTCGGTTAGCTGTTCCCATTCCCATTTAATAGCGAAACCCTGTTGGACTCCATGCATAAGTACGCTAAATAATAATAATAATAATTTATTTTTAAAATAAACGGGAAATCGCGGAAATTTATACTTGCGCTGATCCCGTCCCAGTGGAAGACCCAAAATGGGAACGCCGTGATAGATGGATTCTTGAGTTCCTAGTAATCCTCCGTGTGAGATAAATAAACGCGCATTCTCGTGACCTGTTATTGTTAAGCATGTATATTATGGTGCAACATTTCTTTTATAAATTGAAAAAAGAAAACTACCTAAAAGATCTTGTTGAGGTAGCCAATCAACAATTTTTACATTGGATGAAAGTTTAGCTGATGGAAGATTCTTCGTCTCCCATTTCCAAATCACTTTTTGTGGTAAGCGGGAAAAAACTTTGACAAACATTTCTTTGATGTGGTTCGGGATCAAAGATACTTGAACATTCGAGCCTAGTGTGAAAACGATAAAACCATCCGTTGCGCTTTCAACGAAACTTTCAAGATCCTAATTAATATTATTTAAAAATCGTCTTATTTAAAAAAATAAATATACATGTACAGTTTAGTTACCTTCGGGAGAGGCTGAACTGGGCGACAGTGCATAGCTCCAACCGGAATGATTGTGGGTGGAAGATTTCGAGGCACTGATGTGGCTCTATCGATATTGGCAAGACAAAGAGCTGCATCACGCTCAATCTCTTGCGTCGGTCGTGCATTAGGAAAGTCTTTTTCAGCCAATTTGTCAACATACCAAAGGATATGCACTCTTCTTATAAACATGATCACTTTGGTTACAACTGAATTGGCAACTCGATCAAGGAAGCCCATCGGTGTCCGTGCTTCCAAACCCAAGTTAGGAATGCTGGCGAGTTCTTGATCAACGTTCATTGCTTCCAAAGTCCACGAAGCTCCCGATCCAGGACTGTAAATAATGAACGGAACTCCTAGGTGATCAACTATAGGGTAGGTAAAATCGTTCAAAATACCATCCACAATAATCAAATCAACATCTTTAGTCTGTATGATTTTCTGAATGTCTTTATTTGCCATGAAACTTGGATAGCCATAGGTGACAGCTTTGTGGAATTCAAAGAAGAACTTGTAAATCGAGGTGGGTAGGTCGTCGAGTTTGAAAGCGTACCATTCTCCTTCGACGTGTTCGAGGACGTCACTCAGTTCGATTTTTCGAATATTAGGCGACTTAGTTTTATGGGAATGTGGTGCTACTAGCGTCACTTGGTGTCCTCTTTCTCCTAAGGCCTCAAGTAGAGGCATCATCCCAATGGCATGGCTCTTGGTGCCCATTGGTGTAAGAACTAGAATTCTTGCGGCATCGCTAATAAAAAAACACGGACTCACTGCGAGTAGTAGTAGTAAGAGCTTCATCTTGATGATGACTACTAGCTTTCTTAAGTAAGTACAACGATCCTTTAGTCGGTAGAACCTTTTGTGTTTTAATAGTTCGAGATAAGATTGGCTTGTTATCAGTTTAAATTATTTTAATGCCAACCATAAGCTTACTGATCTTTGAATTTGACCGATAATGATGAACTAAGCAGTTTTCTGCTCGCCCAACTGATTCATTTAAATACAATTACAACTGTAACTAAAAAAAATAGCAGGAAAGTAAAGTAAATTTTAAAAAATTGCTTTTTTCACCGGGCGCTCATCTGAGAAATCCTTTTTTGCGATTTCATCGACCTACCAAGGGACGAACATTTTTCGAGCCAAAAAGATAATTTTTCTAACGACCAATTTGATCAATCGGTGGTAAAAGTTCATCGGAGTGTCAAGCTTATGTTCAACAGTTTGTATTCCTTACTTTTTCTTTGTATGTATTTTAGAGTAGTGCTTGATTTATATTTTGACGTATCTGGAGTGCGAGATAAGAAACCATCATATTCACATGGGACATCTGGGATTTGACGATATCGCTCATTTTTATTACTCTGCTTCAATAGTACAACTGATTACTGTCTCCGTCTCCCCCCTAAAATTATGTAAGTCTAATATAATATGATGGCACGCATCATGACCCAGGAGAGATGTTTGTTTAAACGTATACCTAAACTTTGGAAGGAGGAATAATTAAATCGTATAATAAAGAGATGAACACGAATAAAGTAATTCTTCTTCAAGCTATTATTTGATTATTTGGATTCGCCACACACTTACATCATGCTATAGAACATACAGTTTATCAATTCTTCTTTTATTAAAAAAATTAGTGAATTTTCGCTTTTTTGTTTCCTCTAACCTTACGAATAAAAAAGGCTAAAATTTTCAAAGTGAGCCATAATCCTATCAATACAAGAAAAATTAAAAAGAGCCAAACATCTAACAAATAGTGTCGGTAAATTGGCATATTTTTGGCTGAGGATTGCAGGTGTTTAGTTCCATTGTGACGCAAGACATGCTCAACCCAATAAACGGCTACTTCTTTGGCCGGTATCAACTCGTCTTTCATCAAACGAGAATTTCGTGCAGCGTTCTCTTTGTAACTACAATCAACAAAAAAAATATGTATATTTATAATTGTTTACACATAAAGGTTTGGTATGAAAATATGATATATGATGATACTTTGGTTCATTGATGAGTTCTGTGATAGTCTTGTAGAGCAATGCTTCATTCAATTCAGCCCAATCCAATTTTAATGCATAGCCTTCGTCTTTTCCTTTTGCTAAATTACTTCGTTGATCGTTACCAAATGGAAGACCCAGCACTGGTACCGCGTGATAGAGGGCCTCTTGAATGCCAAGTAAACCACCATGAGAGATGAAGAGCTTCGCTTTAGGATGCCCTATTTTATAAAATCGTTTAATCTATTTTCTTTTTTAAATTGGGATTATCAGTTATTTATGGTACCCAAAAGATCTTGTTGAGGAAGCCAATCAACCATAAGAACGTTATTAGGTATAGGCAAATCTTCCGGAACACTGTTTTTCTCCCACTTCCAGAAAACACGCTGTGGTAAACGGAAAAATACATTGGCAAACAATCGGACCAAGTGTACTGGCATCGATGAAACAGGAATCACGGACCCCAACGTGAAAACGATGAACCCATCATCTGCTCCTTCAATAAAGTCATCTAAATTCTTTAACGAAAAATGAATTCCATTTCAAAATGTTGTAAACATTTTTTAGAAACCTTTGGTAGAGGATTAATCGGTCTTATATGTGGAGCTGGAATTGGGATGATGGTCGACGGGAAAGGACGATTCCAGCCGATACTAGGATGGAAATTGACCATCAAAAGTTGAGCATTTCGTTCAATCTGAGAGATGGGAAGAACTCCAGGAAAATCCTGTCGAACCATTTCTTCCAACGTCCAAAATAGTCCAACCGGGCGAAGTAGGAGTGTTAACTCGTTGACCACCATATTTCTCATCCGTTCTTTGAAGCTCATCCGGCTAATAAAATCTGTTCCGAAGGCCGGAACGTAGGCGTATTCTTGTGCTGCGTTCATGGAAGACATGAGCCATGGAACACTGATGGTAGCACTGTAGTAAATGAAGGGAACTCCGAGATAATCGATGATAGGTAAAGTGAAATCGTTGAGGACGGCCAGAACGATGACCAAGTCCACATCACGAGTCGATACGATCCGCTGGAACTCTTCGTCAGCCGTAAGACTTTTATACGCAGCTGTTTGAGTTATTCGGAAACTTTGAAAGAGGCTCACTACTCCCATGACGGGATTCTTTCCTTGGAAATTGAACCAATCGACGCTCATTTCTTTGCTACCCAGAAAATCAGGAATAATGATTTCGTTTATGTTTTCTACCTTGGTTTTGGGTTGAAAAGGAGTGACGACGGTGAGCTGATGCCCTTTGGCTGCTAAGGCCTCAACGATGGGCATGAACGAGTGTTTGTGGCTCTTGAAGCAAATAGGGGCCAGTACAAGAATTCGGGCACATTGCATTGAAGTCAATGTGGCCATTAGGCAGAGAGGTAAAAAATAGCTATATGACCGCTTCATTTCTGATTTTTAACTGAATTACTTTGAAAACTGTTACAGTAGTATATTTTGAAATGAAATAAAAAGGCATGTGACGGATAGCGTGCACCTGTATTGATCTATGTGTTGTTTTTATCGGCCTACCTGTTTGACAACTTTCATATCTACTCCACTGACCTATTAAAATGTTACCAGATAAGTTTACAACAAACAATGATGCACGTTGATGGATTCGAAATTTGAAATTATTTAACACCAGAAATGCTGATATTGTAGTGGATCTGCGGGTGTTATTGTTTCCCTTACTACTAAAGTTCTAACACGATAGGAAGTTTGAATGCTGGGTTATGTATTTGACACAATCACCTAAATATGATGTTATACACTGTTTCTCGTACACAGAATAACTCCGCTCTGTCGTTCTCTCTCGACGGCTTATATAGCCGTCGCGGCGCCTGTTGTTACCAGGCGCCTAAGGCGAGAGAGAGAGCGAGAAAGAAGGGCAAAGGGAAATCTTGCGGTTCCCTACAATATTAGTTAATGGGCGTATATGGAAACAATCTACCAAAGGGGCCCATTTTTTATTTTTTCTTGAGTGATGGAAAAAGATGACATCTTTACCAAAGCTAATTTATACAATCGTTGTTAAAGTAAACACAAAGTCGTCGGAATAAAAAAAAAACATGAATAATGGATCGAATATCCAAATTTGAATATTGCTGATCTTAATAAAGATTTAATCGCATTCTCGAGTGTGAGAATCAATAACGCAAAGGTGATCCTTTAAGAAAAAAAAAAAAAATCGAAGATGAGTTTTTTCCCCATATGTTTTGTACTTACCGTACAACTGCATGAAGCATTTTGGTATTTATTGAATACGTTGCTGTACTTGTTCATTCTTCATTGCAAGGGTATTGCTAAAAATAATGGAATGTTGTTGATTCAATTAATCCCCTATGTTCTAGAATGATGGATGTGTGTTATTGCTGCGCTTAGATATTTTGAGATGCCAACCTAGAGCAATAAGTAAATTGTCAATATAGAAATTTATCTTTCATCAGGATTAACTTATCGTATGATGGCAAGCAGGGAAAACAGTGGTCGCAATTTTAAGCAACAGATAATTTTATTTTCCCTTGCCCTACACTTCATCGTGGATAATATTAATAGAACATTATGAGTTATTACGGTGTTGTAATTAATTCTGTGTAAATGGGATGATGATGTGATACGCTTTACAACCAGACGAGGTAATATATGTACATATGTTATACGTATCGTTACATTTATTTGGTCTTATTATCATCTAACAACCCAATCGCAGCAAAGAAGCGAATTACAATTATATAATACAACTATAATTGCACTGTACAAGACGTTTCTCATAAAAAGAATCATGTCGAATGATTTAAGAGCTAATGGTGCTGATGAGGATATCCGAGAGGATATAAAAACAGAAACTACATCAATAACATCGAAGAAAACAATTAATGAGGACGAATATCCAGGTAATATGATATTGTTAGCATCAGCCTGTAAACTACTTCGTTGATTTAAAGATGATTGGAAAATTTGTGATGAACGACCAATGGAAATCTTTGGGAAGAGGAGGATTTGGAGAGGTCTTCGGCATAGACGATTGGATAGACTCTAATGGATTGAAGCGTTCGATTGCGTTGAAAAAGCCTCAACATAAACCAGGAGCCGAGAATGATTTACGGAAAGAGATGGTATCTTTAGCAAAACTAAATCATCTATTCGTCGTAAAATATCTTGGGCTGGCAGAAATGCAACACATCTCCGGTAAAAGGTGCGATACCATACTTCGATTATAATAAATTATACCGTATTTTTAATTAACCGATAGTAAGCTAATATATTATTTTAAAATAGTACCGTAATTGTAATGGAATTATGCGAAGGAGATTTGAAAACATACGTCTTAAAAGGATTGCTCAACATTAAAAAAGGATCCGTAGATAGCAAAGTAATCCTTGGTCAAGTCGTCCTTGGTTTATCTTACATTCATAGCTTGGGAATCATTCACAAAGACCTTAAACCAGATAACATCTTGCTTTGGAAATCACCATCTGGTCTTGTTCTAGCAAAATTGGCTGATTTTGGTTTCTCCAAATGCCTTCGTCAAGATCAAACGGAGCACAGCGACACTACCCACTTCGGTTCTTGGGGATACATGGCTCCCGAGCTGCTTATGGCCGCCTGTAGAGAGCCAAAACAACCTGTCAAATGTTCTTACGCTACCGATGCATACGCTCTGGGCATCGTCATAAGCTTTACTGCAAATGATGGAAAACATCCATTCGGACAGGATATAATTTATCGGAATTTCTTGATGAGCCTAGGGACTGCTCCGACAGAATTGTATGCCGATTGGGATTTGATAGATCTTGTGGTTAGGTTAACTTACAAGGAGCCACAAAAACGACCACAGATAGACTTGGTCATATACCATCCATACTTTGTGCTAAGCAATGATCGAACCAGGAACAGCTTCGTTGACAAGATGTACTATTTTTTGGAATCGTTTGCACCCTGGACTTACAAGTACGAGGGTATCGAATGCGATGATGACAATGAAATCAAGTTGGAATGGTTTAAAAACTTTTTCCACAATTTCAACGCCTTGCAAGTGGAGCGCAATCAAATGCAGGTATGCGGAATCGTGTATATTTAATAGTTTCAAGATTCGATCATATTTATAGGTAGTTAATGTGCGATGTAGTTTATTGAACAAACAAAAATACATCACTCATTCCAAGAGTACTTATCGGCGTGCATATTGCACATTTACACGTTATTGACAATAAAAATATTGTTGCATTATCCTTATCTCTTGATTCATAGAAATCATATTATTATAATTTCATCACGAAGACGAAGAGCACGAAACCGATCATTTCTAGACGTACTCCTTCAGCAATGCACCAAATTAGACAACTTGACAAGAATATATATCAAGTGTATATATTCGCGTTGACACTCTTTACGAACCATTCAGTAAATCAATTAGGAATTTTTATTTATTTTAATCATTAAAACCTCGTTTTGTATCAAGACTGGATTCTTAATAGGAGTCTTACCGTTATATTTATTGGAAATAGAAAAATTGGCGTCGACACAATTAACTTACACTAATCTTCAATGAATCATTTGAAAATTGTTTACATTTTAGATCTATTTCTCCTACCATGCGGAATTAGGTTCATCATTTTCAACTTCATTAAATGTCACATTCATAAATTAGCTTCAAAACTAGCAATCGGATGGAAAATTAATTTGATTGTGAACTACGACCTGAGGCAAAATTTTCAAGTTATCTAATAAATAACGAACGGAAGCACGCGCAGAGAGTCACTTCCTTGTCAACCACATCTATTTTTCTCATAAATGAAATCAGAAACAGTAGTTGAAAAATTGAAGAGTGAATTGTTTTTTAAGAAGACAGGAAAGCTTCAGTGGTCGCTTCAATGTCAACAGATTATGTTGAGGGACGACACAGTTCCATCAATGTCTCCACTTGGTATTTGTCGGCCACAGCGAAGATTTTTACTTTGTCTGCGTTGGGGACCAAGGTTCCGGTGTAGAGGAACTGAAGGAAATGACGGAAGGAATCAGGATCGACATCATCGATGCGCACCTGTCCGGTGCGGGCTTAATACACTTTAATTCAATATAAGGTGGCAAATATTGGTGCACTGCTCCTCGACTCATGATGGGGAAAAAGTCTGAGTTTAATTACGATCGACTGAATATACTTGCTGAACTCAAAAAGTGGGGCCTAAATTAAAATTTTTTTATTTAATCGTTAACCCTTGAATGATGCAAAGATGCAAAGACTTGAATGAAAGAAGAGGGGGTAGGATGGAGCCAACCGTTTTGGGCATGGAGCTGAAGACGACGTCGATGAAAAAAAAAGAAATTGTTGTAGCTATTTTAACCTTCAAATCCCTATTTTACACCCGCTATCCAATTCTCATGCAAAAACAACTGCAGATCATTTTAGTTTTTATCTGAATATGATGTTATTAACTGACAGTTTGTCTCTATTCAATTGTGGGAATGCACTGGATGATTCATCGGACCAATGAAAACATGCATTTACAAAATAAAAATAGAAAAATTTGAACTAAAAATTGTATTAAAAACAACCGATAGCACTGGATAGCTTCACATTGGGGGGAATACTACCACCTCCTGTAGTCCTGGAAATTGCTGTGATCGGATTTCTGAATGGTGGTGGCTCGATCGGGGTATCAAATGATACTGCTTATTTTCCCCCCGTCCTTGCGATACAAGTCAAGAAATAGTGTCTTTCTTACCCACGATGACATTGTCCAGTGTAAGCAAACCAAAAATGTTTTACTAGTTAATAAATGATATGACTGTAAAGCTAAATATAAAGATCGTACTTTCACTAGTGAATAAGTAAACAAACAAAAAATGGAAACTGGTTCACTTCAGCTTCGATGCCTGGATCGCAGACTCGTCGCTAGTTCTACTTGCCATCTAGGATCGCTTTTCGGATTAATACGTCATTAGTGATTCAAGCAGATATTCTCCACTTACGACCATCGCAATAAGGGGCCTTGACCCGCGATTTCGCCGTCGATGTTTCCATCAAACTATTCATTTCGGTATTTACATCGAATCGGACACATCTAGATCCATGACTAAGTAACGAGGTAATGGTATTCTTACATACACTCAGTTGAATGAAAGTGAAACTGCAATGGGGAATTCCACTAAAACAAAAAGTTTCGATTTTATTGCAGGGATGGATAGAGAATACAATTCTGGTCAAGCTTGTGCAATCGGAAAAAAATAAAAATTAATTGATCGAGTTATAAGCGATTTAGTGCTTAATTTTTCAAATTAGGCCGCGCCCACTTTTACTCGCGCGGTTTGACGAGTAGTTCGGTGTCTAGGGGAGAGAGAGTAGCCGTTCTGCCTGAGGGGGTTCAGCTTCCATAAGCCACTACAGCGGCAGAATGCTCGCCCCCATTAGTCCTCGAACCGCGCGAATGAAAGTGGGAGCGGCTTAATTCAAAAATTTGCACACCAATTCGGCTATAACTTACGTAATTTTGATTTTAGACCTATCAATGTGCGTATATAAATGATCAGCAGAAGATTTTTTATTAATTTCTGCAATAAAATATTTTTAGTGGAATTCCCCATTCAATGAACTCTCTATTTAATTTTTTATGACAAGTCCTATTTACCAATTCTGGATCTACTGTAGATACTTGCTTTTTGCATATATATACCCTAGCTGAATACAACTTTTATCTTTTGCATGGTGTATGGCTCTTATTCCACGGCTCAGCCGATGCATTGACTAAAAACTAACTATAATTAAACTAAACCCGCATTTTAGTTTTTATGACATGCCAACCACATTTTTGTCTAAATTTTTGTCTTTTATGAATTTTAATAGTTTTGCATTTGAAATTGAAATTTGGTGAGAGGTACAGGGACACGAAAGTAAGAAAAGGAATGAGCACAAATGTACCGTTAACGGTCATAGTTTTCTTGATATTGTCGCACTCGGGGATGTAGTTGAAACACAACACAGTGTATTCGTAGAGTTTCGTAAACTGAGTGCGCAAAGTACAAGAAATGGAAGATGGAACATATCCAGCAAAAGATTAATAAGAGTTTCAATCACTTGCTCTAAATCATTGGAATCCCGTAAAAATGAGCTAAAACATCAATTGGGTGTGATGCACAAATCGTAACAATCTGCATTGGGAGATCAAGTTCATGTTTAAGAGAAGACGTAAGGGTGCGCTTTCACGTGACTTTTCAATCTCTTGACCGTATTGACATTACTTGTCTTATTGACATCCTTTTGCATCGTCGATGAATCGTCCATTCCTCTGGCATACTCAAAGGTTTTAAGCCTGAAAATTAGAAGCAGCTTTTAGACCTAGTTTTACTGGCGGATCCGTCGTATTTGACCGATACCAATCTAGCTTGAGATTCCAATGGCTGAAACTAGCCACTTGAAAGAAGAGGGTGTGATGACCGTTATCATTTGGCAATATTCTGGAGCGGTAACTGTCGAAACTCGACTCTCTCCTGCAGCTTATACATGGTGGTAGACCGTAGATGTGATCCATCCGGATTTTACCTCCAGTTTAAAACCCGTAGTATGCCTGATTCCGAAGCTTTATTCACCGTCCAAAGTTGGAGTCGATCCAACCGCCGGCAACAAAATTGCGGCGACGGAGTCCTTGAATCCGTACTAGTCCGTATGCTCCGCGTACCGTACGGTACCAAAGTTTATGTATTTTAATGCCGTATTATGCATCTTCATAAAATGTCCTTCGATTCCAAACAATTTACCAGCCGTATCTAAAAATCTGCGGTATGTAAAAAACTACCCGGTCCCGTCAATAAAAAAAGAAAGCATTACTTCGTGCTCGAGAATAACAAAGATGGGTCAACATTCAAACAAGATTATTTTAGTTTTAGATCGGTCCATTTGAACATGTATTCATTTTGCCACATTCAAGGTACTAAAACCATTATTATTATTCATTTCAAATTGGCAATTAATTGGGTATAATGATAAGGAATATTTTTTTATTAACTGTAGATTTTTTTATTCAAGCGTCGTTCCATGTATTCGCCTAGTGCGCGGCATAGTGAGACTGGTTCTCATGGGTACGGCATTTCAACAAAGGGTCCGTCGGATCAGGTGAAACGATACTCTGCGATACGAAATAAACCGATTCCTCATCCCATTTTGGTTTGGGCGAACGTTCAATAGTTGATATAATTGGTGCTGTTGCACGCATAGCAACTGCAAACGAAGCAGCAGCGGCGACTGGAGCTCGGGTTTTAGGAGCTAAAGACAGTCTTGATGAGGTCCCAAATGAGAACGAGGAAAACAACGTAGCAGCGGTTGGAGTGGGAATTGTCGAAGAAAGCGCTGGAAAATTTTAATTCCCCAAACTTGAGTTGGCTGATAACGTCGTAGTAGGGGCAGAACTTCCAGAAGGCTGAGGGATGTCTAGGAGCAGCCTTGGATACTGACACAATCAAACTGTGTGGGAGACGTACAGCTAGACGTACAGTATAGACGCCAGAAGGCAAATGGCAGCTGGCCAAGTACTCAAGTATGGCTGTGACAGGGAGCTGGGAGCTACTGAGTGTGATGCCACTTTTCCCCGTTACTCGAAATAGCGCAACGGACATTCGAATTGATATAAACACCCATCTCTCTTTACGAAATCACGAAGATTTATATATATTTTTCAAAATAAAAATATATCGCTTAAACCACAACTTTTAGTTAATACGTCCTTGCGACCTACTCCCGCAACTTGCATATAGATATCAGATTAAGAAGCAATTCTTGTGCTTCGGTTGTTTTAAAGCCCGGTATAAGCAGGTTTTTTTTAAAGACCAACCGATTTCTCGCGTTTCTGGTCCGACTTGAGCAAAATTTAGGAAGAAAGCAGAACCTGAAAAAGCAGTGGGCGCAGGAGCTGCTACGCCCTATAAGCTCAAATTTTGCACGCACTGAGATACTGCCTTTAGGTGGTGGGGTGCTGGACTGGTAATATTTGTGATAGGGCGAGCCTGGGGCGAATTCCGGCCTTCCGGGTGAGTTGAGCCCGCTAGACTAGAATATGGGTTTAGGATTTTGGGTGGCTAGAAACAAAGCCATCAAAGAACAGAGAGTGTGTTATCTTCAATTTAATCGGATATCAGCTAGATTAACCCAGCAATATTCTATCATTTTATGCCAATAAACCTAAAATAAAAATTTGCCATCTTCAGTTGGAGATCTCAGAAGATGATGCAACATATCTAGAGCATTACAATTCCACATTGACCACTTTTCTAAAATTTTGAGCTTTTATGGGGCTGAGTTATATTCACTGAATTAAGTATTTTTTTAATTGCAGGAATTAAATCATGACGGAGAGAGATCAGATTGCGTGAGCTTATCTTATTACCGATACGGCAATGCTGCTTTAACAAGGCTGAATTGCGTGATCGACTGATCGTGAATAGGCTTTTGACGAGAAGAACACTGGCGGATCCAGGGGGGAGGCAAGAGGGCGATTGCCTCCCCTTGGCCGGGTAAATTAACATGGGAAGGATAGGGCTAGCGCCCCGGGAACGCTACCGGAAGTTCCATTTGATCCATGTTAAGCGTCCTCCCTCGGACCAAGGGCTGGATCCGCCCGTGGAGAAGAAAGCTCTGTGATCTACTGGTCTGTTAGTTTACTGTGTGTGTTCTTTGCCTGGAGTTTCACAACTATCAAAGTGTTTACTGTTTTGTCTTCGACTCTTCGTCCACAAAGTTTTTTCTTAGTACTTTTCAACAGGTGTTTCTAAATATTGAACTTGTTTTCCTTACGTTCAATCCGTCAGTACAGAAATGAATCGCGGAAATTTCGGGGGAGGTCAAGGAGAAACTTTTCGTCCTAGAACAACCTGGACTGCCTTCCATCTACTTCCATCTGCAGTCTCAGAAATTCAAAGCCGTCTGAAGTATTATCGTGACCTGCGTTCCTTGATTATTCCTAGTCCACAGATGACGGAGTCAAACAACCCCTTCATAGTCAGCTTGCAACAAAACTGGAGAGGCAACGATGAAACCAACTTTGAAAGTCAAGGAACTGATGTGATTGAAAAGCTTTTTTCTGATCAATTGTTGGATGATCAATTACACCAACAAGCCCAAGAGAAGAAGACTCTGAGTGAGTTTCTAGTCATGGAAAAAGCACGTGAGACGCTTCCTGTCTGGCAGAAGAAGGACGAAATTCTTCAACTCGTCCGAAGCAATCAAGTCGTCGTGCTTTGCAGCGAGTCAGGCTGCGGTAAAACCACACAAGTGAGCCAATATCTGCTAGATGAAGCCATCTCTTCTAGAAGTGGATCTTCTTTTCGCACCATTTGTATTCAACCAAGCCGCCTAGCTGCAACTGCAGTCGCTGAACGCGTAGCCAAAGAGCGTTGTGAACCCTGTGGAGGCGATACTTCTTCCGTCGGCTACCAGACCCGTTTGAAACACCGACTTCCACGAGAGAGAGGCTCAGTTTTGTTCTGCACGGCGGACGTCCTGATTCAAATTCTTCAAACGGACCCCTACTTGCTAGACATGTCCCACATCCTTCTAGGTACGTATCACTCTTTGACAAACCATCCATAACTACGATTCTTTACTTGATTTATTTATTAAATTATAGATGAAGTTAACGAGAGGGACGTGTTGACTGACTTTCTCCTAACAGTCATTCGCAACTTGCTGCCCAAACGCCCTCAACTGAGAGTGATCCTCATGAGCGTTACTACCACTGTCACCATTTTGTCTCAATACTTCAACAACTGTCCAGTACTAATCATTCCCGGCACTACACACGAGGTTACGACATACTACTTGGAGGACATGCTACCCCATTTGAAATTCCGCGCCAGCTCGAAGCAGATGAGACGGAACGAAAAACGGGATCAAGAGTACAAGAAGGACATGCAACAGGGTCTTAAGCTGATGAAAGATAGCAAGAAGTTCCATTTTCTCGTTTTAAAAACTTTGCGGATGCCGGAGTCGGAAGAGTCCCCGGATGAATTGGTCCTAGAATTGTTGAAGCTTATCTCCTCTCAAGGACGTGCTGGGGCTATTCTGATTTTCTATTCCGGTATATATAAAAAATTATTTTTAAAAAAAATCGTATTTTGATTAGTTTTTTAATTATTGCTTCAGGATGGGCTGAAATCACTTCTATGTACGTGAAATTATTGGAGGACCCGATGTTTTCAATCAAACATTTTATCATCCACTTCACCCGATGCTTCCCACCTCCACCCAGTCGCAAGTGTTCGAGAAACCTCTTCCGGGTATCCGAAAAATCGTGTTGGCTACCAACATAGCAGAATCTAGGATAACAATAGACGACGTGGTATATCTAAACTACCTTTTTTTTTATAAACAAGAAAACTGTGATCATAATCAAGTTTTACCTTCTATATCTAGGCCTATGTCATTGATACTGGGAAACTCAAACAGTCGGACTACGATCCCAAGAAGAATCTAGATGTGGTCAAAAACAATTGGATTACCCTGGCTAACGCAAATCAACGAACGGGTCGCGCCGGTCGTACCCAACCGGGTGTTTGCTTCCGACTCTACAGCCGCATACGTGAATCTACATTCGACCTTCATCCAATGCCCGAGATGAAGAAGACCCGGTTGGAGGAGTTGATACTTCGCATCAAAATCTTAATGCTGGGCAAAGCGGCCGTGTTCTTCCAGAACGTACCTGAACCACCGGAGCAGTTCGCTGTTAATAGCAGTTTGGACCTGTTGGAAACCCTTCGAGTTCTGGATCAAGAGGAGCGTCTTACCCCACTTGGTTTTCACCTGGCTCAGTTGCCCATGGATCCTCGTACTGGCAAAATTATTTTGATGGGTGTCATTTTCGGATGCCTCGAGCCGATCATCAACATAGTTGTCTCTCTCACCATGAAAGACCCGTTTGTAACTTGCTTCGAACAAAGCCATCAGATGCGGAATCGCAAGTTGCTGCTGGACGGAGGTCGGCGCTCTGATCATTTACTCGTTGCTAATCTCATGAAGGAGTGCCGATCGATTGCTATGTCAGGGGGTCCTTTGGCTCTTCAAAAGTACTGCGAGGAAAACTTCCTAGATTACAACACGATGTCCATGACTATGAACATGGTCGATTATCTCTGCCGGGACCTTCACGCGCGTCAATTCCTCTTCAGCCCGTCTGTCTCAGATCCAGTAGCCAACTTCAACTCTTGCAACGACCGGCTTGTCCGCGCTCTACTCTGCGCAGGTCTGTTTCCAAACATCGCCGAGGTCCGACACGATGTCTCTAGCCTGCAACCTGGTCTTCCTATGATCTCCACAGCCGAGAACGGCCCAGTTTTCATCCATCCGAATTCGGTCAACTTTGATGCGAAAAACTTTCAATCTAATTGGCTTTGTTACCACCGAAAAGTCGAGACTACGAAAATCTATTTGTACGACTGCTCCGCCGTCTCACCTGCATCACTTTTGCTATTTGGTGGTAAACGTGAATTACGCTTCTACAAGGATCTATGGGGAATCGTACGTTTCCAAGTTTGTAGTAGAGTAGAATTTGAATGCGATACGCCGACCTCTGAATTGTTGCATCTGCTCCGTACTGAGTGGGACGACTACCTGAGCAAAAGAGTTGAGAATCCGAGGCCAACGAACTGGACGACAGACTCCTCTGATTTCGCTCTACTTCAAGCTATCACCGGGTTCGTGACGGCCCAAGAAAGCGGATTTACTACCTCTCCGCAACCTGCGACGAATCTACGTGGATCTGCGCCTGTCGACGTGTCGAGCGTGCCATCATCGTTGGAAGGACTTTGACTTCAATAAATGAGTTGTGCACATTTACAGTCAGACATCATCTTGGGAAATTCACTAGAAGTTGACACTCATTATCCGTCTTTGTCCTGTATCCTCCTTTATAACATGTTTGGTCTTTTTTTTAATAAACCGCTGAGAGAAGCATAAGGACACTAGTAAAAATTTCCTTTCCTTATTTACAGCCAGCAACATTGATCTCACCTTAGCTAAATTGAGTTGGACACATTAACTAGGAGCCACAGCTATAAAAAAGAATTAATGACGTCGAGTTCCTTATCGCCGATGAATCCATGTTTCTGAAGGATGTCGTAACGTTTTTGAAAATAGTGAACGGTCGAGTTTGAACTGTAAAAAAAACCTTGCTAATAGAGAATACATTTCAAATTAAATTTACATATTTTCGTTCACGGAGAAAAATCATTTCTCTCTTTGCCGTAAACAAATTCGTCATGAACTTGAACGTGACGCGAAATTTCCTTGTTAGTAGTGCAGGTGTATAAATCTCCCTCACCGAGCATAGAACCAACTCGAATCGTGTATACGTGTTCGTGTAGCCCACAACACGGCAGAAGTAAAAAGTGATTCACGACTCTTTGTAGTATAGCAGATAATGCGGTTGACGAATTTTTATCACCGTTCAAGTGAACTTCACAAACTTTAAAAAGAGAAAAATCACGCTTGTTTTTTAAAATTTATTTTATTTCAAAGTTGCGCTTCTGCGAATGGAATATTTCTGTTACCCTATGTGCAGTTAGATTGATTCAAATAAATCGTGTAAATTATGAGCGTAACAGGATGGAACTGGAGGTCAAACTCGTTGAGGGGAATCCAATCCAATTGAAACAAGATGATCGTTCAGATTTACTTGAATCCTCCCATCACGATCCTTAAATACATAAAAAATAAGCGTTTTAGATTCTTTCTGATAAGATGACTTTCAAATGGGTGCGGACGTGACGAAACAGCGGTCGGTGTAAACAAAAAGACAGCGCAAGGATGCACACAGACATATGAAGAGATCTAGGGCATTTTCGTTCTTGAATAGTTTGCGAGCTGATGTTTTAATAATCTCCTCGCTTTAATGTAGTGGGGAGAGCGCACCGGAACCGGATAGCATTAGATACTTTCGACCTGCTTTCGATCATATTGCAGACGAACCGAAGAGTATGTTGCAATTACGAGGTTGATGATGAATGTCAGCATAGACTGTTCCTTACCACAAGCTGGGTAGACCAGGATCGGTATGGTCCTTCAGAGCGTTGATGAAACTTGCAAGCTAGAATTTATTTCCTCTTCAACCTTTTCTTTGTTTTGACCTTCAGAAAGCTAGGTGTTGCTGAAACATGATGTAAGCTTCATCTGCTCCATACGCTGTATGGCGGAGACAAAGTGGGTCGCTTGAGCCGTCGTCGTATCTAGCTTGATTTTGTTCGGCGATTCTTCTTTTAGGCCAATAGTCGGAATCGTACTGTGCGGACGCCTTGCGGGATGTCCGTCCTCGTCAGGAGGTATCTAGATGTATACGTGTTCGTGCAGCCACAATTCTAAAGAAATAAATAAACAGAGAGATCCACGTCTCTTTGGAGTCTACCAGATTTTGCGGTTGACGAATTTTTATCACTGTTCAAGTGAACTTTACAAATAAAAA
The DNA here is from genome assembly GCA_030141595.1 of Chydorus sphaericus. Classification (NCBI taxonomy): domain Eukaryota; kingdom Metazoa; phylum Arthropoda; class Branchiopoda; order Diplostraca; family Chydoridae; genus Chydorus; species Chydorus sphaericus. The sequence goes on along the minus strand of CM057932.1, from coordinate 18,257,151 downwards.
AAAGGGAAAAATCGCGCTTTTTAAAAATAATTTTTTTAATTTCAAAGTTGCGCTTCTGCGAATGGAATATTTTTTGCTACCCGGTGTTCAATTAGATTGATTCAAATAAATCGTGTAAATTATGAACGTAAAAGGATTGAACTGGAGGTCAAACTCGTTGAGGGGAAGCCAATCCGATTGAAACAAGATGATCGTTCAGATTTAATTGAACCCTCCCATTAGGATCCTGAAATATATTTTTTCAAAGATATTAGTTGAAACTCGGCAGCCATAAATTAATTTTTAAGAAATGCCACCTTCAGTTGGGAAACCATTCCTTCGAAAATGTTAACTGTAACGGGGAGCAGCTCTTGCGCAAAGTTGTTAGGATGCTTACGGAATCGTATTACACTCTTTTCCGCTCCTTGAAGTCGACTTCTAACACTACATAAATAAAAATAGAAAATGGAATAAGGGCATTCTTAAAAATTGATTTAATATTTTATACTATTGAGTAGTTTTTCCATCCCATGTTGTCCCGGTAAGAGGATAGATTCCGTGGAGGGAGCAGCGGAAAACCGTTCTCGGTAAATTGGCCAACTCTTCCGGCAGGCGACGGATATCGCTGATATTAACTTTACGAGAGCAGCCAACATCGCGTAAACAAACGATAATGCCTGGGTACTTTTCCATGTCGATAATTTCCGCTCTAAACCATTTTCCTTCGCAGTGAACAGCGCAAACCAAGCCGATGTCCAAGTTGGTGGTCGCGACCACAGATGATGTCTTACGAGAGTCAAAAAGGGTGCGCAACGCATCCTGCACTCGAATAAACTTCCTCACCAATTCTGGCGTGCGGAAGTAGATATCGTCAGGGGACTGACACCCAACGAAAATGGCCGTAACAGTCAGCTCTTCTTCAATTAGCTGAGACCTGCAGACCATGGCTACTTCGTTCTCAACTTCACTAACAGAGCCAATCGTTTCAGAAAAATAATGGGAAGAAAGGCTTGCGTCTTCTTCCGGAATCCACTCAGATCGAGTAGATCCTTTTATTTCCTTGTCATCAGGAAGTTCTTGGCGAACCCCATAGTGCCAGGGACGTTGTATTGGTAATCTGCTTGTCAGGACAGCCATTGAAGTTCTACAAACTTGTAGATTAACGCTATCAGAGTCGCCGATTGGGTACCTGAAATGAGTACCAAATGTGTTCAGAGTTAAACGTCTAATATTCTATTTATTTTAAAACCAAAACTTACAAAACGATCTGGCATTCAAGTTCAGGAGGCGTAGTTTTGTCAAAGTAGTGCATGTCGCCCGCATGCCAATAGCAGAAAATCGAAACAGCCGGTTTCTCGTGAAATTGATCCATAAATTCGTAAATTTTTCTTGGGAACCTTCCTGGTGGAAATTTATCAAAGTCTGGTGGGCTGACACCAAGTAAGGAACATCGAACAGCTTGAGCTGGGAGATCCATGTATCTAAATTTAAAAAAATAATAATAACAAAATACATTTTTTAAACATTAAAAAGGGATTGCGATAGCACAATACTTATTTGGTAGGTTATGGAACATAATTTTGGATAGATCCGTTTCGTAGTTTCCAGTGTCAACTTCAAAAGCCTGTGTGTAACCATGTACTCTCTGGATGAGAACTCTGCGCCATTCTCTGCCTGCATTGGCAGCGTAAGCATGACCTATATGAAAAGAATAGTAACCTTTTTTAAAGAAAGAAAAATTAGTAGACAAAACAATTGGTATCGCTAATTACTTACCGACAATTGGTGTAGGGCAGTAAGAATGTGATTCAATAGTCGCGGTACGGAACTCTTCTTGAAGGTCGTTCTGCATTTGGTGATAGCGATTCATGTCTTCATCTTGAATTTGTACGTAAATCGCTTTTGGATGAGCTGCCTTGGTGATGAAGACGTTGGCATGTTTAAGAGGGTTCTTTTTCAATTCCAAAAGAGAAAATTTCGGCTTGAATTTGGGATCAGTGGTAGCAGCTTCTTTGAATTTCTCTATTTGTGCTGGTTTCGTTCCAGAAAGTGGAGCATCAGGCGCAGTTACGACATTCAATTGATGATGATGAACATTTTCAGGATTTGGCGAAACTTGGTGCATTAGTCTTTCACAGATCTTGCGATGCTCCGGGAATTCTATCTGGTCATCTCCCAAGAGAGCCAAGTGAGATCGGCCTACCTGGACGTTAATGCTGTCCGTTGAATCGTTAGGGTACCTACGGAAAATTTAAAATTATTTTTGTGAAACTGGAAAAGAAAAATTCTAACGGGGGTTCTTACACAACTGCATAAGCTGTGAGCTCACGTGGTCCACGTCTCCTACATCCCTCATCTTGCCCTACTTGTCCCGACTCCCACATCGTGAAGATAGAAACGGCTGATACGCCCTTGTAGCGGTACATGAAGTGACGAATTTTCTTCACGACTACGTTATCATCATGAGGAATGTATCTATTCGATTTTTTGCCCAGGCTAATTAGCGGGAAAACGTTGTCTAGCAAGCAGCGTATAGCCTGAGCTGGCAGTTCCATGAATCTATTAATTTAACGTTCAAATTAGTTTGAATATGAGTATATGCTTTTAAGAAAATTACGTGTCTGGTAGGTTGTGAAACTGCATGTCAGAGTGGATAGCTTGACGAACGCCCGTGTCGACATAAAACACAATTTTAGCATCTCCTAATCTCTCTACAAGAACTCGGTACCATTGCCTGTTGTAACGTAAAGCATAGGGATGACCTACAAAGAAAAAAATGTTAAAAAGAAAAAAAAAATAAGTTTTTCCACAATAAATTTACCGATAACTGGAGATGCACAGTACGTAAGTGATTGATTCGTCACTTTGCCAAACATGAATTGAAGATTCGCCTGCATCTGCTGGTATTTAGGCAAGTCGTCATCTACAATCTGACAGTAAATCTCTGTGGGCAATGTAGCGTTTGTGATGATGACGGAGGATGCTTTCACTGGTTTCATTTGCAATTCAAGCCTGTCATATTTTGGCTTAAACTTCTTCAGAGAAGCCAATAAGGGCGCAGCTGAATGATGTTGAATCGGCGTCAAAGAGTGCTTCATTACGTGGTCGACGGGAGTGTGCTCTTTAAAAGAGGGGATTCTCCATTCAAAAGATTTCACATGATTGTACTCTTTGAACAAAAAAGGGAGCTCCTTCAGGTAGCCGGACAGTACCCGTATGCGATTCTCAGTAATACGCTCGTGATGACCAACATCTACTAAATAGCACTTGTAGAGAGTCTCAATTGGCTCATCTCCGACCTAAAATGCGATATGGCAAGACTAATAATCTTCATAGAACTACTGAAGGGGCGCTTTTTGTTACCTGAAATTTACCACAGGGTAGACCAACAATGGCTCTAAACCATTTTCGGTCGTTGTTAAGAACGACGTATATATCATCTGGTACGATTGTGGCTGGAACGGAGAAGGAATGGGCGTTGTCGTGAAGCAGTTTAGAGAGACGGTCGATCTCTTCGGCGTCGGTATCACGGTTTGTGTCGAGGCTCGTAACAGATGGGATGCTTTTGTGGATGTCATTTGGAGCTGCTAAACTTCTGTCAGGCGTTCCAGGGGATTTAGCGCTCAAGTAATTAGAGAGAATAGTCCTTATATGCAACATTTCATCTCTTTTTGCTGCAAGGAAATCATGTAAAACCTGAAAAGAGAACGTTTGAATAAATAAGCGGTAGAAATCGAAATAAATTGCAATCACATCGAGTTACCTGCTCCGTTTCCTTAAATTGCCGCTGTTTGGTTGGCACCAGTGTCTCCATAAATGGTTGATTTGGTTTGCTGAAGCATGCTTTCAAGGAGTCCAAAAGGCAATAAGCCTTGATAGGGTTGTCTTGTAGTGCAGATTGGCGAAGAACTTCTTGCATCATTTCAATATTTTCCATCATGGTTCTTGAAAGGCTATCACAAGAGACAGAGAAGTCATCGTGGATTCTCTTGAAGCACTCCTCAGCCTCCTTCATTGCTTTTGTAGTGATGTGATAGCTGGTTTGGGCATTTTTGGTCAGCTCAACCACTTCTGTCATGAATTGTCCTAGGTCCTCCATGACGAAGCTGAAAGGAGAGTGTTTAATAATGATTCTATGAGAACTTTGTTGGGTACTTATTTAAATTGAATTACTGATATTTTACCTTTAATTATGGAACAGTCTCAGTTGTAAGGAACCAATGGTGTTGAGGTTATTACAATACGGCGGTGTGTACCATACGCACCTACTGCGTGCCGGTGGAGGAACCCAAATAAGGAATCCTTGGGGAAGCAGGGGAGGGGTAATAAAGTATGTGTACTGAGGAGAAGTTTGTTTTCTTTCACGAAATAAAGCGAGAATGGTTATTTTCTATAAAATGAAATGTCAATGTGTAAGAATGTTAGAGAATGCACGTGCACGCGACGGCGTTTTACATTATTTTTGTTTTGTTTACGAAGTACACAATTTTCTGTCTGCTAATAAAGCATCCTAATTGCCAGATTTATTTTATTGAAAATTGAAAAAGTACACTGATATAAAGATCTTAGAATAATAAGTTAAGAACAGAATATCAAGTTATTTATCAGTCTAAAAGGGAAAAATATTTAACCTTCTAAACCTACAACCACCCTGCTACAACCCTTATAACCAAAAAATCCGATTAGGCCTATAACACCTCCTTTTCTCCTTATTTATTGTAATCTATCAATAATTCTATAACCTCTCCTTATCTATACGGCACTTGGCACTTTAAGTGCCGTTAAGTTTAATTCCTGTCATCAATGACATTTTCTTTTAAACAAAGAAGTCTTTGAAAATTGCAATGATCGGCTCCACTCCTAGATGAATGAATGTGACGTCATTCTTTCTTATTTTAAAATCCACGGAAAAGTTCTTCCGCTTTAAAACTTCCACTTCCACGAAAAAGACAGTGCAACACACAATCAGAAGTAAATACAAAGGTAAACACATAATTCCAGAACATATTAATTCCGACCTCTGGAAAGTTTCAGTCATTCAGTGATTTATTCATTTTATCGGTAATAGTGGCTTTTCTACGTATCTTTTGAGGGTCCTCACGACCTTCCTTCGGCTCACATGAACTAATTTCGTTTAAATGTTTAATATAGTTTCGTTGGCACCCCACATGCTCATAGCCTCATACCGGCGGTATATTCCACATATGGTTATGAATACTGTGCCAGCTTTCCTTCACACCCTGCAGAAGTTGCTGCAGTATTTATAACAGTGAAAACAATCAGCTCAGAAGGTAGTGGAAACAGAAATATGTAACTCATATAATATCTATCAATCATCTATCATTAAACTATCCTAATAAGTTGTAGAGCTTCCTTAGCTGTTCTTCATCTTATTATTTTAGAATAATAAGTTTGAATAATTTAAATACAAATATAGCCTAATATGTTTACTTACTGTTTTTGATTATTATACAGCATTATATAGCCTTTTATATACTACTGCTCAACTTTGTAGATATATGTAATGCCTACTTTGAATAATTGTTAAATTTTTTCACAGCATGTAACAAGCTGTATTCCTTGTTAAATATTATTAATTCAGATCAGCAATATTTACATATGAGCAAATAAAATATTTTAGTACATCTAGTACCATTTTCTTTTTGCACCTCTGCTCATGTTTTATCTCTGCTTACAGATGGCTGAACTGGAGATATCATCTCTGGTATTTACCTATGAATGGAAGCTGACTGGCGTTGAGAACAAACCCATGTCCATCCTTTCTAAAACCATCAAATTTGGCAATGAGATGTTTTTTCGCGCTGGACTGAAGAACACCGCTAAACCTACATTGTTTTTCATCACCGTTAATTTGAACAAAATGGGCATAAAAGTTAGCAATGCCAGTTACATCTCTTCAACCCTAGTAGACGACTCTCAATTAAATGGGCAGCGCAAAATAATGAAGCTAGAAAATGAGAAAAATGACAACGGGAGCGTCCAGCTGTTTACAGCCAATTCTTTGAAAGACATGGTCACTGGAGACCGCAAATTCGTTTTCCAGATTAACCTAGTAGGAGTTGTGAAAGACTTTCACATTCAACGAATGGATTGCATCTTGAGTGAGCAGCTTTGGTCAAGTCGCGCTATCGGATCGGATTTCGGATTCGTCGCGGGAAAAGGAGAAAAGTTTCCAGCCCACAAATTCATCTTGGCTGCAAGGAGCCCTGTGTTTGCAGCTCTCTTTGGAAATGAGACGGAATCTCACTCTCCCTCTAATAAGAGACCAAAGTGAGTACTTTATCTATTTAAAAAAAAGTTTGATTGATTTATTAGATTTTATCAGGATGAGCAACACTTCCGTGCGGGACATTCACGAATCGGTGGATGCGACTTCTATGGAGCAATTTCTAAAGTTCATCTACACTGGGCAGTTGGATGGACTCGTTAATTGTGATGAATTAAAGTATTTAGCCAAAAAATACCAAATCCCAACACTGGAAGAGATCTATGATGCTGTAACTGATAGCGTACGTTAATGCCATAATTATTTTCCGTCTCATTAAATCTTTATGTAACATTTTTTTTTTTACAGCCCGGATGAGGATACCGAGTTTGATTTCTCAGATATTTCTGGAGTTTTCAGCTTTACTTTGAATCTTGAGGCAGACGAGGAAGAAGAGGAAGCGGAGACTTTTTCACGATCAAAAGCTGTTTGTCATCTTCATGAAGTCCTTTTCCGACTTGTAGCCAAGATTAGCAAGCCATCCAACAGCACAAAAGATGCCCCATTTCCCTTTGAAATGAACCTTATCTGTGTTGGATATAACCTTGGTGAAAAGATCCTCTGCAACATACGTGATATCGGCTTTTCCAGCGACTTTGATGAACCAACGAAGTTGGAAGAAGTGCAAATGTTCACTTCAAAAATCCAGAAGTTCATCAAGATCGAGAGATACCGATCCATTCCTGAATCCATCACCTTTCATATCCAGTTGAAAAGCACCCACTCCAATTTCAATTACCTCTTTGTGGACTCTACCTGGAAAGACCAGCTATGGAGCGCTACATCTGCGAAGAACTCTACCGATGTCGAATTCATCATTGGGGAGGAATCCATTGGTGCTCACCGCTTCATTCTATCTGCCCGGAGTCCGATCTTTGAAGTCATGTTTGAAAGCGAATTGAATAACGAAAGCCCAATGAGAATTATCCACATGGAAGATGTCGATCCCGCTACGTTCCGTTTCTTTCTCCAGTTTATCTACACCGGAATAATCGAGCCTTCGGCCGACAAAGAAGAACTCTACGCCCTGGCCGATAAATATTTTGTGAACACATTAGAGGACTTTTGTAAACCCGTTGTATAATTAGCTTATCAAAGAGTTCAGCATCGGCAGTAAGCCATTTTTTCGTTTTGGAAATGTATAAAGATTTTTCCACTTATGTTTGAAGATTTTTGTGATCAGAATTTTTTATGATGATCGAATTAATTTTTTTGTTTTTCTTGACCGCGGCTATTTGTTAGTTTACATTTTTCCATCATGTCTCACAATGAAAGAAGTAATACATTTGGTTGATTTCCCAAAGGTTTCATTGGACGAACATACGCTCTAGTAATCGATGAATCATTTTAAAATTTAAATTTCAAATGCCTCAAAAGAAAAAAATAATTGGGAACTCAGACGGTGTGATTAAGCTTTTTGGAGACAACATTTATTCCACTATCAAAGTCCATTATTCGTATTGCATAAAATAGTTTACAATGAATATGTAAAACCAGGAAGTCATTGAGGAGTTTCGATGGTGATAAGGTGTCGCACTTTCTTGGTCTTTACATAGCTGTACGTGTTGTCGAACTCTATGACATCTATAACGCATAATTTAATAATAAAGTTAGCATAAATTGATAAATAATTAGATGTGTCAAAAAAAAAATTCTTAGTTACATTTTCCGACGTGTTCGCAAGTGATTTGGCCTTCTTCCATAATCAAATGGCTCTCCACTCGATCGAGAGGCATCAACTCAATTATAGAGCTCTCATCACCCCGTTTTTTACAATAAATCCTATAGGAAATGTCTCCGCCTTCCGTTAGGAACTCCCACCTATTATGATAAAATTACACAGAGTTATACTTGTTCCTTTTCAAAGCAGATAAAAAATAGTAAATGCTCACCTGAGAATCGAATTGATAACATCTACTTTGAATTTGATCTTCTTCTTTCCGCCGGCTCCCGCAATTACGGTCAGCGTCTCCATACCATCTTTCGGCTGGGGTGCGCTATTAGATAGGTAGTATTCATGGGGCACTTCTCCACCATAATTGAACTTAAATCTCAAACAAGAAAAGAGTTAATTACATTAAATAGATCTCAATTCAATGAAGACCCACTTTGGTGACGTATTTTGGATTCCCATCTGGATCCGACAAGGTTCCTCCATAAAAGACGGGTAATTGATCCGCATCTATCTCTTCCAGTAAAGCTTTAGTCCATTCCTCTTTATCGCAGCCGTAGATTTTAATTTTATCCACTGTTGCTTGATGCAATAAAGGTTTCACAATTTTGAATGCGATGGTGAAAATAGCGGGAGCTGCCGTGGGTTTTGTAATTCGATAGAATAAGAATATTTTAAAGTTCATAATAGATAAATATAAATTACCATTAACGATGAAGATACGGCGAAGGTTTTCAGGATAGTTGGCTTCGAACATTTTGATAACTTCATTAGAGGCATCCATAGCTAATAACATTGTAATAAATTTGAATAAACGTTTAGTTATAGGCCTACAAGAACGTTAGGTATACAAGAATATTATGAAAAGAGGTATACCAGGCTTATAAACGATTTGTCTAAGAGTTAGTCCTTCCATGTCGAGGATAAATGTTTGGCAAGAGGCTTTCCTTCCGTGCAATTCGTTTTCGACACGAAGAACTCGAGCCATCTCTTCCACTATCCAAATATTGTAACGGGTCACATCCTTTTTGGTTGCGGAGAGCACCAGGCCGATCATATCTAGATGTCCTTGAGCACTATACCAAACTAGATAATAATATTTTATAAACTCCGGAAAAACACTTAATTCAAGATTTTCTTTCTTTACGCGGACAGTCGAATTTGTCGGTCCCGATGTGATTCATTGAATAGTATTTTATGAAAGCTTCCGGAGGTGTAAAAGTATCCAGTATTTCGTCGACTTTATTGGCTCGTCTCCACTCCAAAGACTTTATGAAATAAACAAATAAATAATTCATCAACTTGAATAAATCTTTTTTTTTTATGGTTAGTTTTGTAGACAAGGCTAGACTTACCTGACGCAGCATTTTTTCGGCTTCAACGACATCATAATCCCGAGCTGAAAATTAAGTTTGACTTGTTGTTATCAATTTAAGTATAATAATAGCGCTGATGCTTTACAAAACAACATACCGATCAACCATTTATTGAGGTAAACATCACTCCTGTCTGAAAGCTGGCAATCCGAAATGCATTTTCTGAACTGGATATTAAAAAGTATATTGAATTATACAGCGTCAAACTACAGTAGTTCTCATTTAGCGTATATGCCGCTTAGCTGTGTGAACTTTGATAGTCAGATAAGCTGTTAAAATAGCCGTGCATGAATTTATTACACAATATTGTGTGACCTTCCTGCGGGAATACCATTATCTAATCTACGATGTGTTACATGTTGTTACAGACGCTGGTAATAATGCAATATAAAAGTAGTACTATAATAAAAAGTTATATATTAAATAATATCATCATCTCACCTGTTCAAGAGCTAACTTGCTCTGAGAATTAGATGATCCTTGCTGCTCGGACTTGTTCATTGCGTAAACTATTTAAGAAGACTGCGTATGGATGTCGAGTCGAGAATGGAATAGTTGCCTGATTTTATCGGTTTTAGAGCAAGACATACCTTATCTCATCATGTACGGATTGAACTCTCTTATTATTTGCTTACCTCTTTAGAATAAGTTGTTCCGGGTTTTCTTGTTTGTACTGCGTCGGGAATCAATAAAGCTTGTTCAGTTTTCTTCTAAAGCATTTTTGGAGAAGACGATAGAGAAATAAAGTAATGAAATAAAAAAATCGAGATATTTTAAAGCAAACAACCTATCCCAGCTTTACTTCTCGATTTTACTGACGATTTGCGTCTAAAACTCCTCAGCCTATTACACATAAAAATAATCTTAGTCGCAATTATAACCAGTAGATTCAAGAATCGAAGAAAATTTAATATCATACCTAAATTGCTAGCTTTTATAGAGCAGCAATCGATCCTGATGCGCAATTGAATTATTCAATAGCTTCCATCCGTCATCCGAGAGTAGAAATAATAGGCGGATAATCTAGAGAAAATATTCCTATTCTAATGAGATTAATTTATTCATATGCTTTTATTAAAAGTTAACCAACGTACGATAAGATTTACTATCACAATTCTCAAGTGGCCAAGTGGGCGGAGGATCCCATTGCCTTCGGTTGGTTGGATCGCCGACCGATGTTGGTGGCTCGGTTGGTGGATAGCCGGAAACCAGGGTGGCAAGAGTAGGTGACAGCTTTATCTGTTACTCATAGGTTCATGTCTTTATGATTTGAAATACAGAATGTCTAAGAAGCTGCACATATTATTTGGACTTGCCGCAAACAATTCAAAAACAGCTGAAAGCCTGAAGGGGTGAAGGGCTTTTTATTTCCAAAGAATCAGCTGATTTCCAGACAGCCAGTGAAGCCCTGAGTGAAGCTGTGTCGCCAAGGTGTCCACTTTTGGTGATTTATCACCAATTTGGTGATTTTCGAAAGGGCCGGGTGAAAAGTGGGTGTTGGGTGATTTTTGGTGATTTTTAACATTTTGAGGTTGGCAGATTTTTTTTTTTTCTAAAGAAAATAAAAAAAATTGCCATGTGTCGTGAGCTATTTGCCGCTTCTAACTTTGACTGACGGCAGTCAAGCAAAGAGAGGCCATTACTATACTTTGGTACACTATGCCCCATAGACCTAGGGCAGACTAAGATAGAAAAGCTCGCTTTTGAGCTCGCTATGATTTAAATGTGTAATTTAGTCTATGCCTGAATTATTTTTCACACTCCAACTTCTTTTTCTTGGGGGGCCAGCCCCCAAAACCCCCCGCGCCTGCGGCGGGCTAGTTGGTTTTTGACTTAGTTGAATGTAGACTAATAAACTTTCCCAATTGATTCGTCAATACGTCATATGATTGATTACTAAGATTTAAAGTAACTACTTTCTCGCTCAAAGAACCAGTGGTTCGCTGGTTCTATACTGAAAAGTTCTTTAAGCGAGGTCGAGTCTAGCCGTGGCAGAGCAGTATGGCGCGCCGTTTGGACCCACATTTTTCGGAAAACAATTTTGCATCGGAAAAATCCATTTCGATCCGGAAAACTTTTTTTTCACCGGAAAAGACTTAGATTTTTTTCTCTCGATTTTATTGCTCTCTATCAAGCGGTAAATGTACGATTTCTTTTGAGGGCGTTCCTTATCATGACTAGTTATTGGAGATGGTGTGCGTTAATGTATTTTTAACCGATTATAAATTATGATTGCTAAAACAGTGTACACATAAACAATATACAACAAATAAAATTGAATATTACACAATACAATAATGCAACAAAGATAAATTACTGGCCGACGAAAAAAAGAAAGAAATGAAACTTGCATTTAACGTGGAATCACTTCCGGTTGCATAATTAATTCAACACAATACAAGGTCGAAATTATGACAAATAAAAAAAAAATAGAAATTGCCTGTTTTTGGTCAAGTTCGGCGATTCCGGCAGAGCAAGCAGTCGGATACTTATTAATATGATATTTTGATATTTTCTTTCCTTTTTATAATCAATTACAACGGACGGTCAGTACAATAAGTACCGGCTAATATCAAAAACTCCACACCCGCCATAAAATGTTTCTTATTATCGGAGAAAACTCTCCGACTTTTCCCATAGCAGCCTATCTCCGACATCTCCGACTAGGTCGATTTTTCAAAAAATGGTATATATTATATTAAATGATTTTCAAACTCTTCGACCAGGTCGGTCATTTTTCATATTGACCAAGAAATAACCACTCTGACCTCTCCGACGTGAACGATCATTATTAAAACCGGTACCCAAAACAGCTCTCAAACTTCTGCGACACTGTCGATTATTTTTCAACAACGTCCCACAAAACTCTCTGAAGTGATCGATCATTTGTAAAACCGGTCGCAAGAAATCCTTTCCGACATTCTCTCATATAGACTACGTCGGAGAGGTCGGATTGTCGGAGAAGTTTTTTTTCAAATACAATTTTTGAAAATGACCTGGTTGCAAAGGTTGGAGAAAGGGTTTGGAGTTTGGACCGTTATTGAAGATTAGCTGACCTGCTTGGAGAGGTCGGAGAAGGTTTTAGGAGCGTTAATTGAAAAATCATCGACTTTTTGGAGATTTTTTTCAGACTGTTTTTAAAATGGCCAACTTGGTCGGGGAGGGTGTTTAGGACTATATACAAGATGATCAGCCTGGTTGGAAAGGTCGAAGAAGTTTTTTCTTGCCGTTATTAAAGAAAAATCGAACTCGATCTTTGGTGAAGTCAGAAATCCTATATTCCTATCGCCCCAATAGTAGTATTATTTGAAAGAACAAATAAAGGAATACTGCAAGCCGTAATTGGTTGTTGAGCCCAGCTCAATTCTTAAGTTGCGAAAGAGCTTCTGCAGCAAAAATAGGAAAAAAATACCCAGGGGGGAAAACCCTGGCAAGCGCAATAATTAAAAAATAATATTAATTTATTTCGTCCCAACAGTATATTGTTTGAAAGTAAAATGAAGCGAGATTACGCTTTGTTAAACAGTCACATTAAATAATCGACCTTTTCAGAAAATTCCGTATTTTTTTTTGTGCCGTTATTGATTAGTTATCGACCTAGTCAAAGAAGTGGGAAAGGTGTGTGACAACAATAAAAATGTTTTGGTAGGAGTCCGATCATATTTGCCATCGTGGCTGTCAAAGTCGTTGTTCTCTAGAATATCGGGACTAACAGCCAGCAAGGCGTGCACAGTAAAGGTGCAAAAGTTTCCACCAGTACTATTAGTCGATAGCCGCCCAGGCCTATTTCTAGACTAGCCTAGCCCGGCGTGCAGACCACAGAGCCGAAGATCCGGAGTACGGACGTCGGAAAGCTCCTCTCTATAAAGGAGCCAGTATAAGTAGCAGATCACCAAAAAAGAATCACATGTCAAGACTATGCAAGAGAAAATCGGATTTTTAAAATCTCTCATTATATTTTTTTTAATAGTAGGATTTTTTTAAATATTAAAAGACCTGTACGCAGTGCGGCTCCGTATTTTAAACAATCATATAAAAAATTACTATTTTCTTGATTAATCCCTTTAACATATGAGAAAATATTCGAAAATAAAACCAATTTTAATAGCGACTCCATTCACTTATTAAAGTCCCATTTTCAATTAGTAGCGGCTTAATTCACATCACAAATAGTTTGGTTATTATTAGCGATCTGAGTCGCCGGTGATATTAAATAGATTGAGTAGCGAGTCAAGTCGCGCTTGTAAAATTCCACCTGCGACCACTAGCGACTTGAATCTTACTAGTATTTCTCTAGCAATTCGAGTCGCTACTAAATCGACCTAGTTGGTCAATTCGCTACTAATTGGACCACTTATATCCGTGTTTTGTAGCTACTGTAGCTACTAAAGTTTACTCATAATGTATTCTTTCGTTTGGGAGGGTAATGCTGTGCCTCCTCCGCTTTTCATGACTGAAGAGATTTTTTTACATTTTCCATTATTACAATTTTATATTTTGTTGTATTAATTATGTAATCGAAGTGATTCCGAGTTAGATGCCGGTTTCATTTTTTTCTTTTCGTCAATCAATAAACTATCTTTGCATCATTCTAGTGTGTGATTTTCAATTTATTTATTGTAATCTTTATACTATATAAAGTGTAAAGAGATCTAAAGTTCTAAACATTATCCCTGAGGGTTAATGAAGATTTTTCTTAAAAATCTACCGAAGGCCTCTAATAGTTGTAGTTGGAAGGGGGAAAAACGGCTGCACTGGCTGGGGTGCGACTCTGGGATAGTTATGTGGCCAACAATGATACAGATTCAAAATTGACCCTGTATTTTTCATGATAAAAGTTATATTTTCCAACTGAAATCGAATCCTTAATTTAAAAGTTTCCTTAGAATAATTATTAATTAAAGTTTAGAGATTAAGAATTAATTTTAAACTTAACTCAAAGTAGGATCCTGAATTTTGACATGTAGGTATCTTTTCAATAATTGAGTTTACGATAGAACTCCGAAATATTTATACTACGATAAGACAGCGAATTATTACATCTGGTAGTTGACATTTGAAAAATATCTGTGACAAAAAGAAACATTTATTTGAAAACTGTCAACCACTCACCATGCGCTCAATGACTCAGCCCTAAAAAATTGTAAACCGAGCTGAAATTTGAAACCGAGTTCTTCATCATAGAAGATCTTGTTGGTAATCGCTTAAAATACATTAACGCACACCAGCTCAAATAACTAATCATAATAAGGAACGCCCTCAAAAGGATTCTTACATCTACCGCTTGATAGAGAGGAGAAAAAAAATCAAAGTCTTTTCCGATGCGAAATAATTTTTTCCGAATCGAAATAATTTTTCCGATGCAAGGATTTTTTTCCGAATAGAATTTTTCCGAGTGGGTCCAAACGGCGCGCCATAGAGCAGGCGGTGCAACCTGGAATGATTCTGTACGGATCTCGATTCTATACGACCATGGTTCTTTGAGCGAGGCGGAACTGTATTCCCATTGCTGTAATGACGTTACAATTCTCACAGAATTATAGGATGAGTACTTGTTAAAAGTTGATAAATTAACAATCAAGTTGTATTGAAAAATTATAAGACTAATGCTTTATCTCAGTTCAGGTTTCTTTGCAGGAACGGCATGATCATATACATAGAGTGTCAGTTGCACTGTCGCATCTATGCTAGAGCGAAAATGAGAGACTGAATCCTCATTGTGCATACATTTACATCTCTGCTTATGATCGGCTCCATTTTTTCTGGGGAAAACCAGTTTCTATTTGAAAACAAAAACTATGGGAAAGTAGAGTTGGAAATTGGAAAAAGTTTGAATAATTAAATCTCCTTCATTTAATAAACATATTGTAGAAAAAGTATGTGGAATAGGCGAAGAAAGTTATTAAAAATAAAGTTCATTATACAAGAACATCATTCAAATGTTCAATGTTGAACGGGAAAAAAAAATTATTCCAGGAAACTTTTTTTTTCTTTCTATCAATTCTTTCTCTATCTCAATTGCCTCTCTCCATTGCCGATCTCCATTGCCCACATTATCAAAATCCATCTAGCGGTAAACTAAAAAAATTCATGTTGGTTTTTAAGTTCCATCTAGCGGAATTGTAATTCCAAAACAACGAATTAATTAAAATAAACACAATTACGTAACGGAATAAAAAAAACAATTGGGGTTCAAAAGCTGTCCCATAATATTCCTGATTTTCTGAGCTATAAAAAAGCAAATTTGGTTCACTAATTACGAAGATACAGTCCCGGACAGCAAACACTAAATAGAAAAACATGTATTTTTCTTCAAAGTCGTTTCAAGGTCAAACGACGGTCACTAACTTAGAAGCTCGCCCTTCGGGCTCGCAATCAAGAATAAAACCGGCTTCTGCGGTTCTGCCCCTCGGAGGGCGACTGGCGAGTACTCTCCGAATTCCGATGATAGTCGTTTTTCTCGCTCTCTTCAAGGTCTTGCTCTCTTTTACTTTTTATTTGAAATTTTGATTTCTTTGTTTATAAAATTGGCTGAATAATTAAATGAATGATGAAGATGAAGACTTAATAAAGATAATTAATAAAGATCAGCCATTTTCAGGGTATTTAATGAGAAAAAAAGGGAGGAAAGTAGGTGATTTTTTTTGGTGATTTTTAAATTTTTCGTTGGTGATTTTTAACCCAATCTGGCAACTTCGGGGGGATTTTTAGGGTAGTCGGAGTGGACACCTTGTGTGTCGCTGTGAGGCAGACGTCAGTACAGTAAACGTTTACAGCAGCAACAGCAATAGCTGCGCATGCACTAATAGTTGCATCATCCTGGTTGAATTTTGGCTTTTTTCTCCCTCACAACTACTACAACTTTCAGATTTTCTAAAATACTTCCGAATGTCAGCGGATTCTTCCGTTTTCGGGAAGAGTTAACGGTAAGGTGCAGAGCCTGCTGCTGTTGGCATTTTTTTTTTTTCGTTTGTTATTGTGTTGTTTCTGTTATCCTCAGCATATTTTGTATCATTTTCAGTAAAACATATGATTTATTATTTAACATGCTATTTTATTGATGTTCATCTACAGATGCATAAATCAACTGGAAATGGCAATCATTCCTTGAGGTCTAACCACACTTCAGGGCCTTCTTCTCCCAACACTCGTGGTGCAGCCCAGCCAAGGAGCTCTACCATGAGCAGGGGCTCATCTTCTTCAGCAACTGTAGTAGGTAGAACTCCTAATCAGAATGGGAACTTGGAAATGGCAGATCAACCCACTTCATTTCGAATGAATGATGGACCTGGTGCTGTTCCTAGAAGGTAGGCTATATCATAATACCATTTTGTTTTTATTATGTTTTTGATGGATATTCATATTCCTATTTAAATCTTTGATGTTATAATTTTTTACAAGATGCATGATTTCTTCATAATTTTTAAAAAATTACAAACATAATTTGTATTTTTTTTATATTACAGACAGGTGCCTGATGGAGTTAGCAGAGGTAGAGGCAGAGGCAGAGCTCATTCTGGGTATCAATCTAATCATCAGCAGAATGATAGGACAGAACCAAAATTCTTCATCAACAAGGGATGAACCACATGGCAATCGCCAAAGAAGGCCTTTCCAGAAGTTCCCTCTGAATTTCACCACTTTGAAGAAATTGACTGAAGAATCTACTGAACCTTCAGAACTCGTTAAAAAGTTCACCGATGAAGAATGCGGTCTCCAAAAGCTGTTACGTGATAATCCTAATAATTGGGAATTCGTCGAACTCATCCTTGTTGCCTTGGGAGGATTCTGCCAACGAGGAGGGAACTCGCAATTCTCCAGCGCTTTTTCCAAGATAATTATCATTCTCAGAGAGAGCCAAGTGTTCCAAAACATCTATTCTGTGATTATGCAAATCCCCAAATCACACTCGGCCAATCTTGGATCAAAAGAAAAGCGTCTAGTTCAACTGGTAGAGAGCATCTCGTATTTAGCTACTGAGATGCTGACTCAGATCCCAGCTCTTGCTTGCGACGTCTTGGGAGAAAACTTCTTTGGAGATATTGTCAGCTTTAAAATGGCTCCATCCATCCGATTACTTGACAAGTCAAACGTTTTTGACAGCCTTCAAGAAGTAACCACTCGTCTCAAGGTACTATCTATTATCTTGTTAAGATTAACAAATTGTTTTAACTTTATTCTATTTTGATTTTTTAGAACGCATGGGAACAAAACGCCAAATTGAAGGTCTCAGATGACCAGCCAAGAAATACGAGAGCACAGCGCGCCCAGATGATGTCATCATTGCAACCACCCGACGACTTTCGGTTGCTTAGCGTAATGCCTACCCCGGACGACATGTACACCGACGAAGCGCCTTTCCTCCGGCCAAATGTCGTGAAAGGCAGCTACCCTGACGTCGATAGCTATCTAGACGTTCAGTTTCGTCTCCTTCGTGAAGATTTCTTCCAACCGCTCCGCAAGGGTCTATCGGAGTACCGTGGGTTAAAGGAGATGAAGAAACGAGTCCATCGGATTGACAACGTCCGACTGTACACTGACGTCCAAATTTTGGAACTGGATCTGAAGGCCGAGGACACATACACACTCCAGTTCTCTACAAAAGGGACACAGAAGATTAATTGGGAGGGCTCTAAGCGATTGATCTTTGGTTCGCTTCTTCTGTTATCTACGGATGACTTCAAAACATTCCTGCTCTTTACCGTCGTCGATCGCAAACCTGAACTGTTGCAACAGGGGAAGTTCAAAGCCAAGTACGAAGGAACTGAACCACTGCCGATCGGCATCCGTAAACAAACGATGGTGATGGCTGAATCATCCGTTTATTTTGAAGCTTATCGATGCGTCTTACAAGCCCTTCAGAAAATCAGCCCAAACCATTTTCCTATGAAGCCTTACATTTTGGGAGAAAATGTAGAACCAAATCCTCCCCGTTACCTGGACGACATTGAACGAGTAATTTCATACGAATTTAACATAATTGATTAAAATATCAAATTTTTTTATTATTTCTATCGATAGCCGTTGTATGATTTATCTGTTGTTCGGACGACCAAAAAGATTCCTTCCAACCCCGAAGGTGTACGTCAGAACGAAGAAGAAGAAGTTCGGAATTCACCAGATTTCGGTATATTCAGGATTAGTTGCAAGTTATGTCTAATTTAAACAACGTATTATTTAACAGATCCTGATCACACTAGACTAAACGGTGCTCAAATGCAAGCGCTAAACAACGTAGCCATTCTTGAAAGCTATCGCAGACCCGAGCCAGACATTCTGGGCCTTGATCCGAGTCAAACAGAGGCACTCTACGCCGCCTTGACTCGCGAACTGGTAGTCATCCAGGGTCCACCAGGGACCGGTAAAACCTACCTTGGTTTGAAAATCGTCCAGGCTCTATTGCACAACAAGAAGTATTGGGTCGGCACATTGAAGCCGCAACCTTCTCCGATCTTAGTCATCTGCTACACAAATCACGCCCTGGATCAGTTTTTGGAAGGGATTATGGGCTTCACAAATTCCATCGTTCGAATTGGTGGTCAATCAAAGTGTGAAGCAATGCAGCGATTTGCATTGAAAGAATGGAGGATTAGGTAAAGCTTTCTTCATATATTATTCTATTGTTCGTTATTTTAAAGGATTTACTTTTAATCTTGTTTGTATAGGGCTTCTCAGATGAGAACAAGGCCCTTGAAATTTTACCATTGGCTGCGAGAAACTAGAGCTAAACTGGACGATCTGAAAAGGTTTTATTGTTGATAGCTTTTTGTTTTTCTAATAGTTGTTAAATATCATTTTGTATTATTGTTACAGGCAACTTGATAAGAATCGGGTTCTAGTTAAATCTATTGAAACTAAAGGAATTGCTCATGAAGAGTCCCTCTACAGTTTGAAGGTTATTACAAAAGAAAAATATGATGAATTACGTTCCATGCGACCCGCCGCTTCTGCGAGAAAGTCCACCATAGAAACTGATTCCGTCCTTCCTTACTGGCTCGGTTTGGAGTCCATCCAAATTTTAAACGGAGTCTTGTCCATTTTTCGTTTAACCAAGCCTGTCGTTGAAGATGCGGCCAAACCGACCTATGTTGAGAATGAACCCTTGGAAGAGGACAAATGGGACAGAGAAGACGTTGATGAAATTGAAGGTAAAATTGGGTTTTTTAATACGATTTAAAATCTTAGTTTTACTTCTTGAATTTTGAATTTTGTTTAGGCCAACGCATAGTGGAAGGTCTAATAGATAGACGCGGAAGAAACAAAACCCGTCAAGAAAGCTGCCGTAATAGCCGATACGAGCGTTCGCTTTGCTGTCACCATGCACGGTCTAGAAGAGTATTGCTGGGGACTGGTGGAAAGCCGTACTGAGCTAGAAGGAAAAGATTTGGACAAAGTAAATTCCCAGATTGCCGAAGTCCAGAAACGGATTGAATTGATTTCCGAACTACTAGTAACTTCTTGGCCTCAAGTGGAAGAGTGGAGACTGGCGTCAGTCAGAAGTGACTACACCGATTACGCCTTGCGATGGAAGGAATATCTATCATGGAGAAGTCTAGCAGCAGAGGTGATTGAGGGACAGGTTGGCGCCATGGAGGTGGAATTCCGCTCTCTGTCCGAAGAATTAAGAGACGTCCAAACAACCGAGACGGCCGAGATTATCCGTGGTGCAGCCGTTGTTGGTATCACTACCACGGGAGCAGCAAAGCAGAAAGCTTTGTTGGAGCATCTTAAATGCAAAATTGGTACGCTCTTTCTTTTTCGGTGCTATTATTATTTATTTTTCTAAATATTTTTTCATTTCTAGTGGTCGTGGAGGAGGCAGCTGAAGTCTTAGAAGCTCACATCATAACATCCCTTTCGTCATCTTGTCAACATTTGATACTCATTGGTATTGCTCTGTTTACTAGTTCTTTCTTTCATCTACTCATTATTTGCTATTTCTACGTATAGGTGATCATTTGCAGTTAAGGCCCACAACGACAGTCTTTGAGCTGGCTAGGATCTACAAACTAGACGTCTCCTTGTTTGAGCGCATGATTGAAAACGGCATGAAGCCATGCGTGCTAGGCGTTCAGCATCGTATGAGACCAGAAGTAGCGCGCTTGATTGTGCCTGCCATTTATCCCGAACTCAAAAACCATCAGTCGGTAGAGAGATACCCCAACGTTCCGGGAATGAAGCACAACGTCTTTTTCCTAACTCATTCTGAGCTGGAAAAGGGGGACAAGTCGGACGTGGAGAGCCGTAGTCATCTTAATCCATACGAAGCTGATATGGCTCTAGCTCTGGCTCGTCATCTTCTCATGCAAGGAATACAACCTAATCAGATAACCATTCTGACAACCTACTCCGGACAGCTGTTGCACTTCCGCAAGATTCGTCGAGGTCACGCTGTTCTCCAAGGGGTCCGAATTTCAGTGGTGGACAACTTCCAAGGCGAGGAGAACGACATCATAATTCTTTCACTAGTCCGCAGCAATGAAGATGCCAATATTGGCTTCTTGAAGACTGAAAACCGCATTTGTGTCGCTCTCTCTCGAGCAAAGCAAGGATTCTTCTTGATCGGCAATATGGGAAATCTTGCTCAAAGTAAATTGTGGAGCAAGATCAATGCTGTTTTAGCTCGACATGGTCAAATGGGCACGCACTTAGAACTACGATGTGGCGTTCATCATTTCGTTGAAATGAAGGTAAAATCAATGATGTCAAGATAGAAAATATATAACTTTAATTTTTCTTGTTTTCTATCGGTTTAATTAGGTCAACAAAGTGGTCGAGTTCCCTCCAGAAGGTGGCTGTTTTACTAAATGTAAGACTGCAATGCCTTGTGGACACATTTGTCCAAGGATCTGTCATGTTGCTGACCGGGATCACGTGAAACAAAAATGTCACGAAGCCTGTCAACGCTCTTGTGAAGTTGGTCATCCTTGTCCCAAGAAGTGCTACGAGGATTGCTATCCTTGTTTGACGCGAGTAATCAAGACTCTTCCTTGCACCCATTCACAACAAGTGTTATGCTTCAAGGATCCAAAAGAAGAGTACTGTACTACCCAAATGATCAAGGTACTTCCGATTGTTTAATTAACTGTTTTGTTTTTAGTTTAAACTTGTATTTATTTTCAGAAATTTCCTACTTGCACTCATCAAATTGAGTTACATTGCGGTCGAGACATAGCAAAGGAAAAATGCCCAGAGAAATGTGGAATGAACTTGGATTGTGGACACATTTGCAATATAAACTGTCACAAGAGGAGCTCTCACGAGAGCATCGATTGCCGTCAACTTTGCCGTCGCACTCCTTGCCCGGAAAAGCATCCGTGTCCCAAAGAATGCTTCCAGGATTGTGGGGATTGTCAAGTCGACGTGATCAAGAAACTTCCTTGCGGCCATAACGTAATTTTAGAACTCTCTTTACGCGCTTGATTCTTTATGTGATCATATTTATTCATTGATTGATTTATTTTTGCACAGAAAAAAGTCAAGTGCTACGTCCTACCCAAGGATGCTTACTGCAACGTTAAAGTTGAAAAGATCCTTAACGATTGCCAGCACACGGCTATGTTCGACTGCAGTGCATCGACTGTTGGATATAAATGCCGCCAAGCTTGTCAGAGACCCCTGTGTGCAGATGGACACCCGTGCAAGAAGCTGTGTTGGGTGCAGCCCTGTGGACCCTGCAAAGTTCAAGTCGATCGCGTACTCGGCTGTAGTCATCCGGCGAAAATGGAGTGCCACAGAGATCCTGCCGCACACAGATGCAAGTTCCCGAAATCTGCAGTCCTCCCGCACTGCAATCACCGAGTCGATATAGCATGCGGAGACAAGCCGGAAGAAGCCATCTGCCCTATTCCTTGCGACATTCGTTTGGATTGCGGTCACCAGTGTACTCAACAATGTCACATGAAGACCGATCCAACTCACGTCAACTACCAGTGCACCAAGGTTTGCGGACGGAACAAATTAAACTGCAAGCAAGATCACAAATGTGGCAAGAAATGCTTCGAGGAGTGCGATCCTTGTCAAATGAATGTCAATCGCATTCTTCCGTGTGGCCACTCCATCTTTACCGAGTGCGGACTGGACGACAAAGACATCTTTTGCGAGTAAGTTAACAGTATTATTGATTTGTATTTTTTTTATCGTAATGATGATGTATTAAATAGGAAAATGGTAAAGAAAACACTGCTGGAATGTGACCATGCAGTTGAAGTGTTTTGCTCAATAATCCCGACGCGCCAGGATTGTCAACAGCCTTGTGAGGAGTGGCTCTCTTGTGGTCATCCGTGCGGGAAAAAGTGCTCGGCTAAGTGCTCCGCAGAAGACTGTGAGGTTCCCATTGAGACCACTACAAAGAGTCTATGTGGTCATCAAGTTCTCAAAAGCTGCTCCGAGATTCGTTATCGTTCTGGTAAGATAGCTGCCTTGACTATTGTTGCAGTTCGATTAATAATCTTTATTATGTTCAGGTCCGTCCACGACTGAATATGAAAAAGCCCAATTCCTTCAAGCCTGCCCCAATCCCTGCCGATCCAAGCTGGGTTGCGAACATTTGTGCAATGGCAAATGTGGCTCCTGTTTTAACGGACGGCTTCATACTGCTTGTGAGGAAAAGTGCGGCCGTACACTTGTTTGCGGTCACAGGTAACCGACTTACATTTACATTCATTTATTCCAAAATTAATTAATTAAAATGTATTATTTTTCGGATTTTAGTTGTAAGGTGAATTGTGCGTCGTCTTGCCCTCCTTGTAAGGACGTTTGCCAGTATCGATGTGAGCACAGTCGGTGCAACCGAAAATGTTGCGAACCCTGCGAGAACTGCATCGTAATAATGATTTTAGTTCACTCTTTCAACAGCCTGCAAGTCCTAACAATTATTTTATTTTAGGAACCTTGTGGATGGCGATGCAAGCATTTCAAATGCACCAAAAAGTGCTACGAACCTTGCGATCGCCCGCGCTGTGACGAACCGTGTCAAGAGCGTCTCCGCTGTGGTCACCCCTGTGTCGGTCTGTGCGGTGAAAAGTGCCCGCCTCTATGCCGAATCTGCAACAGGGATGAGCTAACTGAATTCATGTTGTATGGGAATGAAGAAGACGAAGATGCTAGGTATATTGATTTTTATAAAAGAATGATATAATCTTTAATTAATACTCGTTTGTTTGTTACAGGTTTTTCTATCTAGAGGATTGTGGACATACGATTGAGATCGATGGTCTTGATCATTGGATGCAGATGACACCGGATCAAGAGAGCGCTTCTGAAATCCAGATGAAACGTTGTCCGAGATGCAAGACACTCATCCGCTCGTGCTACCGCTATGGCAACTTCATCAAGAAGAACTTCATCGACATCGTTCGCGTGAAAGAGATGCTCTTAGGTTCCCGATTGAGCGCTCAGGCCTTCATCAACAAGCTAACCCCCAAGGTTTTGAAATTGAAGACGATGAATGCTGAACTGAAGGCCGATATGAAGCAACATACTATCACCACATCTCTTACGCACCTGACTACACTGCAAAAGAAATTCGAACCGAGAATTGGAAAACACGCCATACTTCCCTCTTTCGACGACGATGAGAAATTCATGATCGAGGTCCAAGTTGACGTTCTAGAGATGCTTTTCAATGTCCTGAAGAACGCTCCTAAAAGCGCAACCATTCCCAATCAAGCCTCACATCGTCCATCCATTCATGTATCGATGAAAGCAGTTTTGCTGAAAAATATCTATGACAGAGCTGAGCGCCTCATTCTCTCCCTATTCAACAGAAATCGATTTTCCAACGAAGAGCATCAATCCTTCATGGAAGAAATTCGGCGCCTGGATCTGGTCCGCGCCCTCTTTCTGCTACGGAGCTCTCCGACTTACCACCCAACAAATCCGCAGACGTCTATCGAAGACCGTCAACTAGAAGAGAAGCTGTTATTGAATATCAAGAATTTTGAACCTGCAGATGAAGCCCAAGTGAAGAGTGAGCTGGAAGCGATGGGCAGGAAACTAAATACCGGGCTAGGTGTTAGCGACCATGAACGTAAAGAAATCGTGAGAGCTCTTGGATTGGGTCAAGGGCACTGGTACAAATGCCCCAATGGTCACATCTTTGCGATTGCTGACTGCGGACAGGCTAATCAATCAGGCATTTGTCCCGAATGCAAGACCCGAATCGGAGGAGGCGGGAGAAACCTTAGATTTGGAGAATTTGCCGCTTGATTTATTCGTAGCCGGCCGCAACAAGAAAGAAAAAAAAAATGGAAATATGTTTCTGTTCATTTTGTTGTTGTTTTGATGGCACCGTTGTGATTATCAGAATTTCCCTTTGAAGTAAGCGGTATATTGTTGTCTTAACTTTGTGATCCAGAATAATATGTTGCAGACTTCCTTTCTTCTTTCATTTAAAACTCATGGTATTAAAATTCATGGATCAATCAGATCCAATCGCTTAAAATGTCCTCAGTACCCTACTTTTCATTGTACTGAATGTTTAATCTTGGACTTCGATTTCTTTTCTTTCATTTCGTTGATTTTTTGCTTTTCCTTTGAATTGCTTTAGTGGTACGGAAGTTGTAAGCTTGTCTTGGATCGGATCTTGTAAAACAAGAAAAAGTATTAGTAATACACAGAAATTTTGTTCTCAGGAGTTTTGTACACTCGGGTAGATCGCGGATCGAGTGGGAGACTTATTGGAGACCATGGTATTTGACAATGCGATCGACTCTCTGGGGGAGTGCGGACCTAGTCCGGGTGGGATTCGCTCTTCGGCTCTCTCATAAACGATTTCGCTTTGTACAAAATATTTTCACTATAAGATTATCAGATTGTTTTCTCTGACTACTGTATTTTTTTTTTAAATCTTCCTTTTTAAATACGCTCTGCATATTAGAAAGTGTTGGTGAATCATAAAAACAATTAGCGCAGTGGGGGTGAGACGGACAGGGCGAGTCCTACTCCGGAGTCCGGACGCTCTAATTTTTTTTACAGGTTCATATTACTACACTAGGTTTAAAATTCTGAAAAAATACTGAAAAGTAGTTATTTTTCTGTGATTAAAACTATATATTATAGCTATACGAATTATTTTTTTAAGAGTCCTTAAATCCTTCTAAGTATTAGTGGGTTACTGGGTTTCTCAGAAGGCAAAATATATCTAACACTATTACTGTTACATAACGCCTTTTCTAAATGAGGGATTGATAACTACTTTTCGTACGTTGGCAAAATCATTGAAAAAGCACGTTTTGTTGTTCTTGGGGTTGATTTCATTGAGAATTGGTTTTTCTCCCCCTCTTTGACCTTCAACGGTTTCCACCCTGGCTGCTGTATGCAGGTCTCTCCTCCACTTGCCGCCCACTTCACCACTTGATGAAACCTCCTGCTTTTGCAGTAAGCACGCTGGGGCCTGTTGGGCATCTTTTCCAAGTTCCAACAAACACCACAAAAGAAACTCAGATGTTGCTTTCAGGGCGGATGAGTAGCATCGCCCAGTCAAACCTTTTGTAATCTTGTTGTTGCGTAAACAAAGTGTTTCCAGTGTCAGTTCGTCTTCTTTTATTTCACAAGCTTTTTCAAGCGTTTGTCAACACTTTATTTGACATTTGTTTGCTACAGCTTTTGTTAAATTTTACCTACCTAAACCACGGTAAATTCACTTTGAAATATTTTGCAGTTGTATTATTATTTTTAATTGATTACGAATTCGTTACGTTCACATATATGCAGATGCCAAACATGAGTGAATGTTCTTTGGTGTTCCAATTCCAGTGGCAGTTGGATGACATCAGCAAGACCGAAAAGACTGCCACTATTATTTCAAGCATGTTTACGTTTCGTGGAGTAAAGTCGTTTCGAGTTGGATTGAAAAACCGGTCTTCGTCTTCTCCCACTCTCTTTTTGATTACAACCAACTTAAACAAAATGGGAGTCGACGTTTTCGGCGTCAAGTATTCCTTTCCAAATAGTGATCGTGAGCTGATGTTCGAAGAGGAAAAATGCAATCAGAAGGAAGATGAGGACAATAATAAGATGAAAAAAAAGCAACCAATCCAATTGTTTAAAAGTTCGTTGCAAGTGATTACAGCTAGCAAACTCAACTTCACTTTCTACATCTTTATGAAGAGCGCCATTGAAGATTATGACATGCAAAAAGTTGATTTTCTTCTGAAAGAACAGTTATGGTCTTCCGCCGTGAATCGAAATTTGACCGACTTCGAGTTGACCGTTGAAGGAAAATGCTTCCCCGTTCACAAATTTGTACTGGCCGCCCGCAGCCCTGTTTTCGCTACTCTGTTTGAGGATGAATCGCTCAAATCTCCAACCGAATCCATCAGCACCATTCAACGAATCGCTCCTGTGGATGCGGAATGCATGGAGCAATTTTTAAAGTTCCTCTATACTGGAGAATTGGATGGCATTGCAACTAAAGACCTACTTCAGTTGGCTTCTATTTATCAAGTGGAAACTTTGGAAAAGATTTGCCAAGCTGCCACTGCTGCTTACATCGGCTGTGATCAAATGACTACATTAGCCTTGTCCCTAAACGCTGAAGATGGAAATTCCAGCATTGAAATCAAGTAAATATTTTCGAATTTCAGAAAATAATAGATTATTTAAAATAAAACTTTTATCATCTTTTTAGACCAGGAAATGATGCCGTCGCTGATGTCCTCTTAACTGGCATAATCCTTACCTGCACTTTGAATCTAAAATGGACGAAAGAAGGTCATCTAGAGAATTCCACAACGTCAACTGCTTACGAGTACGGTGGTGACAAGCTGTTCCGTGTTGAAATTAAAACTTCGGAAAGAACGGCGGGATCGAAAAAAGAAAGATTCAAGCTGACTTTCATTAGCTACAATCACCACCAAGTCGGGCTAAGAATCGATGAAGTGGCCTATGGATTCTGCCCGATCAATTCTACAACTCCAAAGTCACCTTTAATGGTAATGAATGAAATGAAGAAAAAGCAGCCGAATCATGGAGCGCTACTTCAAATGTTCACCAGCTCGGCCGAATGTTCCACATCTTTCGACATTATCTTAATCATTACCTTGAGAAATACCGTGACGAACTACGGTCACAAGTTGGTGGACTGGAATTGCAAGGATCACATCACATTTACGGCTCATCGCTCTCTTCTTTCAGCGCGAAGTCCAGTTTTTGCAGCGATGTTCAAAAGTGGGATGGAAGAGACACAAACAGGGCGAGTGCGCGTCGATGAAGTGGATTCTACTACGTTCCGCCAGTTTCTCGAGTTCCTCTACACCGGGAAGTTGTCGACCTGGGCTGACAAGGAGAAAATGTCGGTGATGGCTGATAGATACCAAGTTGAAACGTTGGTAAACCTGTGCAAACTCTCTACACCATCACCTTTAGACATTGATCAGTTCACTGAAATCTTCCTCTCCTAAATCTCGAAAATGTATTTAAACATTGGTACAAAGCATGAGAGCAATTGAAATGTGTAGGCTAATGTTGTTTAAAGGAAAATTAAACATAATTCAGAACTGTGTATCTTTATTTTTAGCGGGTCTAAGTACTGTATTCTTAAGCTAGAATATATTCGGACAACTGATTCCTTACAGTCTTACAGATAACATTTTAATTATTAGAATCCACAATGAATCGACCTGTAGTTCAAAAGGATTTTCCGCCATTATAATCTGAAGCCTTCTAGAAAAAATGTGCAGGTAGCTTGAGTTATTAGTACCTACGTAGGCATCAAGTTCCGTTCCAAATTCCAATGCAGATTTCGGTAATAAAGACAGGGCAGTTAAACCTATACTTGACAGTGCTTCCATCGTCGATTGCGAGGCATTC